>JARQSW010000388.1:3002484-3090315 GCA_030142375.1 Calameuta pallipes
TACATCAGATTTTCAAAATTGTGCACAGTTTCACCGCAAATCTCAAACGTGCATCTTAGCTGATACACTCTGTATATCTTCACGGTAGGGAGACCGTGTTACTGTTACTTTCAATAATTGAAAACATCATTCTCCTTATATAGAAGTAAACTCTCGCATTCAGATCCGATCCACAACAGTTTCATAAATGGATGTAGTATACGCATAGTGATAGTTAGGTGAAGTAACGAGATCAAAAGCATACTTTAGTTTCTTACTTAAACTAAAAGTTTATCGTACATACGATCCCAGTTCGAATGTAAAATGCAATTAGCAACGAAACGTACGTAGTCGAGACGTGGTATATGTGTTACGAACGTGAGGGTGTACTAAATTATTATTATTATTATTATTATTATTATTATTATTATTATTATTATTATTATTATTATATTGTTATTATCGCTATAACTGTAATTCGGTGCTTAAAAGTAGCCGATGAAAATAATTGTATATTTTTCTCGTTTCCTCCTACCCCCATTTTTATTATTAGCGTGAATTCATGGTACTTCCGTTAAGCTGATTGTTTTAGGCGTTACGATTTATTTTAATGAAGATCCGGTTGTCATTAAAAAATGAAGTTCCGTTTATGGTGATTGAGTTGTAGCTTGACGAACTTTTATCTTAGGATTCTCGTCGATGCTGTTCGGCATCGCACGTGGCATTAGGATTTACACTTGTAAAATCCGCGCGAAGTGAACGAGAGTGATAACTTGGAATTTTCAAGAGAAAAAAAAAACAGTCAATCGTGAAAGGATTGGATCCATTGAATCTTCATGCCACGTTACGCACGAATTAGCGCTTAAGGAAATAGCTGAAGAAGAAAAGTCTAGACAAAGAATCAGACGCGGCACTCGATTAAACGATCGGAGAGCACGAGAAAGTTGTAGATGTAAAATGTATTATCAAAAATAAAAGAGAATATTTTTCACCAAAGGGCGCGCAGTCGGCTGTCAATTTTTTTTACTGTTAACAAAGAACAACGCCAAGGAAATAGGACAATTAGGATATGATTATAAATTATATAATACGGAAAGGATTCTGGCAGTGAATTACAGTCAAATATAGATGCACCTTCCGCTTATTCTTTTTATTAAATATATATAAAAAATATGTATATAGTTACAACGTCATTATGTAAAGCACAAATCATACATGGTGTTACGTTCGATAAATTATAGTCTTGTCCAAAATTCGTAGAAGCTATAATAAAGAAGCAACACCTTCTGGTTTCACTTATTTCCCACGATGCAACCCCCCCCCCCCCCCGCCACACAACTACAGCCACCGATCACGAAGTAAATTTCCGATAACAAAACGTCAGTGTGGTCAGTTGATTTTTTTAATCTTCTCCCACCACCCTCATTATTGTTTCTTCCGTTCGCCATAAAAACATGTACCGCTAGACGCTCAATGACCTAAACTTCTTTTATTATTTTCCTCAATAAAGCTTGAAAGACGGATGACCAGTGGCAGATTCGACAACCGTCACACTATGTTATATATTATGTATCTGCCAATATTTTTCTTCTATGTGTATATATATATATGTGTCATGTCCTTAAAATATTCTTATCATTGAAATTATTAATTACTATTACTGTTGTGTAAAACGTTTTGCTCGTGAGTTACTTACATATACATAGATATTGCTATATTTCTATACGTTACTCGTTTATAGTCTGTATTTTGAATTATCGTATTTTTCATACGTCGTATTGACTTGTATGAGTATTTTTTTTTTTCGTCGACACGTCATTTTAATGACGTCAACGTGTCGGTTTCAAACTAAGCTTAAAGAAGCGTCGTTAAATATTGGAAAATCGATATGGCGACACGAACGATCTGCCGTGGATCTAGATACTTTGGAAGTTGTCAAAATACGCACAATTTATATACGCAAGTACAGTCCGTGCAGATCATCAGAACCGTAGAAGTTCTTACAAATTTGTGTCATGTTAATTGGCATAGTACAATTTTATATTAGTCTAATGTATTGTTCATTATTGCACTGTCAAACGGATTGCTCGTTCTTAGTTCATTTTCTTTCCGACAGGGAGCACGGATAGCACGAATAAGTATCAGAAGCTGTCTGCATGAACGTCTTTCTAATTAGCAAGAATATCAGTGCGGTTCGTTGATATTTTAGCATCGAATGGACAGATTTCGCAGTCTTTCTTTATATTTTAAAAAGTTCCTCTCCAAGAGAGTCGGCGCTCTTCTCGTGGACGCATCGAATGACAAGAAAGAATAAGAGAATAATCAATACAATAAGTAATTACCTAGAGTAACATTTACGATGAATTTTATGATTTCAAACCCGTCCGCAATTAAGGGACGAATAAAATAGTTGCGTTTTTCTTTGTTTAATTAGATACTGTACATGTTCATTACGTTTTTGCAAAAATTTCATTATACGTATATACAGCCAGGCAGTAAACAAAAATTTTCCAATTTCTGCCCGTCGCCTCGCGCAATCATTAATTAACGTTTCTTCTGTTTTAATTATTTTTGCGCATTATTTACAATTGCTACTTAAGATTAAAAATGTTACATGTATGTATACGCGTGTATGGCAGCTTCTCGAGTCACATGTAAAATTAGCTAGAAACGTACGATACTATACAGTTATTATTTCTTATAATGCGTTCAATGTTCGACTGGGTTATAGGTATGTGATTCTTATTAATTTTCTTTCTCTTCTTTTATGTTCCCAATTAAAAATGCGAGAACGATATAACATGCATATTGAACGCATTATAACTTGGACGTTTCGAATGAATGATGTGTAACGCATTGTTCTTGGTTACGTTTTTTAATCTTTATAATATACGTGTAAGGAATCATATGCATATTCAAGGATCTGTTAATCGTGTGTGGAATGATTAGCATCCGATAAATGCTCAGGTAAGATGTAACTTAGGAATGTAAATACAAAGAGAGAGAATGACAGAGATAGATTTTCTCATTCTATGTTACGTTGAAGAAAAATCAAAATACATTGATTACGACAAGACACTTTTGAGAGAAATTACGCTGTTAATTTTGAAAATGTAAATTTGTTAATATCGGACTAGAATATTCGAAAAATGATAATTTTAAAGTAATACTTACGTTTTTGGTGGAATGTGTTTTTGTTATTTTGATCGCTATATACGCGTAAGTAGATGTTTTTCTTTTCGCGAAAATGACATTGCGTTACGAATACGTTCATTCAATCGAAATTCGTAAGTACATTGAAAAAACTTTTTTTGAATATTGGAAAATTGTTTTGTTTCTTCAATTTTTTTGCAATTACCAAAGGTTCAAAGTTCCCCAACTTCTTTACCACCCTTTCATTGTTACGGTAACGTGTACTTGTACGAAAAAGTGCTGTGAGTGAATTTAAGTATTCCATCATCGATATCTCATCCTCGTAGGATTATTTTTATGATCCCTTAAATGAGATTTCGTTAGGCAAGATTTAATGTTTTAATTTATTTCAATAAATGCAGAAAATAAACAATCTTGGATCTTCCCGCGGAGACGATATCGGATATAAGCGGACGATACTGACTTACCGTTATTCCAATTAGAACTGTTACCGGAATTCTATCTAGGCATTTGATATACAACTGAACACGTTATCAAAGAATTATCAGCACTCTTTCATATTTTCATCCGTTTAATTCACACTAAATCTAGGAGTATATTCACGCGTATATGCGTATCAATGGTAAAGTAAATATTGTAAAATTTTGTATGCAAATGTTACATGTACACATAACAAATCATATGCTAAAATTTACCATAGAATTACTGTAGGATTCTAATGTGAACAGTGTATTTTGTAGATTTAGTGTGAAGGAGGGATTATTTATGTCCTATCGTCAAGGATAGTTAAAAAAAGCTATGCTTATCGCGATCTGATGTGTCATTCATCCCAGAGACAGTTCTGTTTCATTTTCGAGTAGTATGAAAATATGAAGCACTTCTTGCACGTTTTAATGCCGCAGCGGTAAGTGCTTCCTACTTTCTTACCATCGCTTTTTCCTTTGCAAAATTTTAAACCACATGGATACCAACCTATACATAATTCTAACGAGCACGTGCATGGTGCCCATAAATTTGAAGTATCCGCACATTTTGTTACTGATGGTGACTTTGTGTCGTTACTGGTTTGTTGACTTACCGAAATCGTGGTGAAGTTTCTCACTGCTGCCGTAAGTGCTGCTTCGGATGATCCTTAACGGGCAAATTGAAGAATTGATGATTATTCTATGTATAATATAGGAAAAATCGTCGGAACTAAATGGATCTTTCATAAAAGATCAATATTGAGGGAATTGAATCACGGAAGAATGAGCTAATACTACTTGAATTATGGAATATAACTGAGGTATCAATTATGTATGAAATATATTAAATCACTAAACATCACTAGAACTCTGTTAATTTACTGATGTTCCATTATTTTACGTGCGATTGCATGATGTATATTTAATTCCAATTAATGATAAAATATGATGAGTGAACTCCTAAGTTGAAATATGATTTCATTGAAAATATTAAAAATTAATATCATTGTATAGCCAAAAAAGGTAAAAGACATTTGTTTGCATAATGTAAAATAGTAAAGGGGTTTGAACAGAGCATGCTTTCATCTAACAATAAGTAGAACTATTTTTAACTTTCTTCTAAGCCTTTTGAAGACTCACCAGCTCTCTGGATCCACTGTTTTAGATCCTCGTTTCTTGTATACGTTGAATCTGCAGCTTCTGCACATAGTACAGCTACTTGATTTGAAATTATTTTGGACTGTGAAACATCTAGGAACAAGTCCATCGTATAATTAGAATGACCCCTGTCTTCCTCGGCAATACGAATTGTGCCTGGATTCTTTTGTCGGAGTTTGGACATTGCATCAGAGGATATAAAGTCCGTTTTATAAAAGTGATTAACAAAGCACATCACTTGATATTGGTTTTGTCCTCGTTCCTCTTCACCCAGAACTAAAGCCTTTATGACTTGCACTTCCTAAAATAAACAGATACAAGTTGATTAAAAAAGTTCACAGAGTTATGTCAATATACTTTACATAAGAATTTTACCATTCTTTACTTACATTTCTAAAGTCTATAAGTTGAGTAACTAGGGTTCCATCGGAACGCTGGAATTCCAAAGTAATCATATCCTCAGTAACGTTTGATGAAATTGTTTCTAAAAGGATATCCCCACCCTGTAATTGTAGAATAAAACTATTATACATGTTTTACTCCTAAAAAGTATATTATCCATTCTCAAATCATGGATAAAAAATACTTTATGTATATCTAGGGTTATATATTTGCAAATATGAACAATTGATAATCCTGCATTGAAAATAGACAATTTCATTTAAAAAAATAAATATAAATTTATCAGGATCTCCTCTGTATGAAAATTCATTCAAAACAGTTGATAATTAGAGATGCATATCATGAAATTTATCATAATTAAGAATCGATTACTCAATCCACACGAGAAGAATTATATCACACGAATTTGGAAAGATTCGCTTCTTATCTCATTCTAGGTTAGTCTGTTCTAAATAGGCAATTTTTTCTACCAAAGTAGAAAAATAATTCACGTTTTAATATCTTCATAATACAATGTCTTGGACTTTAACTAGTCATCCGTGGATCAAAGTTCTATGTAAAATTAACTTGCCTGATTTTTGACGTTTATAAGCAAATGAGTTGTACAGATACTGCATAGATATTGCAACACCACACATATCATGAAAATCCCGTTGGTTTTTCTCATTTTTGCATAACTTTAAGCGTCGATCGAGAAGAAAAACTGTTTAAATTCGCGAAAAAACACTGAAAATAACTTAATAGGCGGATCGCATTATCACCGCTCACATTGTTGTGAACTACACGTTGCACGTTGAATTCCGAATGGAGATGAGACACTGTACTGCAGCAAATTACAGAAACGCAGCGACACTTGAAATTTACGAATTGTTATATACTATTGATGACTAATAGAGAATCGTAGATTTTTACAGAAAAATTAGCAGATTACAAAATTTTGAACATTTTAATTAAATAAAAATTCGGTTTTGGAATGATTACTGTAGATATAATTATTTAATATTGTATTTCATTGACAAGTAACGAACTCTAGTATGAAGCTTTTAAACTAAAATGAGAATTCAATAACTTTGAACGTTCAATTTCACTTTCCTCACAGAGACACGCCCTATATTAATTTTTTCTTAAGTTCGTCAAGCTATTGTCCTATATGTTAATATATAAAAAATCTGTAATTTATATACAAATCTTGTAAGAAATTGTTGTTCTGTAAGAAATAACGTGGCATTCTAAGTTTGGATAACAGATCTATTTTCTTGATCGACAGAGTTAGGTTAGGTTGATTGATTCAGAGGTTTCCAAAATAATTCAAAAACGGCGCCACATGAAAAGTGTGTGAATATGTTTCATCTATCTAATATTTAGTTTATGATATAAGTACAGGATTTCAATGTCAGTGCCTGCATATACTATGTTTATTCTCATGACGATAAATCCATAAAAAGTTCTAGCAAGAACCAAGTTTCTTTGCATTCCCAGTAGTATTTTTTTAATTATTTTATTATTTTTAAAAATGCCCATTAAAATATAAAATTTGTGTAATATAGCTGACTTAAGTATTCAAAACAAGATTAAAGAGTTAAATCGAGTGTTCTTGAATTTCAAGCCCATATAAGGCCTGAAATTGATGAACTGCAAAAAGTCTTTAATGTCCACAAAAACTTGAGCAAAAAAAGGTATCGCAACAAAGTGAATTAACACTAAAATATGTTTCCAAGAATATCCATTGATCTTGTAACCTTATCGATTTTCACCATTTACGGTTGTCAATCTAAAATTAGGAATTCTCCAACAAATTAAAAATAGTCGAGTGAAGGTAAGGCTGTCACTGTCAGATTTCACAGTAATTTAATCAACGATCCTTTATAAAAATTCACTAATCTCAAAAGTACCCAACTACTCTTCCCGAAAGTTTCGAAAGCTTGAAAATAATTGATCAACGACTATTAACTATTCTCCACATTGACATAGTACAGGCTTCCGTTACGTCAAAGAATTACTTAGAGAATCCACGTCTGCAAGACTCATAGATAAAATGACAAAAGGTGAAAAATGTATATATCCACCAGAAAACGCTTCGTCACCGAGGCCAAATTATCTACGGCCTAGTTTACCATACCATAAAAAGAAACCATTTGAAAACCACCAGAAAAATCAAAAGTCAAACGTAACATAACCCAAAAAAATTTGAGTAATTAATTATAACCAAGGATTAACTATCCAACCGGACAGGCTGTAACATTAAGCGTCACCCTTTTCCATGAGGGCATGTACGTAAATACATATTCACATGAGAACTTCAATCCCACGCATTAGAAACTGCGTACTCATTCCAGTAATGACTTTCGTCATTATTTATCTCTAAGCACAACCAAAGTCAACGTGAATCGACAACAACCGATAGAAGATAATTTTCAATAAAATTCAAGGATCCAAGGTAACATTGGTTCAAAGTAAACAGTTCGAAAATTTTCAAACTGTAAATGAAAATATAATATCTCTTTTGAATCAGTACGAAATCATATACTGGAATCGCGGCCAATGGAGGTCGACGATGATTCCGTCGATCGTCATGTTGATCTCGTACGTTTATCGACGACGTACCTCCTGCTCGGGGGTGGCTCGTCGATGGAGGAAAACGTAACGTGTTTTATCGATTCGTCGTGTCGGCCATGTTCATTCCACTTCGGTCAGGCGCACTCGGTTCCTCCCTGAGACTGTGCCACGGATAGATTTTCCGCCGTCTACACCGTCGAGTATATCGTAGGGTGTAACAATGTACTTATAAAACGAACTGTGTTTCTTCATTTGAATTTAAACGTTTACCACTGTCATCGGACGATTCGCCAACAGGCAGAGGAATAAGCTTCGCTAGCGTGAGTAAATATTTTTATCGTATTAATCCAAAGGAGGGTTAAAGACGTTGTAGATTTTCCTAACTGCCTATCGAGAGAGTCTGCTACGACTTTTCTGACGCTTGTCGAAGCATCAGCATTATTAATATTCATATCTCGTTGAGCTACTGTGACATTACTTTTTCATTTGTTCGTCTACGGTAGTGTTCAGTGAAATTTGACATATTTCATAATCCGCATGCCATTAGAAATCTAATGATATTTCGTCTGCGTAAATTCCGATGGGAAATATGCCGTTACGTCACTCCGAGGTTTTAGGCCGCATTTATATCGTAGAGGGAAGTGCTCAGGAATTTATTGCAAGGTTATCTAAGATACTCTTATGAAGAATCACTGAGTAGTAAATATTTTCAGGAGGATTATTTAATCCGTATGTATTCGTATCGTTCCGTCGGGTTTCCGGGATATTGTGGTGTCGAATACAAAATCTTTGATTCCTTTGATGTTTCGCTTGTTGTAAATCTCCAAGGCTTTCTCAGTCCTAACTCGATAAGGAATAATAGTGAGTGATCAGAACAGGCTGTCTCAGTAGTCACTTGACAGGTAGGTGTCGTATCGTTTTGACGCGATAGCCAGATGAAGGGCTTTCTCTCTGGCTCGATTGGCTGGGCACTTCAGGAATGATCGAAGCCAGGATGTCCTTGAGAAGGATTTGGGCCAGTCGATAGTCGAATTACCGGAATGTTTTATCTCTTATCACTCTGGCAAAGGACTACTCGTAATCATCTTAAAGAAGTTATTAAAGCTCCCTGAATACTTATGGCATGGTGAATTAACGTTCCCAAGGGATTCACTCGAGTGTACGATGGGGTCATTCAATCGAATGATTTAGGGTCAGTGGTACGGTTGCGTCACACGATATCCTTTCAACTTTTCCATCCTACCTTTTCATTCACTCATCTTGACCTTAGGGACTCGTGTTTGTAATTCTTGAATATTGGACATCATTGTCGTGTCTTGTCATCGAAATACGATGTCAAAAGTGTCATAAATATTTCTTAATGCAATGTCTGTCGCAGGAACGTTATCGAGATTAAAATCGTGAAATTTTAACGTCGAGGCTGTCAATTATTCCTATAAAACCTTCGGTAATTGCTTGAATCTGCGGGTAGCCGCCATTTTGACCTGATTTAGATATACAAGAGACAGACGAATCTTTTTGAATTTCGTAATTTTTACTAAAATTTTCGTGCCTTTCCATTCTTATTGTTAAACTACTGTACTATTTTAGGCAGAAATATTATAATACATATGTCTATACTGGGAGCTATGAAACCCCCGTAAATAGAGTTTTAGAACCCCAGTTCCAATATATCAAGTACGCGTATAAACTGACTCACACGTGTTACATGAAAAAACAGGATTTTTATAAACTCGTGTTTAAAAACATTTTACACAAAACGAAATGCCTATTATTCTTATACCTCCGCAGTTGATCAGTAAAATTTCTTCTTGTCGATATTCCATGAAATTTACGGATACCAAATACTAATTGAGACTAATGGAAAACGGGTTAATCGATCCAGTAATAATTATGCAAAATAATTAATTGGCAGTTTAACAGCTGATTTACTTAAAGGACATAATCCACTGTTACAAAATCTACTTTTTATCTAAACAAAACTGTATGATAAACGACATTAATATTATTTACTATTCATTAATAACATTAATTCGTTTCTAGCTATAATCAATAATGTATTTATACAGCTATGATTAATATGACATTATTGAACGACTGTCATTCTTATACCTTAGATTGATTATTCTTAGGATATATTTAATACATACAAAAATTAATACCGGTATGAAATTAATGACAGAGTATAATTTTATAAGAAGTAACAAAATTGAATTACATTGACATTACTTATCTTTCTCACTTTTCTTTTGGAGTATTTTTTTTATCAAAAAAGAATGCTTGTGAGCAGTATTGCGGGATTTGATCCTGACACTCAATATGTAAATATGTTATAATATAGTGACAGTGACGTAGTCATCGCGTGGAAACACGACACCTCATGCTTAATAACAGTGTCTTATCTGTGTACAAGATAAAGTTCAAATCAGATCTTTGCTATTAATGCGGAAGTTGGAAATAAAAGTTAAAAAAAGCTAAATAAATATTTCACTTAGTTACTACACCCTGGGTGAAAAATAGACAAGCTTTTAATTTAATTAACGGGAGCTTACTCTCCAAAAAGCATTGTCCTTTTTTATTCAGTCATATAAAATCCCTTTTATTCGACCGGAGGAAAGGATTCAATTGTGTCCTGCGATTGTTACTCGAGCAGAGTTCAAGAGATATATTTAGAACAGAATGTCCAAAGAATTTCAAGCTTGTCCTTTCGCAAGGAGCCAGAGGACCTTTAATGAAAAGGATTTTGATTATCCAGACAATCATCTTTTTTTTTAACAATGGGTTTTTCATTTTTTCTCTACAAATTATAAGCGTAATTATTTTTAAAAAAATTTTATATTACGTACATCCAAAGCCACCATTAATTCATTTCATGTATTTGGCATGTTATTGATAACTCGTAATTCTAAGTGAATTCCTATTACGTAATACCTTGATTCAATTTCCAAAGCGTTAGTGACATTTCAATGGAATTGAAAATCGTACCGGTGATATTAAATGCTATAATCTAGCCCAAGTATTTCTAGAAAGGTTAATGAGTTCTAATACTACACACCATATGGTGGAAAATAAAAAAATATGTCAAGGGTTAAAGTTCTTCATTGACGATGGAAGGAGGGGCCGGAAAAGACTTGAATGGCTCTAAAAAAAGGGGTTACCTCCTTGTCACAACAAGATCTTCATCTTACTGATAATTTAATCGAGAATCAAGAAAAGTGGGTCGAATTTAGCTTTATGATTAAGAAAATTTTCAATTAATTATTAAATGTTAATTAACGAGCTATCTGATATCGTATAATTTAATTTCTCTTTTTTATAATAATCCTCCAGTATGATCAGGATATTTAACTTACATTTTCGTACAATTACAGACTCTTCAGAAGTTGATAATTTTTTTTCTCATTTCACCTTTTTCCATTAACCTGATTCTTACCCTCCACCCCCCGTTTCGTCATCCATGGTGACGATCTCCATGCACTACCTACTGCTGTCGATATCGATTCTGAATACTCTGAAGAACCTGTGATATTATGATGTTTCGATTTACCCGTCAATTAGCTTCACGGACTTGGATACTTTTTACATGGTTTAATTAGCACATATATAGAGTATATACGATACTGATATAGTGTAAACAGCGCAAGTCAATTTGTAGACAATATAAAAGAATCGATTGGTTTTATTGTGTATCTGATACTTTTAGAGCTACGCTATACACTATAACTATTTATCAAGTTGGCACGTATCCTGCGAGTTATCACGATGGTTATTTTGTATTACGGATTAATTTTGTTTTTTACACGTGACAAAGTGATGAGAGGGCTGGATAACAGCTCGCTGGGAAAGTCTTCAAGGGGATTTAGCAAAAGTTCATTCTCAAGGGATATTCTACATTTAGTTTGCACCGAACAAGTCGTGAATTTGACATATACGTAAATTCAATGGGGCGGTTTTTTTTTTATCGAGTTCTTCTATTTACTGTATACCTACTGTGCACTTTCAAACGAGTGTGGCGTCGTTTATATCGTATTTGCCTTTTACTTTTTATTATTGATCAATGAGAACCAGCCTTACTTCTTTGAACTCCCATTTGACCTGGGAGAGTAGCACCACCGTGTCACTGCAGGGATTCGGAGCAATGACGTAGGCGAATATAATATTGAAAAATTATTTTTCACCCGTTACATTCATACTTATTATTATATCGTATTATTAATATTATATATTATTATACTAATAAATTATTACCGATAATGGATAATAAATAATTGCCGGATGCTGCGCTTTTATAAAAAAAAATGTATAAATATAAAATATAAAATGTGTAGGCGTCGCGACGCTAAGTTAACTGTGCAAATAACACGGGCAGAATCAAAGCGATGCTCGAACGTTAAAGATGGAGTCATTTTACAAGGAGAAAATGTCTCGACGTTTGCAGTCGACACGAGGCAGAAAGAATTTTAATAAACTAATTGAAAAAGGTCGAAATAAAAAAAATAATCAACTTTTACTTGACTTTTCAGCCTAAAAGAAATGACGAACGGAGATTTAAATTTTGAGAAATTAATAATTACGGTAATTGCCTCCAGGCCATATTATCTTTATGGCGTAAGTTCTTCCATATTTCCGCA
Organism: Calameuta pallipes; assembly: GCA_030142375.1. Classification (NCBI taxonomy): domain Eukaryota; kingdom Metazoa; phylum Arthropoda; class Insecta; order Hymenoptera; family Cephidae; genus Calameuta; species Calameuta pallipes. Next base: position 3,014,828 of record JARQSW010000388.1, read on the forward strand.
TCGAATTTCTGGAAATGGAGTCGACGAAAAGCTTTTAGTCCCTGTTATTAGGGCAAAGTGTCTATTTCGGACCAGGTTATAATTCGGTTCAAAGATGCCACCCAAGCCGACTTCATTATTACCAATAATTTTTAACAAATACGTCCATGAATGACGCAGTCGGCTTAAGAGACATTTGACATTTTTCAATCCGAATTAGAAGCCAATCCGAAATAGTCCCTTCTATTTCCAGATAATCCAGAAAAAAGAATTGATTAAATTTTACGAGCTTATCTTCATTACAATTATAACCACTATACACTGTATCATAACGAAAAAGTTATATCTGACGTATCACTTAACTTTCCTTATCTTTCAAAGCTTTCCGATCATCATAAAGCATTGACGTCGATGATATATATAGGTTTGACGTCACAGAGCACCGAACAGTAACGATAAACATTACTTACTGTTCTCACCTATTATGAATATGCATTAGGTAGCCAAGCAGCTGGCGTTACTCGACGAAACAGGGGGTAGCAAATAATTCTTGCAAATTAATTACAAACCGACTCTCCAATTACAAAATAAACACCCCAGTCACGTCTCAATTAATACCATGCTATTACCAATAACGTACACAAGAGCGTATTACCAATCTAAGCGATCAAAAGATACCTGACTGTACCAAAATCCAAGTGCTACAGATTAAATAACTTTTTTTTTTCGTTACCATTAAAATACAATTCAATCTTAATTTATTCGCAGGATTGACAAACGACCTTGGCAATACATTCAAGGGAATTTTGATATGAAAACTTTGCAAGGTACCATCATGAAGAGATTACTTTGAACAGTTGGAAAGTTTAGCCAGACTGTAGAGAAAGCGGAGAAATGAAATTCGAGCCATTGAAACCATAAGAGCTTAAGAGTGGAAGTAGTAGACCCCTATCAACGTCAGCCCTCTCGTTTATATCGGAGCCATAAGTACTCTTAGGCCTGGAGTTTTCCTTTCACCCCATTCTTCTGAAATTCGAAGAAGGGGCTTTCCCATGCTTCGAATAAATTTCTCTAGGTTCGTACCGATGCGTCTGCACGTACCATGAGTATATCTACTCCATGTACGTATAGCTAACTATAGGCTACAGTAAGTGTAAGAAAGTAGAGCACGGGGGATTCTGTTCAGACTTGGGAGGAAGACCCTCGAGTTACGTATTCAACCCTGATACTAAGATAAGGCGAACCCCATTAATACGGTACGATTGAATTATTGTCATTCGATCGTATACGCGGCGATTATTCATTGATGGTACGATTAATTAATAAAACAGAGTTAATTAAATAAATTACTAACCGTTTATTGTTATCGCGTATGTATTCATATACACTCCCGGAACTTTTCCTTATATATTAGGTACCTGGTGTACCGATCGAGGCACTGTTTCGTGTACTGTACAGTCTGTAGATATAATTGAATATATTTATATGTCAACAATACGCGAAAGACGAGGTAACAACATTCGAACGACGTGACGTACTGCTCGAGGTAAAACCATTAAGAGTGGAGAAGTACTGTGGGGTAATGCGATAAGAATATCTTTTAATGATAAAGAGTAAGGAGTGAAGGAGTGAGAGGAAGTGATAGAGAACAGCTAGAGAGAGAAGAATAGACTGATTCTCTTATTGTATTTTTATGTTTAGTGTATAGATATATGAGAGTGAGAGAGAGAGAGAGAGAGAGAGAGACAGAGGCATAGAGAAAGATGTATAGTGAATTATCAGCTGCTGTCCCCTCAGACCCAGTATCCAAAGCTGTTTTATCCCCTCTCTCTCTCTGTTTCAAGGTTTTTCATTCTTTCCTAGTTCTCCTTTCACCTCCTTTTCCCCCTGTTTGTTCCCACGAGCCTGCGACACTTTCCGATAGCTGATTACGCACATGCCCTGCCACGCATAACGTCATAATATCAGCAAAAGCTCAGTGTCAAAACGTCAAGGGAAAGCCAGCGACGTCTACGCGATGCTGGGAGTCCATTATATTATTAAAAATTGTCCCTTCACACTTGTCATATTCTTTTTATCTCGTAATCCACTTCCGATATATACTTATATATGTATAAGTATATATCGGATGTATATATATGTATATTATATATATATATATGTGTATATACACACACAATTGTTATGGCCTCTGCATGAATTATTAGTTTCACCGTTCCCATGCACTTTTAATCTCCAGACGCGTGGGTTAGCATTATGCGAATGCTTGAAGTGAAGCGATAAGGACCACAGGGCAACCAGAAAATTATAAAGGGACTCACGCGCAAAGTTACTCTTGACTAGTGAGGTCCTGTACCGCTCTCGGTAGTTGTGAAGTTAGAATTAAGTGACAATCAATTGTGCCTTTTATTCCATCAGTGTGTGCTTTACAATAAAATTGTGTGTTTTACAGTCAGCGCAATTCACTGACTAATCCAATAAACAAGATTCGTTTAATATTTTATTCCAAACTGGTGCAACTATTCACTTTGATCCTGAAGAATTCTTCACGTATAGCAATACGCACATATATATATATGTATATAGGTCCTTGTTCCCTCTTATCGTTTTGTAACATATGTGACTGTGGACTCTCGTTCTCGAACTCTTGAATTCATTTCATCTGTTCATTGTGCAATGACCTATCTTAAAGCAGATTTTTTAATTGTAAAAATTATTAATTCTTATCACGCAGAAGATGCCTGTCTTCAAGCGAGATGTCAAACCCGTTGATGAGCCGAGCCAGGCCAGGACGAATGAATCGATCCCGTCTAGCACCACGACGATAAAGCCGTCAACGGGCGTCGATGAGGAAATAACAAGTAGTACGTTATAATTGATATATTGTGTAGTGATATTGTATAGTGAATTAATGTTTCTTACATCAGAGGTAATGTGCATTTCTGAATATTTAACTCTATCCGATTCTACTTGCAGGTCTGAGTACGGAGGCCATACCCACTACCACTGCAAAAAGTTTGGGGGCGCAGATCGAGAATACTGCGACTAAAGCTGCAGCGGAAATGGGATTGCCGACATGGGGGCTGGTTGCCATTTTAATAGGTAATTGTCGCAATTAAAGGTTCCAAGGATCCCTGAAGGAATTTTGATACGATTTAATGTGACTTGATTATTGTTATTTATTTTAAATATTATTCTTAGCCCTCGGCGTCGTGATACTCGGTATTTGCTTTTGCTGCATAAGAAGATGCTGCCGCAAGCGGCGTTCGAAGGACGGCAAGAAGGGCCTTAAAGGTGCCGTAGATCTTAAGTCTGTTCAACTATTGGGCAGCACTTATAAGGATAAGGTACGTACATTTATTCCTTGGTCGCTTGTAGAGATTAGGAGTCTTTCTACACGCGTGGAATCCACTTCGATCTGTGCAGGTTCAGCCGGATATGGAGGAGCTCACTGACAATGCTGAAGAACCTGATGAAGCTGAGAGCAAGCACAGTGAGGTTAAGTTAGGAAAGCTTCAGTACAAGGTATGTATCTGGACTTAAGAGTTATTAAGCTCTTGGATTATGATATGTCTCTTTTTTTTTATTTCAGTTGGAATACGACTTCAATTCAAACAGTCTGGCTGTAACTGTTATTCAAGCAGAGGAACTTCCGGCTTTGGATATGGGTGGTACTTCCGATCCTTATGTTAAGGTGTACCTTCTCCCTGACAAGAAAAAGAAATTCGAGACCAAAGTGCACAGGAAGACTTTAAATCCTGTTTTCAATGAGACCTTTACCTTCAAGGTATTCCGAACATGGAGTTTTCTTTATTAAAAATATATATACAATCGATAAACAATTCGTGCACAGTATCAGCAGATATAGTATAGTGGAGGTTCATTATGAGAAATTTATTTTCAGAGTGTTCCTTACGCCGACGCAATGAACAAGACGCTTGTGTTCGCCATCTTTGACTTCGACAGGTTCTCCAAACACGATCAGATCGGTGAGGTTAAGGTACCACTCTGTCAGGTCGATCTGGCTCAGACAATCGAGGAATGGCGAGAGTTGCAGAGCGTTGAGGGTGAAGGCGGACAGGTGATTGATATTTAACGAATATCTTTAATTTATAAAAATGGAATCAATATTGTAGTATATGAATCTTTGTACATTATATTTTATTGTTTATAGGATAACAAGCTTGGCGACATTTGTTTCTCATTGCGGTACGTCCCAACGGCCGGTAAGTTGACAGTGGTAATTCTGGAGGCGAAGAACCTGAAGAAGATGGACGTCGGAGGCCTGTCGGATCCTTACGTTAAGATCGCCCTGATGCAGAACGGAAAGCGACTAAAAAAGAAGAAAACCTCTATTAAGAAATGCACCCTCAATCCTTATTACAACGAATCCTTCACCTTCGAGGTTCCCTTCGAGCAGATACAGGTGGGAAATCGATAAGAAATAATTTATTTAAATTACATTTACATACATGAAAATAACTTTCAACCTTCATTACAGAAAGTGCAATTGGTCGTAACTGTTGTCGACTACGATCGTATTGGAACATCGGAACCTATCGGAAAAGTTGTACTGGGCTATAATGCGAGTGGAACAGAGCTCAGACATTGGTCAGACATGTTGGCATCGCCCAGGCGTCCTATTGCCCAATGGCACACGCTTAAGGACCCCGAAGACGGCGACAAGAAGGACTAAATTTGTCCAAGTATCGCAGAGGTAAGCAGAGTCAGTAAATACTTTTGTTATAAAAAATAACAGTAAGGAGAGCCTAGTTCGTTTTTATCACGTGTGTGATAAAGTTTTGATTTTAGGATTAATTTCCCTTGATACGTAATTGCTTAATGAGATGTTAACGTGGGACCTTTTGCTTTTGACTTTCAGGAGAATGTCGCGTGAAATTTGCGAGAATCGAATGAGAAAAGAGAAAGAAAACAAATACTTAGTAGATATTAATAACCTATGATTAAACTAAATAACAATAAATACGAAACAGAAAGATTTAGTATTAACGATATGTTCTCATGGAGTGTAGTGTCTTGTATATATATATATCTACTATACTTCTCTCTGTAGATCTGTAACGTTTAATGATTTCCAAATGGCGCGTCCTGTTGCGACGACACGGTATTACAAAGCATTGATGATTTGCCGGGTCGATTCGCGAAGTGTTTCTTAACCTAACACGTCTGATTATCTTTACGCGTTTTAATTTATTTTTTTTTTCTTCTCCAACGTTCTCCTCTCGATGATCTAATCGCGACGCATCGACTCTCGCGATCAGCGCCTTCGCCAACTGATTTCGATGACGATCTAGGTAGATCGGTATTAACGGGACGCGCAATACAATCATTACAATTGGAGTAATGACTGTCTATTATTTTAAACGACGACCGGAGGAAATTTGCAAAAGTATAAAACTTTCCCGATGTAAAGAACTTGTAGATAAATGACATCCTGTTTCCGTGCAAACGGTCAATGCCTTTGTCCACGGTGTCATCGCGCTCTACAATAATGACTGTAGATCACGTACTAGTTGTACAGGGCGGTCACGTTATTAAAGCAGACCGTCATTCCAGAATCATGAAAATTTAATGATCATCGATGACGATCACAAGCAAGCGTTTTACAAGTGTCTCAGGAAAATATCCGGTTCTTAATTCCGGTCTAATCGTCATCGAGTACCGATGATTTTTTTTCCATTTGACAAAGCTAAAGAATGACCATCGAATTTAAATGACTTCGAATCATCACACCACAGTTCTCTTCTCCTTCCCTTTTATTTCGCATAATATTAACTGGGTGCGAAATCAGTGACGTGAATATAACAAAAAATAAAATGATTATTGTCATCATTAAACGCCAACTGAATGGTCTGCTTTAAACGATGATGTCTCCGTAAATCAGTATACACGCGTATATCTATGTATATATGTATACATGGATACATATATGCATAAGTGTAGAAATATTATTAAAAAAAATGCGTACGTTATATAGTTATTTCACGTTGGGATATGCTAAGATTCCCTTTTTTTTTGTTTTTTTTTTCTAAGTACAAGGGGCCTATTCGTTCTTAACTGCATTGCCGATCTTAATTAATGACCGATTTAACATTCCGTCACTTCACAACACGATCGGCCGAAAATTGCGATCAGGTGGCCTCGGGTTTCACGATCGTATTAAAATATACAGTACTATACGTATAATGCGAGTGCGTAAGCATTCGGTATTTTTGATGGAATATGAAACGCTTGAGTGTCAAATATACTAATACCAGGTCGGCCCGATCCACTTTCATATTTAGTCCAATAGATACGTCCTCCTCTTGAAAGATTTTCGTATTCCCCTCGCGTTCTCCGTTCACGCCGGCGGGATTGATCGGTATGCTTCGGGTCTGTGTAAATAATCCATTTGAATATTTCCAATTATTCATACATTCCACGTTAACCCTCATTTTTCATTTTTACCCTCGAATTTTCAATCATCTCACGAGACTTTTCGAGTCCGCTGATAAAGATCGTGTCAGATTTCATAAACTCTTGGCTATCCACTCGTTTCGCTGTGCAATATCTGAGATACATACAGGGTTATTCACGAAAAGCGTATCAACCGAAGTTGGCCTCTTCATTTGATATCTATGGTAGAACCACCTTCGGATGATACATTCTTCATGAATAATGACCTTACGTACGTGGGTAACTATAATAGGTGGCAAATGAAAAAAAAAATTCTTAAAAAAGAATATAAATCACGATTATTCGATTTACATATACCTTGATGTGTCGCGTGTGAAATTTGCCTATGGTATCTGCGCTCTAAATCAAGTCTCGATGTATCGACTATACCTAATTCGAACGAGATATATATATTTATTATTAGTATTGTTATTATTATTATTTACACTAGTGACGTTTCCGACGCTCGTATTTGCTTCGCCTGAAAAACATTTTTACAGGTCTTCATGTTCGTCCTGTCCGCATGAATTTCGCAGACTCTTTAATCCATCCTGGATATAGCTGTTCCACGTGTTGTTATCCATATAAAGAAATATACGGGTCTCGAGAACTAGATGATTAATCGTAATGCAGATTGCAATTTCGGCAATCCTCCAGCATCGTGTATAATTATTGGTACGTGCAAGAATCAAGTATCGTGAGATTCGAAGGAAACAAAAGGGACAGAGAAGCCGAAGAGAAGACGAAATAGTAAACGAAAATGAAAGAAAAATTTATTTATTAACGTTCGCCCTTATAATATCGTATCGATCGGTTGATTAACTTTTTTTACACTTAATCTCCTTTACTCGTATCGCCCTTTTGTGACGTAATTAATCGTGAGCGAATATTGTAAAAAAATCTTATTAAACTGTAAAAATCTAGTTGAAACTTTCGTCACGTAACTTTCTCCTAATTTTTTGTATCCTCTTTTTTTTTGTATTTATTTATTCATAAAAATATAGATATTTATTAAATCGGACGCGGAACGACGAAGAACGATTAATTTGTTTCTCGGCTGATTATACAAACAAAAAAAGAAAATCGATAATATTATATATAGTAACGTGCAATTTAGAGTATGCTATAACAATTAAATAATGATCGCAGTAGCATAGTAATCTTATAGAGAATCGTAAGTTTAGCGGACGCAGATTCTAGGCGCTTAGTTTAGTTTAGTCAAGCGATGCACGTATAGTCATTTCGAATTTCCCGGGCAATACGACTAAACTTATAAGACACGTCTCGCAGGTGTAATCGAATTGGACCTAATAAATAACGTTATCGGTCATCGTCCAAATCGATCGATATCATGGTGGGCACCTCGATCCATATCATTCCTTTAGTTTCACAGTTAAAGCAAATTTTTCACGGGCCACACGCAACTATCTGCGCAATCGTTTGACGTTACTTCGCGCGGGAAATTCGAAATGGCCAATTCGCCAATCGCCAATCACACTCTTACTGTAATTTTCGGTTCTATCGTTTTTGTCAGGACCAATTATCGTAAATGATTATCAATAGCATGTTGATATCATGTTATACGCAGCGTTGTACTTAAAAAATGATAAGAGAAAGAAAATGAGAATTAAAAAAGGGAAGAACACACCTAAAGAGACGCGATACGTAAATGTTGAATTAGTGAGGCGACGATCTCGTCGCGGTGCCGATCGATCGTATCAATGAAACGCTTAATGAATTACGTGTTACAGAAATTTGTCAAAACAAAAAAAAATGCAAACAGGCAACGATCGACAATGATTAAATGCAAAAGTCACTTTTTTCTCCTTCATTCAATCTATACCTAATTTGCAAAGCACGTAAGCTCCCACAGATTTTCACGAAAGTCGCCACATCCATGTACGTCCATTGCGAATAGAATGAAACGTCGATGCATAAAATAGCTTATTAAAAAAAAAGAAGAATATATACGATATCAGGCGTGAACGCATATACAAATGTACAAGATGTTTCACATTACACGAAGGCATGCATATACATAACATATTAATATATTATATATATATATATACATACGCATATACTATAGTGCCTTTCATTGCTTGGAAAATAATTTGTCTCTAGCTGACAGAACGCACGTTCAGGACGTATCGATCGGCGCCGCGTTATTTCGAAATATTATTATATTAAAGTTTAGCTAATGCGTGAAGCACCATACGATTATCGCCATATAACGGAACTATTAATTATTATCGTTATTATTGTCATCGTCATTAATCATCACTAGGCACAAGTCCAGATGAGAATATTATGGATGATCAGAATGACATTGAAACACTGAAATATACTGTGGTAGTTTGTAGGATTAAATAGTGATCAGTCGTGAGTGCGTGTCGGGTGATGACGTCATGATTTCATGACGGAACGATGACGATTCGAAATGAAGGAACGACAAGTAGTAGAGAAATTGATACAACGTATGGAGGATGCTTCGTGTTTGTTATGATCGTTAGAAACGATCGGAAAGTCGAAAAGTAAGAAAAATGTATTCGATTGAACCGAATCATTAAAAATGATCGATAACGAGTGACGTGATGATTATTTCAATAAGGGAGCACGCTCGGAAGATTTTGGCGTTGGGTTATTAACATACACCGAGGATCATTTTCAGTCATTAATTCACAAATCCATAATACATACACCGCGTGCCTAAAAACCTTGATGCCTGTGGCTTCTTCGTACGAGAGAGCGTCACGCTTTTTAAAGTCATCGAGACGAGGAGTGGGCGATGACTTATCATTCGGCGATGATCGTAGCGAAGACCGGGACGAAGAATATCGCTCGCGGATAACGCTTTCTTTTCTCTCTCTCTCTCTCTCTCTCTCTCTCTTTTTTTTTTTTATTAAGAACCCTCGGCCGATCGACATCCTTCGGCTAGAATCGTTCTTGCGTCTTGTAAATGTTACTTGTCATGTTCATTGATGACGGCACATGAAATTCAAGCGATACACGACAAAAGAACGCGGCAGGACGACGGTAAAGGACGAATTGCAAAAAAGTGAAGGAGCGAAAAAATAATAATTTCAAATAAAATAGAATTTTCTTTTTGTTAAAAAAAAAGATGAAAAAGTAACGAACACCCTGACGGTCTACCAACACCATTCTTACGAGCATGCTCTGTTTAAAGCTACTTAAACGTGTCCCTTATGTTTCCGGTAAAATAAAAAAAAAAAAAATAAATAAATCCATAAGACTAATCATTAATCATTTACCTAATGTATAACCGATTGTTAATATTAATTAGCTATCACGACTTGTCTACCGATCACGAACTGTCCATTAAAACAATGGGAATGACGTAGCACACGAATCATGTAAATAATAAGCGTTTGTAAAGCTTTTACGTTTCGTTCCCTCCCCCCCCCCTCCCTTGGGTTTGTCAAAGTGCGTGCATATTTGCAGTATTATTATTATTATTATAGATAACGATATAAATACATTACATATTTAATATTCATAGCGCTTCGATACGACGATCAACGCGTTTTTTGCACATCACCTATCGTATCTCGTGCGAGAGCGGAACGACGTCCCGAAAATTTGAAAACGAGCCCTGATAGTAAAGTACGCGAATATTTACAGCTTAAGCTTCGCTCGATGTTCGTATAATGGAGTCGCGAAGGTTCTTGAATTTTCCGATATCATAAATGGATCGCGCTCAGCTACTTCCGGTGATGCGAACGAGACGTCGTTCTATTTTACGACGGAGCGTGCGTGCGATTAGTTTTCATGAGAATAGTCCAATCTAACCGTAGTATCTGCGTTCTTTACTGTAAGATATAAGTGAGAGAAAAAAATGTTTGTTCCTAGATGCATTACCTATGAAACTCCGTGACGATATTTTCCATGGTCCAGTCATATTGTTCGGGAATCGGATGCTCGTCACGATTTAGCCCCGACGAAGGTTATCGTCATTGTGACGAGATTAAACGAAACCGAAGTTTACGGGTCGGACTTATATTTCCTGAAACATGGACTCGAGAAGAAACGTGTAAAATTGACTCAAGTCACCTAAAAAGGACCCTGAAAAGCCTCCAGCTTACGAGAAAACGAGGATGTATCGACAACTTGTAATCACTCCATTATATAAATATATATATACATGTATGTGTATATATATATTAATAACGATTATTGCGACAATGTATTGTAAATCCATAGAAGTTATTATTATATCGTAATTATTATGTAATAAATATGGTTGTTAACATACACTGTTGATGTATTTCTTTCTATGAATCCTTCTGTTTTTTTTCTTTTCTTAACCATCAGGTAAGTTCCGTACGAGGTGTGAAAATCGTCGGGAAGTTAGCGTAAATAAAAAAAAATTTATGTTTTTAATGCCTAAATAATTGCTCCATAAATGCTCCTCGTATTGTCCTAATTGTTCCGCCGTTATTATACAATATGATTAAAAAATATTAACTAAAACAGAAACATATTTTTTCTTTACTGCTGTATGATTTTTTTAATTAATTCCTCTCAATTGGTTATTCGTATCGATCGATTACAATTTATTAACTTCTCCTGTCAAATTAATTAAACGCAGTAAATTAAAATCAAAGTTCAGTTCATCAACAGAAAGTGACGTGACGTGACGTGACGAAAGAACTTTCCTGTTAGTTCTAAAGAATTCCGTCAGAGGCGCTAAATCTATCGGAGCACGAAAAAATGAGTACCGTGGTGTTTGTCGAAAGTCGAAGACATAATTTGCAATGGTAAAAATAGAAAAAACAAAAACTTTATTAAATAACTCTGCGATAGGAAATGAGCGCAATGTGCAATGCAATGTAAGTTAACATGTAATATCCTATAAGAAGTATGACTATTCTATTATAATATTGATGAGCTGCTTCAGCAAACTTAATACTGGCGGTAGTACGATCGCTTCCTGTTTGTCGTTCGCAATTTTCTTCCTGGAAGGCCTTTGGCGTACGGTTTGTGTCCGTTTGTTGACAGATAAAAGATTCCGCGAGCGCTAAATAAATTGAACACGTTTAGTCAAGATACCCATATGGCATACAAATAAATAGACTGACAACAATAAAATAAAGAAAAGTAAGACTTACGTGTGTGGGGTATCCTCGCCCATGATGACGTACTCGTGCTCTTCCGGGCTGCACCATCCTATCAGATACGAAAAGAGATTTCCACATGGTGCAGCCCAGAATCCAACTTTTGTGGTAATCGACTCGATGTAATAAGGCGTCACCTTCGTATGGTCGCAGGACAAAGTTTCTGATAATTGTAAATTCTTCAATTCATTCACGTGTCCATTTTTTTTTTCAAAATAGAAACAACGTATAAACAAATGACAAATAGTTTCTTACGTAGCAAAGAGGAAGTTGCACATCCGGGCTGACTTGATCCACCGTTTACATAAAAATCTGCATGGCCATTTGGGCCCCACTGACCAAGAATACCAGCGCCTGTGTGGATCACGTCTACAAAATGAGCATCTGTCTCATCTAAATCCCTGGACCTATTTCCATTCATATAGAAGAAAATCGTTGGATCCAATCCTGAAAAAATTGTCCAAAAATTAGACAAAAAATTACAATATTCAGTAACGTGTAACTACTTTTTTTTTTTAGTTTTATTACCAGTAATACGACCCAACTTATCATCTGGTAAGTAATTCGCAACGAGTCCTGCTATATGAGCACCAACGCTATAACCCAGGACGTGTATACTTGCTACTGGTGTCCCACGAGGATGATCTCTCAGGTATCTTACCAATTGCGCAATGCATTGCGAACAGAAATCAGGACCCCACTGTATCTGCGATAAACATGGTTCCCGTACCAACGAGCCGTAATCGACGATTATTATATTGTAATCGCCTCGGGTAAAGTACGCTGAAATCGAAAGTAGGACAAAGATGATTATAAAGTCCGTATGATAGATATACGCATACCTAACTATTAATAAAAGCATTACAAGGTAGATGCGTGTGACACAATCGTCAATCAGTTTTGAAATAAAAGATTATGCCTGATTGAATCGTCCTTGACAGATTTTAATGAAATTCTCTATTTTCCTAATTGACATAATTTTTTGTTCACCATTTCGTAAGTCCGTACTGGGTGCTAGATTTCTTCCACCACCAAAACCGTGTATGATGATCTTCGTTGGATTGGATTTATCAAATCTCGAATATTCCAAAGAATCGTATTTCAGGATGTTAAGTAATTCCGGATCTTTTTGGGTTTTTCTGAAAATATTCAATATTTAGAGAAACTTCTTACGACCATTTTATACACCAAAGTGCTTAATAGAAACTGGATCTGCTTATGGTTTATTTAGTGTATATACATGCATCTGAATATGTTACATAGATACAAACAACGTATGTGTAAACGTATACAAACGTATATATATATATATTCATGCGTGATGGGAATATGGAAGTTTAGGCTTGTGAGGTGCGGTAACACGTTTATACGCCAAGGAGAAAGGTGGAACCTAGAATTGAGGTCACTTTCAGTAGAAGACGAAATGATCATGATCTTGAAAATAAAAGTTTCGAACTGAAGTCTGTGTTACACAGGGTCAAGAGTGACGGGGATTTGATAAATATTGTTTAAACGTTCATAGAAACTTGTAATAACAGTAACAATAATAATAATACTTCACTTTTAGTAGAATATGGAAAAATCATAATACTAAAAATTTATCGCACCAGTGACTTTGATATAAAAAATAATCAGTATCAAAGGGATGAAAATACATACCTGGTGTACAGATAAAATTCGATCTGCGGATGAGGGCAAACGAACGGTGGTTTAGCACAGGATGTACTGTTAAAAAGATCCTTCAATGTTTTATTCTGTCCGTTTACATCCCAGGCGAGTGATAAAGTTATCAAAATGGAGATTATCGGGTAACTTTTTCTCTCCATCACCTGCGTGTCTTGACGTCCGCGTCTCCACGTATGTTTCTTGAGCGACTAAGTTTTGCAGCAGGTGCACAAAGAGAGTCCAGTATGTGCGATATACACTGATTAGAAATATGCAAAGTGCTCCTCGGATAGTCTCATTGGACTGAAAGAAAAAGATTGAGATAAAAGTAGGTGAAGGTTGTCATGGATGATGAATTTATTCATTTTTTTTTCTTTTCACTATAAATAATCACAATCCATATAACGATCGCTTCTGTTGCGTAATCACATACCCCATTAATAAACTATCACTACATACTGCATTCCACGTTTAAAGGCACATCGGATACACCGCGATACCGCAAACAACTTTTGAAAGATTCCACACGTGCTTACAGGATCATTTGATTACTGCACCCGGTACAATCATATATTTTTCAAAGGTTCGCTTATAGGAATCAAATCGTGATATCCTCGTTAATACATATTAAATGTAACGAAATTATGATCATTATATATCTCATATTTTGAATAAATCCCACGTAATATTTGTAGCAGCAATTATTTGTGAAATTAATAAAAACTATTTTATTTCACTAGTTTTCTGATCGAACAACCCTTTTTTCACTGTTTTATAAAATTAGTTTAGAGATTCAATTGCATTCTTTTTTCACATCGCTAAAAGATTCAATTTCACTCTCACAATTCAACCGACTCGCACCAAGATGTCTGACTATCTTCAGTCGCTTTTACTTACTGTACTGCAAGACGATGTCGATGGTAGGAAAGTGGTTGTCCCACGACAGTGACCGCCATCTCTCGCACTCACGAACTGTATGATGATATAATATCGAATCCAAAGATGAAAAATCAGTAAAAGTGATTCCCACTGCTTCTCCAGTTGTAAAATGCAGGCCCATCAGGATCTACAGAGACTTTAGAAAGTGGTTAACGTACGTTTATATGAGGCAGACACGTGACTGCGTGACGGACTACCGAATGAGTATGTTTATCGTTGCGATTTATTCCTTGCATGTGCAGTATCGTTTCAGCTGCAAAATATTATTACCGAATTGCGAAACGACATAGGAAATAGTAGGCGGTATTCCGGAAAATGAAACTATCGCGTAATAGAAAAGTTCACCGCACTTTAAGACTTGAATAATTCTTGTTTATTTATTATGACGGCTTTTTGTACTCGAATTGATAATTGCTATACCACCATTACCATAATTTTATGTAGTTACGATGCACGTACCTCATGTAAGACTGGACGTATAATCACGCGTGTGAAAGTAACTGTGTATAGTGTCAAGGCTGATCGAGAAAAAGAAAATATAAAACTGTACAAGGTGTGCAGAGGAATTAATATATATTTTTAATTATGGGAGACTGTAATATTATGTGATTCATTGATTTTTTTAAATTATGATCGGATAACGAGGGGTGGGGTGGCAATGACGGATAACATGAATGTTGAGAGAATTTTGAAAAGATTGGCTTACACTTTATTGTCAATAGTCATCAGTATTTCTTGTATCATTACATAATACACTCACGTTACAATATACATACATATTTTACATAATTATTGATGCAATTAATTTTTTTTTTTAACAAACCAGACGACACCGGCGTGTAACAATAATTCTCATCCTAATTTGCAACTATGAGATACAGAACAGGCGTGTCACTGATGGATATTTCAGAATCGATGATTATATACGATGATCGCTAATCTCAGTGAAAGTAATGGTAGAGCGACATGCGAATAATGACGAATAAATTGACGTTTCGAAAACATTTAAATAATTAAATTTCACGCGTCGACGCTATTCGTTTTGTATACTTTTTGAGATTCTTACTTTCATTTTTTTTTTAATTATTTTCTTTTTATCATTCGGGAAAATCCCAATCTCACGTGTGCGTTAATTCAGTATACCGTTATAACATTGAACTCATTCTTTTCTAATAATTCCCAGTTTCGCTAAGTTTGTTATTATCTAAATTGCTACACACCCAACTTTTCAAAGATTCAAATTATTCATAGTTTTCACATGAAAACACGCATCGACGTAACTTTTATTAACCATACAGTATTGCACCGAACGAGAGGGTGAATATACATATATGTATATACGTATTATATCATACAATTTATATTTTGAAAGTTTTAAGAAAATTATAATGCATATACATATGCATATATGTATAAATATGTTAGAAGGCAGTTTCCAGGACATTCTTTTTTGGGTATTGGCAGTTATGAGGACAATTGACATTTTTCAGGATGGTCCTGGAAAAATTCTATTTCTAACGTATACATCCGGAACCATTATGCGGTACTCACACCGAATTTTTCCAAAAAAATGTTATGCTGGACAATCGGAGTTGTGATGGGCTAAGAATAAGTTCGTTAGATTAGATTACATTAAAATTGGAAACCCACATATCCCAGGGTTGTTTTCTTTTTTAAAAAACATATATCAGCTTGCAATTGTGAGTGTCACATGTCCTTGAAACTGCCCTTTGACATCTTTATATATGTATATGTATATTTGCGAAAGATATCACACTGAACATCGAGAGAATGTGGAGTGCGTTGGAGTAGTTGATTTCTTTTCGACTCGCTAATATTTTCTTTTTCAAAAACTATCGTGACTCAAAATACCGTCTCGTGTCGGTGCACAGTTGGATCGTAAAATTCGAAATATCTAAAATCACAACGCAAGTTCATTCATAGGTTATCGAAGATCTTAAGTTCGATATATTCAATGATGATACCTAATGACAAGCCATTGAAAGCTTATTGCAACAACATTCATATAATTTAAAATATGGGGCCATTTTTTTGTCTGACTAAACGATCTTTACCATTTTCAAAGGTCTGTGGCAATTTTTGTAATATTTGAATTTCAAAAAATTAGAAATGTACATTAGATCCGATGGAAGACTTTGAGGATCTTTGGAAAAATAATTTTCTGATATTCGTATAGAATAAATAGTAAAAGTTAAAAATCGTGTTTGAATTTATTTTGAAAAATGAGAAAAACCACCGGCGCTTTGAAAATTGTAAAAATTGTTTCGCGTTTCGATCTCGTATATATATACATTAATATATTAATGAACGTATGTATACATAGCGTATTTATATGTATATTATATATAATATACTTTTCGATTTCGCTAATTTATTGTCCTTACAACATATTACTTTCATTCGTTTAATTACTTTCTTTGTTATTGTCAATATATTAATTGATACACTTTCGTAAATATATATTTGCTCGGATTCTTCCTTGAATCAACGATTATTCGTTTTTTTTATATATACGTTCGAAAATGTACAGGTAATGACATCTACGAATTTTTTAATATATTTATATGTGTAATATATAATATATACATACCGATTGATATATGTATATAAGATATATATTTTCGAAAATGGTTCGTTTAATATAGTAAATACTTTCTTCCGTTGCGAACTTTCATTATTGATAGATGGTGAAAGGATACTTTTGACAAAAATCAAAAAAAAAATTCATTGTTTCCCGAAATTCGTCTCGGGACAAAGAAAGTTGAAAAATAATATTGAAAACTGGATATAAATGAGCCAGTTGCATCTATAGTGAAAATTAAATTTGACGAAAGGATTTAAATGATAATTTTTGTAATTCCAGCCTATCGTTCCACATTTGAAAATATTGTCCCAGCAAGATTTTGTTGTTAAAAATTGTAATTCTACCCTGATACTAAAAAAATTATTTCACATGAATTATACTAAACATTTTGATATCTATGCACTTAATTTTCAAATCTAACAATAAACTATTGTTCGATGGATGACAAATTCTGCTTACTATATATGGCATAACATCAACACTTAATTCGATTTAAATTACTCAATTTGCGTTCAAGTATCGCAAGTCAATTTTTTTTCAAGATTCCCGCATTTCCCACAATTATTTTTGAGTACGTCTCGACAATCCAATTTTCATAGACCTTTTTCAAAAGACAATAATATTTCTCATAGATCACAATACAAGTAGTCATTGACATTTCAAATTCAAAAAAAAAAAAATTCGAAAAGCATCGCACTTTCTACCTACAGAAAGCACCTTCATCTATTTATCTTTCCCTAAATGTAAACAAAAAAATCCAAAGTACCCTAATATATAAGTAACATAGATAAATACTTTAAAAATTCCACAACCATGCGTTTCCTTCGAAACTTGCCCGTGCATCAAAAAACATGTAAGTATCATCATAGTATACATACAAGTATGTACATAATTAAATATAAAAAAAGTAGCTCTAAAAATGACAAAAGAAAAGTACAATACTTGCCCTCGACTCGTTACTCCCTAAGCAGCTTAAATATCTAATCTGCGCGCGCATAAAATTCTCCTACTATAAAGCTAATAATAATTATAATGTTATACGGGGTGTCTTATTAAACGCAAGGAACGGTATTGCGTGTAATTACTGTTGAGCATATATCTCGTTTACGCTATTCAAAAATTTTGCAGACCGCGTTCCTCGTCTTCCGCCACACCCCGTAGACATTTTTTTATTGTCGTAAATTATTATTGTAGTTATTACAAATACATCAATATTATTGTTCGAACAGCATTAGAACTTAGCCTAGATATCTGTATAATGAGTATATAATCAATAGAACATTTCGAGTTCGATCCATTTTGGTTTGTCCGTGAATAATAACATTAGGCCAGTCACTACTTCAATATAATAATAAATATATACCCTTTGCGTAATATTTATCCTGTACGTATAAAGACGAGTCACAATTACGCCGAATTATGAAAAAAAAATCAAAAAGTCAAGAAAACACTATAAACAATTAAAAAATTATATCTGTCAATTAATTTGGATCTATACGTCATAAAAACACATACAATAGTATATCACTCCATAAGCAGTTACGACGATTGGATTATACGTTTCTTACGATAATACGTAATCACGACTCGCCTTGAATTACCTGTCGAATATTGCCTGCAACTTCGTAACAACGTAACGTTAACGTGTTATAAATAGACAACGAAATAAAACTAGCGATAAACAATAACCTAATATATATTATATTGCTGGCACTAACATAAAATCATATAGATAATAATTACAATAACAGCATTAAATACTAATAGGCGACACATAAAGAATATAATCCCGCCGATAAAAAATTGACTGTATCACGATTAAAGAAAAGTGACTTGGATTTTATTTTATTATTCATGAAAATATACGACTTTGAAACAATCTGGATCATTGCTCACGATAATAGGTACGAACGTCAATAAAATATTGCAATTACCGAATTCAACACATGTAATAGTTATATAGCTAGTACACAGTTTCGGCAAAACATTATTGTCGACCTTAACGATTATATATTAAATATGAGAATTTCCGCGATTACTTTTCGTCAGTTAGAAGAAATTTGACATTTTTTCACGATCCATACCAAATTTTCAACATAAAATTGAAAAACTCATCGTCGTGCAATAATATCGCACGTTCGATTTGAACGAGGCATATAAATTTCTGACAAGCAGCAATGCTCCAATTTTTCTAATCACAATATATTGTCACGTGTTAATTAATATTGGCTATGCGTGTACGTAGTATACAGCACGATAGATTGAATGCGTGAGTTAGACATTGACGATCGCGTGTAACAGTAATAACATAATAGATATATGTATGTATATTTACACATATATATTAATTAATTTATAATTCTATAGTATGTATACTAAGAATCTCATTATATAGATTTTATAATGATGATAATAATAATCGTTTGTTAATCCCCCCTCCCTCTCTCCACCAATTGCAGCTTCGACCGAACGTTGCATCGCACCGTAACCCCTCGCGAACGGATACACTTCGCGTTCCTCCTGCTCGCACGGTCATTTACCAAAAATCTTTCCTAATTAGCGGGATCAATTTTTTGGAACTCACTTCCACCGGAAGTCGCATCAGCCGCAACATTAGTGGAATTTCGGGCACGTTGTCATACTAATGTTATAGCAGGGAGGGGCGGGGGAGGGGCGCGAGGCTAACTTAGTCGCCTAATACATAGTCGTCTAAATAAGAGCCTCATTTTTATTCTCTCATATTACCATGCTATTTTGTTATGTACCACTAAACTACTCATTGTAAAACTGTGGTATTACACTTAAGTAAAACCTGTCTATGGCCCTTAGGGAGCTTAGCTCCTGGGACAAATAAATCATTCTCTCTCTCTCGCTCTCTTCCTATCTTTCGTAATTCTCCTCTGCCTTCCTTCGTCCTTTAAAAAGGTCTCGCGTAAATTGACTAAATTTTCGTGACACTCGAGCATCAACGTAAATAGTAGCTGCACAATAATTTACACAATGAATATTCCGTCACGAATTTCAAAATTCTCTTACTAAATCGCAATTGCGCAATGTTACCTTATCGCAAAAAATCTATGCCATTCGTTGGCGCCTTAGATGCCCGAAAGGAATCGTTTCTGTTTTATACTGGCGTTTCTTGCACTTTTTCAGTATTGTCAGGCGATGCAACGCGGCATGCAACGTTATTTAGAGATTATTTATTATTATATGTATGCATGTATATCCTTTTCTAAAGTACGTACTTCATCTGGATAAATCTGCTTTTACTTTCATCGAATAGGCTTTACATTTACAATACTAATACTTTCATTAAGTTTTTTGTTCTCTGTATCACTTTCACGCCCAAGCAGCTTCCTTACTTACTGGATCTTTTGGTGCATTTTAAATTATCCCGTACCCAAGTATAGATGCGCTCGCACGTTATCACGTATCACATTGAGTCACTAATAATTTCGATATTCATATATTTTCATTGATTTTCCTTTTTTGCCTTATCAATATTCGAATTAGACTGCCGCCCTCATAATCTCGTTAGTATAAGATCTAGTACCAATTTTCCATTTTTTTACCCACTTCTATTTTTCCAATATTCATCACGTCATTTTGACGCCTATTTCTATTTTTTTTTTCTTTCCCTCGTCTAATGACCAATTGTATTGTTTCGTTTTGCTTCTCTTTTTCTTTCTTTAAACATATCCTTTATTGCTATGTTCCTTCTCACGTTGCGATCCGATTTGTCGATTCCTTCTTTATGACAAAAAGATACCTAAAAGTCTCAGCCAATGACGCCGAGTGGACGCGAGTAGCGCAAATCACGCGCAACCATCCAGCATAATTTGGATGTTCTTAATAATAATAATTATTATTGTCTCGGGCGTTTTGGAAATTTATTGTCAATAACGACCCGTTATTACTTTCCGGATGAATATATATATAGGTATTACTTTTCTTTGCTTATCATGGTAACTTTGTTTTTTCTTTTTTTTTTGAAAAGAAAAATAATTTTCGTAACGTTTCTCAAAAGATTGCCGTTCGATCGTTTACGTAATTTAATGATCGTACGAGATACGTCGTTATTGTCATTTGTGTAATCGTACGAGTTCAGTTACCTGGTTCAAAAAGGGAATGACATTCCCGGCTTCGACTTTTCTGGAATGTGAAAGTGCAAAAAGCAGAGAAATGCATAATTAACACTGCACGGAGAAAGTTATGTCGTTTCAGAGAAATTCTCTTTGACGCAATTGCGTTCTGCTTATAGTCGATAGGTTCACATCCTGTTAACCTTAATTATTCCCCGCGCAGACTAATTACGTTAATTTCATGTATAAAAATATTACCAATTAGTTGTAATCAATGACTCGGGAACCAATTGTTGTCAGTTCCCACATAACAATTAGAGTGCGCATCACGTTCATTACACTACTGGTCTCATTGTTCCTTACAGAGAGATCCGGCACTATTTCCTGCTCTCTTAGGTATTATTGTCGTATAGAGAGAAACGATTTCCAAAATCGTGCAAGATAACGGAATCAAAATTATTAAGATTTCTTTGTCATCTGTTACCTTTACCTTTCGCTCAGTCTCTTGGTACTCTACCATAAAACATCAGTAAAATATATACACTATATAGAAAATGAATTGAAAACTGATACAAAATTGTATAATCGAAGGAGCTTCGCGAAAATATTTTCATAAAGTAACACAGTAGAGCATCCAAATATATTTTTGATTGGTCCGTTTTGATCTTGTACGATAATGGAGCACGTACCACTTACCTTGTTAAATCGAATCTAACGATTTGATCATCTAACTTAATCCCATTGCTGATTCAGCATGACGTCATGCGCATAGTCGTCCGTCGCTGGCGGCTGAACTAAAGAAGCATTGATGTCGCTCGCAAATGGATTCGTCGAATGAAATGCATTATTTGAATTGTTCTCCGTGGATCCATAATTGATGATCTGGCCTTTATCTTGCTGAGATTGCAGATAGTTATTTGCTGATTGTGAGTACTCATTCTGGTCATTGGTACTTTCGCCGAGAGAGGGTTGCTTCTGTAAGAACAAATAAGTTTGAAAAAGATTTCAAAAAAAAAAAAAGAATAAGACGAGACTTACAATAAATTCGGACTGAGCAGTCTTTGGTGGTGGTGGTATGGGAGGTTTGGTTTGACCCAGGTCGTCAAGAGGGTTCCAACTTCTTTGTTCTTCCAAGCTAGGATCAGCCCAAGGTTGCAGTTCTCCAGAACAAAATATTGCGTAGAAGGTAACGCCGAAGAAATGCACACAAGCCGCCATGATGAAAACATTTCTCCAGCTGTATACATCCTGTTCAAGTTATAACGGATATCATGAGAGCATTGCACTTCTTACATGTGCGGTTAGTAAGGATAAACCATAAAATAAAAATGTTCAACCAGTACCTTGTTCCTCGTAATGTTGTCCACGAAGAAAGGTACAAGAACTCCAGCAATGGTGCCAATTCCATTTGACATGCCCATCAGGATACTAGCATATCTTGGTGCGATATCCAAGTGGTTAACATTGAAACCGGAAATGGCAAAACCACTGCACGCAACGCCGATAGCTAGTGCGACTGTAGCAGCAGTTCCGTTCTTATGCACAGTAGCATTGGCTACAACCAGGAAGAATATTGCTTCCATTCCAAATCCACCACAATTGAAAAGCTTTCTAACGTTGGTAGTTGACAAGATACCACGTTTCCTCAGGTAATCAGCTAGCATTCCACCACACGGTACAATAGTGGTCATTAGCAAGTGTGGCAATGATCCAATGACACCTGTCTGTAACGATGATCTTGTTAGAAGTTTTCAGCTGAATAAATTTTTGAAAAATGATTTAAAACTATTTTCGTACCTCGACGAGTGGCATATTGAATGATTGGTGCATGAATTTGGGTTGATAGAGTACCAACAAATAGAAATTCCATGAACGACAAAAGTTGGCGACAATAATTGCGTAGACCGGCATAGACGTGAGGAATTTGCGCCAGGGTGTAGTGGCAAATGTGGGCATAGGCATCTGGGCCTGACTTTTTCCAAGAGAGTCTTCTATGTATCTCAATTCTCGTGCAGAAATACACGGATGCTTCGATGGTTTTTCAAATGTCAACCACAGCCAAAATCCATACCAGATGAGACCGCAGATTCCTAAATCGATTGGACAAAAAAATTAGTTCCAGCAATACGAAGTCATTAAAGTAACTATTGGACTCACCGTAGAAATAAAATGACGATGACCAGCCGAACCAAGTACTGAGACAACCAGAAAGAGGCATTCCTATAACGACAGCTGCATACGATCCACAAAATGCAATTGTTGCCAATCGTGATCTTTCCAGAGGCGGTGCCCAATATTTCCAGATACCGTGACACGCGGGATACGTTACACCCTGATTAGAAAAAGATAAGATAATTTTCATAGCACATAATTATTATCAAATAATCATTAGCTTACCTCGGCTAGACCTTTGCAGACTTGCACGCATATGACTAGTGCTGGACTAATGTTCATGGCTCCAGGTACTAAGAGACTGAGGAAGCATGAAACTGCTATGGCTGCACCGAATATCTTGTTCGCAGGATATAAGGATGCCAGGAAACCACCTGGTACCTGGGTAACCAAGTATCCCCAAAAGAATGACGAGTCTAGGGCACTTTCCGTTCCTGCTGTCCAATTGAATTTAACGTTTTTACCTTCTGTCGTATTTTGCATTGACAACTTGGCCATGCCCATGTTGCACCTCATTCCAAATGAAATGACAAACCCTATAAAAAATACTTTTTGTAATTTTTGTAAAGACATATTGTTTTCAAATTCTTTTAGATGTGGTCCTAATTTTTCGACTGACCTAAGCAAGCTAGCACTGCAATGGTATATCTTTTTGACAGACATGGACACTCGGGCATGCAGTAAGTGTCGATATGACGTAATGGAGGTCTTTCCGGTTCTGGAAGAGATTCAAATGAACTCTGCGCACTGTACCCTCTCTCATCTTCAAATCCTTTGTTATCCCTAATTCCTTCATTAGGAGGCAATTCAAATTCTTCGTAACCCGTATTGCTTCGTTTTAGTCTGTAATGATAAATTCCAAAAGATTCTTATATAATTTCAGACATAACATTTGACGATACCTTCGTTATAACGAAAGCCACGACCCTTCTCGAAAAAGTATTATTATAATACATCATATTGTATAACAAGGTTTATATATATATAACTATTTATATAACTTACCCCGAGAGTTTCTCCGAGGCTTTAGACTTGATGGAATCAAAAGCCACGAGACCCGCCGTCGCGAATCTGGACATTTTCCAATTATTGGGGTTGCTTCAGGGTTTCTATGGTTGCTGTTAACTTGCAGCCCCTAAAAAATTTCACCCTCTGAATTGCCAATACTTGTAACGTTACAGGTACACAGCATCCCAAATCGTTATGGATTCACGTTTTTTTTTCTATGTTTTCAAGAATCCGATCGCTACCCTACCAAGAACGACGAGTAATCCTCCACCTTGTTTTACGGACGAAATAAGGGTAGTAACCGCCGAAAACTGCCAAGGCTATTTTTCCGATATCCCCGACGCACCGGGAGAAAACCAGTTCGAATCCCATACATCCCCCTAAAACCTCTACTGTGACGGTAGTATACTAGGGTGAGGGCAGGGTAGCAGTGTTTATTTGGAGTGGCGGCCTCTCTACCCTTAATCCGTGAACTCTCGAGGGAAAATCTTTAGGGGCTCAAAAGGGAGGTTCATATCCTGTCGACTTCCGACTTCAACTTCCAAAGTATTGGATCACTTTTTCTTTTCTTCCCTTTTCACGGATATATTTTCCTCTCTTTTTATGCACTTTTTTGCATGTACATGAAGAAACGTGCACGGGGATGAATTCAATGCGAGGTCAATCGATTATTCGATAGGGGTTCTACGAGCAAGATATGAATTAACTGACTAAAAAATTTTAGTACGCAAAAACGGAAATTAGGTCGATATATTTTTTTTTCAATTATTAACGTAAATGTGTAATGTATGGGAGAATTTACATTTTTTATACATTTTTATACAATTTTAGTTATTCATAAATGAATTCGTTTTCTCGGGATCCAACTATAAAGTGCTAGGACATGCAATTTGACATTTTCAGGGAATATTAAAATAGCACGTGTCGAAGAAAAGGCAGAAAATGTACAGCACGTGTTAACAAATCGAGGGTGGATCTAGGGAGTTACAGGGGGTTGCTGAATCAAGTTAATGGACACCGTTGAGCCGTTGGGGTGGAAATTTAGTGCATTAAGATATTAGACCGTTAATGGCCGTTGATCTTTTTATCTTTTTTTCCCCTCGTTTAACGATAACTCAATATTCTTGTTTTCCATACAATTTTTAGTATAAAAAGTCTTTATCTTCCTTGATGTACAAATAAACGAATTATTAGATACAACCGCATTTTGCGAATACAATTATATTACTTGCTCCACAGAATGATTGTAACAACGGTTCTTTGACTTTATTACTAAAAAAAAATTAAAGAGAAACGAATTAATTCACTTTTTTTTTGACAAACACGATATATAGATAGTACAAATGTCTACCCTGAAGACTTGTAATATATCTTAATTAATTTTTTTCATTTACTTGGAACAATTTATTACAGGAACTTACGATGCTCCAAGAAGAAAAAAATATTCGACAAACCACGAACATCATTATTATATTCCAAATTTGGAAAAAGCAGAATCGGACGATCGGCGTATTAATATTGCGTGAAAGCTCGGCCCAGCTAACAAATTCATCCACATAAAGAACCGCACAAACAGTTGGATCGATCAAGGTCCGACCCAAAATCCAAAAAAAGCAGGTCGCATTGAATACACAGCCGAGTGCACAGAATCGATAACCAAGATAAACCGCACAAAACTTTCACATGGATAAAAGCTTCTGAAAAAATTGAAGATTTTTTAACCGCAGAGATCAGTAACGTCAAATTTAAGTATAATTTTATCCCAGAGTTTTATCATATCACCGCTTTACAAAATAATATAAAAACGAATGACCCACTGTCCATTATTTTGAGTTCGTTTTTAACGAATTGCAATAATAAAAAAAATTATTCACTCACCAATAATTAAGTCCAGATAGGGATACGAGCGGTGCGGGTTCGAAAGCGCGGGGTACGCGACGAAGAACGTCGTCGACGTCGGGACGTCGGAACGTTGTTGGGTTCGTAAAGTCGCATTCGGAGTTGGGCGCCAGCGCAAGTCTAAGCCTCGCTGTGATTGGCGGAATAACTCGACGCATCGATATCACTGTCCAATCCTCAAAGAGTTAAGCTCAATCGAGGGTAAAATGGGCGGAGCTCCAGGAACCGATATGTATTTGCCATAAAAGTGACAATTGCAATAACAGTAACATGGATAAATACAAAAAAAAGAGTATATCCCCATAATAGATTCAGATCGAAGAACTGAGGGGTTTGAATATTTTTATTAAAGAAACTTACATAATATTTTTTAATAATTTGCATATTATTTTCGTATATTTTAAAGATTCCAAATATTATCTTGTCACTGTCAATTGGTTGTCATTTTGAAGTTTGACAGCTGTCAAGATATGACACTGCCTTATATTATGACGTAGAGCATCATACAGCATAGAAGAAGGTCGCGTTTCAAAATATCGCTCAGATTGTATTCATCGATTATGCCTTGCTAGGTTGAATAAGAATTGAGCTTTTCAACGTAAACGATTGTTTCGTAGCATCAGGATGCTGGAGTGGTATCGAGTGGATAGAAAAAGGCCGAGATTCACCATTATAAGGGAACCCATTAGGGGCTGTAAGGCTGTTTCTTTTCTTTTCATAATATAGGTGCTTCAAGTACTACGCCTCTTTTGGGGATGATGAACACAGACTCGAAAATTCTTATCGAACTGACCCCTCTCATGCAGTGCCCCTATAATAATTATCATATGCAATGGCAGAGGAGGGTTGCATGTATTTAAAAATGCATTATTATATAAAATTATTTGATTTTTCAAAATATAGTTATTAACTTCAGTTAAAAACTCCCAAGGTATTTTATATCGATATAAAATCACCCCCTGATGTTAGAAAAAAATTGTAACGAAAAAAACCGTGATTTATCAAATTTTATAATTTATTATTAGGCTTGTTTTATATTGACATTATACGGGTACGTTATAAAGAATTGAGCTTGTGAAAATCTACCCCAAATCGACCCTTCTCAAGTATTACGTTACAAATCTTAAATAGCCCCTTGAGAATCCCTGGTGATCCATTGACGTGTGAGCTACCCTTAATGTGTTATGCACTCAGAATAAAAACTATTATTACCAAGCATCCCTTATCAGTGTACGATGAGTAAGGATTGTTCGAGTCCATCGTTAGATTTCAGAAGCCAACTCGCATTGTTACAAACACAGAGTCAGCAGGGGTAGGCACCCTCAGCGGTTGCCAGGAAATATCGATCTGCCTCGGATGCTGCTGTTCTCAATGGTTGGTATAATACCTTATCTCCACTTCGGTCCTGCTTTGCCCCAAATATCTCATATTTCCCTATCCCAGTTACCACCCTTCTAGTGCAATAAGTGCGTCTCAAATGTATGAAGAAGAAACGGGACAATAGTTATTTAAAAAAAAGCAATCCCTTCCCTACAGTTCCATCATGTTGATAGCATCGTAAATAAAATTCCTTCATGTCGCACGAACAGATGAGTGACTTCGAAAGCAACCCTAGCCATCTCATCCCTTATTACCACAATTTAATTCGAAACCTTTTCGAAGAGAACCGAAAGAGACACCCTCGAGATCCAGCGAGTCCTTCGTTTAAGGAATAACTGCTTTGGTAATCCGTCCTAAGGGCGACCGTCCTTAGGACGTATATGTATACGAAATATAGGACACTAAGAGACACCAAGTCATTCATAAAATTGTATTCGTCGAAACATCGCTTAAACCTTTTATTTTGAATTTAGAGGGATTCGGTCGACACCTTGTTTAAATTAAATCTATTTGGAAATTAAGTCTTTGTAGCTAAGATAGAGAGAGAGAGTGTTATATTGCCCACGGCGTCGTGCAACGACGATACGACAGGAGGGGTGATATTTCGTAATGGGCACTGCAAATGATAGAGGGTTCGTTCTCTATTGTATACCGAGAGACACCCTTATATATAAAAAGACCCCCATGAATATTTTATAATCATAAGAGAGGACTTCTCAAATTTATATTCAATAATGGACGTTACCCAGATGAAGTCTCAACCCATTGGACATTGAGTCTGTCACGATGCCTGTCAAACCCGAATGCACCCAGAGAGTTGGAATGTTCAGTTCAAGTCACGTGGAACTCAAGTGACCCTAATTGACTGAGCGTACGAGCTCCATTTATTTTACTATATATTTTGTACCTAGAATTATTTACAGTTTTTATCAGTTCTTGATAAATGATAATGATCCATTCAATGGGAAATTGTATTATATAGGAATTGTAGTGAATATATAGAACTTGGGTGTTAGCGTTTAGAAATTTCTTAATATTGAGAGGAATATATTTTTTTTATTATTAAAATAAGATTTTAAGACTGCTTTATTGTTTTTCTATGCAAGGAATTGATGTCCTGCTGACTTCATAAATATCGTCAGGTTTATATCGTTTTAATAATGAATACTTGACGTCTCTGCACAGCCTTAAGTATTGTGACAGTCGTATTTTGAAATTTGTTTCCAAATTATCCATCTCCTGTTTGCTGCTTGAACTCTCGTATTTCCAAACATTTTTCGATTTCTTATAAAATCCGTCAAAAGGTTCCAGTCGATGACAATAATAAGAATCGCGTATATCCCCATAGCTTTCAAGGTGCGGTCGATATTCTGTTCCTTGACGGGAATCAGCATCCGTTTTAGTTTCATTCCTTTCAACTGTAAATCCACTAGTCGCGTTTTCTTTATTATAACTTCCACAATAGAAATTCAGTGGATAATACGGCACCCCGTAGCCATAATGGTAGTCACCCTTGAAGAGTTCACATCCGTCCCTAGTATACCAGGGATCTATCGTATCCTGTGGCAAAAGAACTTGTCTCGATGACGTATACATGCTAGGGAATTTTTTACTGCACTCGGAATTATAAGTAAAACTGAAACAATTGTTTCTGTCACAGTTGTATTCTTGACAATAATAACAGCTGCAATGGCTTAGGTAATTTGGACGATTGTATCTTATCTGTCTGAAATAATTCTTCTCGGTATCATTTTCAAAAATTCTCGTATTTTTGATCCGCTTGGATTTTTTTATCGATTGGTTCTTTACTTGACTTTTTTTACTGGCAGGTGTCAAATGATCACTGCCAGCTGACAATCGCGGCGAGTGACCTGGCAGTTGGTTGAAATACACATTGTGACAACTTTTATCGCACGACGTTGATAAGGATTTTTGAGATTTGGAATGATTCTTCGTACAGGATGATCGGCCAGTCCTTCCGTTGGAAGTACTTTTGTAATTTTTATCATTCGATAATAAAGTCTTTGAGGTGTTTGTAGACTTGTCGCGTTCTAATAATCTTCGACATATTTTCGTTCTGATCAGATATTTTATCTTGTCGATTGATCTTGCTGAGAAAGCGTTGCGGAAGTTTGAAGTGTTGATGAATTTTTCAGTCGTAGGACTGTTACTTTTTAATTGTGGCTTGTTCTTAGATACTCTTTCATTTCTACTTTTGATATCATGAGATTTATAGAGATTACTTTTAGTAGGTTTAATTCTACTTAGATGCGATTTTGAAACATCCTTATTAATAAATGAAATTTTTGATTCAGATATTTCTAGTCGCATATTAACGTGAGACTTCTTACACTCAGAATTTGCTGGTATCGCATTTTTATTGACAACATTAAATTCGCCAGATTTTAATGTCTGTCTTGAACCAACGAATGGTTCCTCATGTGTTGCCGACCTGTCCAAGGACTCAAGACTCTTTACTTGCCTACATTTACTATCCGGGTGGCATACTCCTAAAGAATCCATGGAACCTTTAATGATCTTGAGAAGAGGGGGGTCTGTAAATGATATGATCCTAGTGACGTTTGACTCCAAAGAGATTGCAGATTCCTTTGGTACCAGATTAATGTTGATGCCCTTAGTGGACATTTTTGGGACCAGTGTCTGAACGGATGTTGATTTTAAACGATTCTGAGTCGCATTTCCGTCCAAGGATTTCAAGTTCGAAGTATCTTTGAGCGTACACCCGAGCGCATCCTCCCTTTCATCCTTGATGAGGAGCTTCTCTTCCTTGCACAGGGTCTCGTCCAAAGGCTCAGACAATAGGGGACCCGTTGAAGGACATGTACAGTGCGAGTCACATTCCACGAGCTCAGCTTCCGAAAGATCGTATTTCAACAAGTTATCAGTTTTTCGTTCAGTCAGAGTAATATCTTCTCTGATCTCAGTAGCTTCAGTCTTCGCATCCTGAACAGGTATGATCTTCTTGTTATCCCTGGTACGAGTCCTTTTAGATAACTCTTTGTAAGTAGCCACTCGAGCGACAAACAAATAGAAATTGGTCCTTTTAAGATCTCGTGGTTTTAATTTGAATTTGATATAATCCTGCCGAATTTCACAAAACAAGCAAAGTTCTTTGATATTGCTACCATCCAGTCTGCTGATCACATTATTGAGACAAGAGGTGACGTTATAAATACCATCTTCGAATTTTTTTCTTGCCATAGAAAAATCAAAGATAGACAACGACAAATCTTCTTTGATAATTTGACAAAGGAGATCCTCGTATTTACAGGGTAGAGCCAGGCGAGAAGACCTCTTTGATTTTCGAAATCTCATTCCTTTGCCATTCTTAGAATACATTTTCATTATGTGCAACTTCAAACTCTCATTTTTCCAGTCAACCTTTGGATGCTTTGTTCTATACGTCAAGCATGTGGATTTTGTACAGACACTGTCTCTTCTACTGTATTTTTTATCACAAGAAAGTCCACTGAATATATTAGATCCGTTCTTTAGAGACGATAACAGATCTTCATTAACCTCGAAGTAATTAAGTGAATCCTCATCCTCGTGTTCCAGCTTCAAATTACTTGAATGCTCATACGTGGCTGATCTCTTAGGAGCTCTCCGTTCTTCTTGTCTCGTATCAACCATACCAGACCCAGTCTCCACATCCAGGTCGCTACCAAGATCCTTAACAGGAACATCCGTGATGGGTGAACTAGCAGATCTATAAAAAGTAAAAACTTTTTTAAAAACCCTTTAACGACAATTTCAGAAAAAATGAAAGGTTTAAAAATAATTTTTAATGATAACTCACGTTTTGCAATCGGTATCGATCCAGTAATCTTTCTCGGTAATAAAATTCCACACGTTTGCGTAGCTCAGCAAATTCTTCTCTATGTGAAGTGAATCTAATTCACGACAAACCCTATTCAGCCTGTTGTTCAGAACTATTGAATTGACGAAGGAAGTGATGAGGCCGTCCTTGATTCCATAATTGAGGAAATGCTTCGTGGCCTCTTCCAACACATGGACATCCTTGTATTTTTCGCAAAGCGCATCCAGTGGATCGCTCCAACTGGTCGCTAAATTTATACACTTTTTCAAATAAGAAAATTCATATTCCCGACTCGCATTGTCCGTGTAGACAAAATCCTCGAGGCCGGTGTAAATCCTATTCTCTAGGCTGGGCACGAACAGGGCTTTGATCTTGTCAATGTAAGGACTGTATTTATCAAAGTCGAATCCCTCAGATATGCGTTTGAAACTGCGATTCTGTCAGGGTAAAAATATAAGATTAGAAGTCACATTTTGGGACATCGAATGAACGAGGGAAAATTGCCCTGGCAATTACCCTATGTGGGGAAATGAAACAGGGGTGAGAATTAGCTAAATCGACGGCTCGTCGATCGAAGTCGACGGCGTGGAAGTGGTAGATTTCACACGATGATACATCGCTTTTGTTATTCATTGTCAATACATACAGGGTTAATACTGACAAGATAAAAAAGTATCTTATCAAACTTTCCAATATTCCTAATACACTGTGTTCTCGTTAAGGCGAATTTAATAAACTGGTAAAGAAGGTTAGGTATCGAGCAGATCGTACATCGTTTTTTGTTACCTGGATATTCTTTGTATTTTTTATTTCCACCCATTTCTGATCTTCCGTCATGTTTTAATTTAAATATCGGTATATGTACTATCTCAGAGAATTTCGTATTTATTGAAATATGTCGATTTTAGACTCGCTTTCACGGACTTTTTGCACAGTTGATAATTCATAGACCGATGGTAATCGATTTTTTGAAAAAGAAATCGATTAATCGACTAGAAAAATTCTTGGTTTCTAGGTCAAAGTTGTAGCAGTCTATGGGATATTCTTAAAGTCGTAGAGTATCGATGCCCTCAGTGATATTATAAAAAATAAATTTCATGAATATCTTCTTAATTAATGAAACTTTGATATTACCAAAAAGAGAAATGAGTTTTCTCCAAATCATTTGCTTGGCTCTATTTATGACGTTATTACAAAAGCCTCAAGGTACATTCCTTATTTATAATATAACCATAACTGTAATTATTGATACAACCGTACTTAAATATGCTTCTACAGCTACGATAATTAATTTCCAAATTATAAAATGTACCTACTCAACAGAATGTTCAACGATAAACAATAATTCATCGGTATTAAAAATTATGAACGACGTTTCAAAAATGTGGCACTGCATAACCGAAAAGCACGAGGATCTAACCCCTAACGAGCACAACGTATTCTTTAGACTGTATACAAGAAAAAATCGCAACCATCCAGAATTGCTGATATTAAATTTCGAAAAGGAAGTGGAAGCTCTGCGTACAAAAATAATAAGACGTCGAAGGGACTCGTTTCTGCCGTTGAATAAAAACGCTATAATCCATTCCCGATACTTCGTACCCAAAGCAGAAACAAAGATCCTCATCCACGGTTACTCTGAGACTCTGTCAAACACAAAGATGATCGATATAAAAAACGGTAGGAATCAAATTAAAATAAAGGAATTCGAATATATCCCCTCCCCGGGTTACGTAACCGAATTACAGCAACAACTCGTTGCATCAGCAAAATTCAGGGTCCGGCAAACATGTTAATGTGTTTTACGTTAAGTGCGTGGGTGGTTTGGCCTGGAAAGGGATGAAGTTCAGTGGCGAAGGGAAGGGGCATGGAGAGGTCTGGATATATCAAGGAAGGTGGGAGGGATGGATGTAAAAGGGAGTAAAGGAAGGGAGACCAAGAGACACCCCATTTCCGGGGCCTGAGGTGAGACGGGTACCCCATTCAGATAGTGGCGAGAGCTTCACTGCTCCAGGATCAATACTCCTGACGCCGAGTTGGAGAGCGTAACAACCCCTAGCGCCTATGTTGCATACCTACCCCCAGTAGGAGAATTCGACTCGTACATCCCACGGAGACTGGCCTTGCTATGAGAAAAGACAAGCTAACTAACGGATGCCTCTGTTTCGAGAATATGCAGCGCCCCCGTAAAAGACGTATGAGACGTCGATTGATTACGATGCGTCATGTTTTTAGGTTATCTGCAAAGAGGTGAATATAACGTCATCCTCGTAGACTGGGGACTCTTGACAAACAGCACGTGCTACGTGCACGCAGCTAAAGCCGTCTCGAAGGTGGGAGTCATGATTGGAAGACTTTTGGATCAACTGATACTGTCCGGAGTATCCCTAACCTCAATGCACATTATCGGGTTTAGTCTAGGCGCTCACGTTGCTGGTTTTGCTGGGAAGAACGTGAAGCTTGGCGTGGTGAAACGAATTACCGGTAATCTGATTACCATTATATACCATAGAGTATAGTGATTGCCGATGATTGATGTTTGCCGTGACAGTTTGCGCCATGGACATAAAATTATTAAGGAATCACTGTCACAAAGCATCAACCAATGCAAATCGTCTGTATATACTTACATTACCAATGGAATATTTTAAAATCGAGTTATCTGACACATAAACGTCGCCCTCTATCGTTGAATTCCCACAGGTCTAGATCCTGCGTTACCGATGTTCATAGCTACGGATTCCACGAATCGTTTACACCAGAGCGACGCGGTGTACGTCGACATAATTCACACGTGTG
Source organism: Calameuta pallipes (assembly GCA_030142375.1). Taxonomy (NCBI): domain Eukaryota; kingdom Metazoa; phylum Arthropoda; class Insecta; order Hymenoptera; family Cephidae; genus Calameuta; species Calameuta pallipes. Next base: position 3,048,788 of record JARQSW010000388.1, read on the forward strand.
CAGGAATCCTCGGCATCAGAAGTCGCATTGGACACGCCGACTTTTACCCTAATGGCGGATTCCAACAAGCCGGTTGCTACGACGGTAAGGAATCCTCAAAGCTTTATTCATGAAAAATAGCTGATATCTCACTTTAAATAATTAATGGCCGGTTTCTTCGGCTCTGGATAATTTCTATTAAACAGACAGCTATCCTTAATGCCAAGAGACATCTTCCGGATAAAGTTATCGGAAACTTGTCCGGAGGTAAAGAAACTGACCATAAGTCCTATACGATCCTAACCTTGATCGCGTCATTAGGATGAGTCCGATTGTCATTTATGTGGAAACATTCAACTACATAACCTCACTTTGAATTCTAGTCGTTTGCTCCCATAGCAGAGCACCCGTATATTACTTCGAGTCCGTTCTCAGACCTTCCGGCTTCAAAGCATTGCAGTGCGATTCGTGGAAGCACTTCCTGGGAGACGAATGCAACAAGAGCTCCTACTCTCTCATGGGCGACGCCAGCGATATTGGGTTATCTGTCGTCATATCTTTATAGCATATAACTTTCTTGTTGGACTAATAATTTCTAAATGAATTTATAAATATCGATTTCAGGACTCGTGGCACCTTTTATCTACGTACTTTAAACTACACGCCATACTATATGAGTTTTCAAGGTCTTGGTCAGTTCGAACGCTCACATAAGGATACTAAATACAATGAATATTCCTAAGTATTAACCTTTATTGAAATATTTACTATAATATGTTTTTAACTACCCCGACACCCTTTTCAGAAATTAACGATCAAGAATTAATAAGAGAAGTAGTGTGTATGCGATACGTCGGTAAAGTAGAGTAAATAGGGTGTCTGGTTGCACGAAACGGCCGGTTTAACCAGGGTATAAATGCTTTGCTTTGATCTTTCGTGCCTTGTTTGAAATCTGGTTTGCCATCAGGACGTATAACCTAACCTAACATAATATATCCCTTCTCTTCGAAATATATAAGGATGGATTTTATCAAGTAACCACCAACGCTGATGTAGCATATACTCTCTGTAACTCTGCCCATGTTATTTTATCATATTGTGATATTTGATATGTATAACTTGGATAATTGATCTGTTCAATTAACTGTTGTGCAGAAATGCAGAAACAACCTTGAACCTTAATGCCGTCATTGTGAAGCTCCTCGGTGTCTCGATTTACGTCGATAGTGATGACGCTCTCAGGTTACTTGACGTTTCAGGCTGTGTGACCGGAATTACAGTTCACAATGTCTCATTAGTAACCGTGCAGATGGATTGGTTGAGCCTAGAATACGACAGACGTCAGGATATCTGATTGTGAGATGCAATTATCTGGGATGCTCCAAAAACCATGATGCAATAAACGCACCCTTATCGACGTTGTCACTTTTCCCTTACTGTTCCGGTATTTTGGATACTACGGTGAGAATTCGATCCTTCATCTCTTTAACACGTTACTCCAATTCCCGAGGGTTAGTACTTGAGTTAATTATTCAAGGAATTGAAAGATCTCCTTGAAATTGAGGTCAAGGGACAAATATCTTTAACGGGATATAATTTTATGTGAAATGCCTAAATTGTTCTCATCCATCTGATTACTTTGTCCATGTATTCTTTGTTTATTTGACTAATAAATAGGGGTTGATCAAAATTCATTTGACTTCGATACAGTGTTCTTATAACAAACTGCGTACATCTTGCGTCCTGACTTCGTTGTGCTTCGTGAAAACGTATCTTGGTAAGAGTGCCAAATCACATTTCGTTTTTTGCTAATAGAAATTTTTTCGCAGGAGAATTAAAGAATGGATATAAAGTGGAGAGTGTATCACGTATTAGAGTGATCTGATTTTAAACAGATTGACAGATCGGCCTTAATCAAGTGATAAATGACGTCATCACGTAAAAGCTTGGCTACGAAATGACCTTTAAGAGTAACTTGGTTTACGGTTTATGTGGGTTGAGAGGAACGAGACTTCGAGGAAAAGAGGGAAGAAAGGCCGGGGGGGGAGGGCATGTAGCGTGAAAATTTTGATCAATACTTTGGTACCTATCGGGACCGCGATGGCGCTTTTCTGTACGACGAAAACGTCGCGTGCGGCTGACGTGAAAACGAGATCGTGCAAATCCTCTTCAAGGACCTCCTTACAGCTGGTCTGCAGCCAACCATTATTACACGGTGAGGAAATTTTCTTAAGACGGCCACGAGTCTATAATCAAATTTGAACTTTTACAAATTATCTGTCAGAATTATTGTTTGAAAATTTATTTTTAAACCAACCTTATGCATGTACCTCATCATTTGCTAAATGACGCTAACACCTTTTTAAAAATAAATAGTAACATTTGGTGGTGTCAATATTAATTAATGATAAATTTTTGTCGGCTTTGAAGCAACGTACATTTTATTTGGGTTTTTTTAGGTAAATTGATTACTTGTTGATATCACGATACGTAGTCATAAGTTTTGCCGATTATTTTAGGGTATCCAATTTTTTTGTAACGTATCTCAATTTTAATTATAGGTGTTTTTGCGAATAACGAGATTTTCAAAATGATCTACGCCATAGTAATACTTGGAACTTTCGCCATGGTTCATGGTACCGTGTATATGCCCCCTATGAAGGTAACTGTCCTATGGTGAATTTTATAATAATCAATGTCTAATAGTTTTATTTAATTTCCTTGTAATAGGAACACTTCTTCACGGACATGCTGTTTCGTGAGTTGGTCGACCGGATGGGTAACGAATTAGTAGACGCGGCTGATTCCTATTTAGAACTTCAAGATGGTTCCCGAGTGACTAATGAGTATGAAAAGGCAAAGGAAATTCCAGCTGAACTTCCATTGGATTATGATGGCATTGATACACCTAATCCGAATCCCAGCATCCGGGACCAAGAGTACCTTCAGCATAGTTCTCTCTGGAGTCATCAGAGGCTCCAAAATGGGGAGATTAGTAATGACAGACATAGAATCCAGCCTGGTGGCTTGAAGGGTATTAAAGATGAGAAAACTGAAAACAATCTTCCAGCATACTGCACGCCACCAAATCCTTGCCCAATTGGATACACAAGTAAGTCTGATAGATAGAATTGTCTATTGCATTGTATACAGTCAATTGTTATAATATACATAATTTTTTTGAAAGGTGAAAATCATTGCATCGTTAATTTCGAAAACACAGCAACCTTCAGTCGGGATTTTCAAAGTGCCCAGGACTGCATGTGTGACACCGAACATATGGTAGATTGTTCAAACGGAATTGAAAATAATAATGCTTTATCCAACATGCACATCTCTAACTCTGATTTCGATCAAATTGTCGAACAATTTCAGGTAGTCACTATCTTCAAATAATAAAAAAGTTATTGTGTAAAAATTGTTCAGTCATATGGTTCTCATATTTTGTTTATTTTATTCTCGTTTTAGGAGGAAAATCCATTCTTCCGGGGTGAGAAATTACCAATCGCAGCCAAAAAGGGGATAAACGTCGGTTACTAAATTATAAATAATTTCGTCTAAATGAAAATCTTTACTCAAACGTTGCATTGATACTTTCCGAAAAGAAAAATTCTGGTAGTGTTTCTTTTATGAAATATATAGTACAAGGCTATCAGATAAGTACTAAACATTCAAGAAGCTTTGTCACATAATACGGTAACCCGGCATATGTGTATACAGTGCTATTCATGATTTCTATCAATTATTATGGTCGATCATAGCTGATACAGCAGCTCGGAATAGTACTGTATATGTATATGGGATCATATATTAATGAATAGTTTCTTCAAGCCTGGACCAAAGTGACTCAAAGTTAATGACGAAGGGTATTTAAGAATGGCTTGAAATATGCCAAATATTCTCAAGGAAGGTACACCAAAAGTTATAGGGGGGTCATATGAAGCTGTTAAATCTTGGGATTAAATAAAAATAAATTGATAGCCATTTTAATGAGAAGCAGAAGTATTCTAAAAATATCAATGAATTCAAAACCATATTACTTGAACATTAAAATAATGCTCAGGAAATATTCTGTCACGAAAGTAAAAATATTTTTTCTCCCATTGAGCATCGTGCCATATCAAGAAATGAAATTAAAACTTAAATTTTTAACATAAAAAATGTGTAACTGTAATCTGAGCGTTATTTCCGTATAGCGATACGCCATGTGTCCAGAGGATATTATATTATCGATAAAATATATTTTATTTGTCAGTTACATTTTATTTTTATATAATATATTTATGCTGATGTAATTTTATTTAATAGGTTGAAATACATAGATATTTTAGAACGGCTATCCTACTTATTCTTACATTTCCATAATCTGAAAGTGTGTTTTTGCTTGTGATAGTCATGGAAATTACACTTTTCATAAATAATACTATATTTATTAAAAAATTGTAATATACAAAAATTAACAAGAAACATGGCTAAGTGAAGGTTATTTAACATTAAGGGAAAACTGAAATATTGTCACTGTTTCCTAAAGCTCTTCAATATTGGATGTATATTTGTTATAGCATCTTGTAAGTCGTTCCGGTTTTTCGCTCCTGAAATGAAATATTAATGACAAAATAACATCTACAAAATTATTTATAAGAACAGCCTTACCTGTTAAAACTATTTTTCCATTAACAAATATTAGTAAGACTACCCTAGGTAAAACCATTCTATATATTAAACCAGGAAACAATTCTGGTTCATAGCTGGAAAACTGCCCATGCATATGATTTAAGTTTTCCAATTTGACTGGAAATTTCAAATCACACGTAGCAACTATGTTCTGTATTTTAAAATTAATGAATTTTACCTGTAAAATATAAAATTCAATTTATCGAAGTTTACCATTTCAGAAGCAAAACAGGTGAATACTTACTGGAAAACCTAATTTCTGAATAATCCTAGCAAACTTTCTAGCAGCTAAAAAGGAATCCTCCTCGCACTTTGCACCAGTGCAAACCAATTTCCCAGACCTAAAAATTAATGCTGTTGCTCTAGGACTTCTTATTCGCATAATCAATCCTGTGAACCTAGCAGGATTATATTCAGAATTTCTAGTTCTAGTATTGATATGCATCAGCTTTAGTTCTGTTCCCAAATTAACAGTTGACACAATATTTCTAGAAAACAAGTTAAGCATCAAATTAATACAAACTACACTACTTGTCACCAAAATTAAACTTACTGTAAACAAGGTTGCATAACTTCTTTCTTACTGTAAGCAGGAATCATTGGATTCATTAAAGATTGAGGATTAGCACTTTGCGAAGTGCTCGGCCTCGGCACGTTCGTCTTTAATGAAAAACATTATTTCAACATTTCATATACCACCAGAATAACCTCTCTTAAACCATAGCAGGCTGCTTACCGAAAGCGGTGGAGCCATGGATCCATCTTCATTCATGTTTTTCGCCGGATTATTCAACAGCTTCTTCAATTCATTATCTCCTTGTGTCGTTGAAGTCATTTTGCAAAAAAAAATTTTTGAAGCGAAAAACGGAACAGATAACGGCGCCAGCTGCTCGCATTCAATGATTCTGAAGCAGATTTCACAGCTGTCATACAGAACCATTTAATTGGTTACCATAGTGACAGGTTGCAGCATAATCACTAGATGGCGCACAAATTCGTAAGGAGGAAAACAATCATAGTGATTGGTTCTACGACAACCAACTATTTTTGTGGATTTGATATGAAAAAGGTTGCCAAGAGCAACGACTAGACATTTTATATGGCATTTCTACGCTGTTGTTGCTTGACTAGACAGTGTACTTCAGGATATAATTCAATAAAATGAGTTCAGTTTACAGTGGTAGCGATAGCAATTCTAACATTATTATTTTTGATACATCAAAAAATGAAAGAAGACTTAACGAGGAATTCAAAATACTACAGAGAAGACTAAAGCCGAAATGGAGATTTATCGAGTTTGTATTAACTACTCGTTTTATGTTATTAACAAAATCTTGTTTATCTTTAATTATTATTGTTTCAGAAACAATGACGTGCTCTCGCAGGAATCACTTGCTAATGGAAAAGTTTTAGTGCTACCAGGACCACGAAGTAAATTTACAGAATTGGAAATGAATTCTATAAGAACATTTATAAATTCGGGTGGTAACGTTCTTGTTATGTTGGGGGAAGGCGGGGAAAATAAATTTAATACGAATATTAATTTTTTACTCGAGGAATTTGGAATAATGGTAAATAACGGTAAGGATTAACAATAATTATTAGCTTAATCGTAATAAAAAAATATTAATTAATCAATTATGTATATACATATATATAGATAGCGTTGCACGAATGAATTACAGTCAAACCCTTCATCCCAAAGAAGTTTTGATTTCTCAAGGATTATCAAACAAATCTATATTCGTAAGAAATCGTGACGAGTATATGTAAGTTCTAGAATATGAAACCAATTTTAATTTATTCTAATCAAATTCATTTTACAGAGGCTTAAAATTCCTCTACCCACACGGCGCTACCCTAAATGTTGTACAACCATCTGTAGTTGCTTTATCCAGTGGATCAATCGCGATACCAACGAACAGACCAATTTGCGCATATTATTCCGCAAAAACCAATGCGGGTAAACTCGTCGTTTTGGGTTCATCAAGAATTTTAACAGACGCATATATAGAAAAGGAAAAAAATGATTCCTTGCGAGAGATGCTTTTCGAATTTTTCGATTCGGAAGGGCCCGTAACTAAAGATGTCCAAGTGGACGATGTCGACGTGAGTTTGCAGACGGGAAAATATATAAAATATCTTGGCAATATAAAGTCAATTAATAATTTTCAGTACTGGGAATATAATTTTGTGCCTGATACTACGCAACAAGCAGAAAACCCAAAAGTCTGCACACAGGACTTGGACAACATTGATATACCTCGAGAATATACAAAATTATTCAAGCATCATTTCTACTCGATTAATTTAAATATGGTTCCAGCATGTATAAAGGCTTATGAAGTTTTAGGTGTTAAATACGAACCACTCAGTTTAATTGCTCCGCATTTCGAGACGCCATTACCTCCTACACAGGCATCGGTGGGTGCACATAAATCCTTTGAATATAAAACAATTCCCGATAATGCACGAATATATAACGTTTCATTATTTTCATTTATTTCTATCGGTAGGTATTTCCACCAAATTTTCAAGAACTTCCGCCACCTGCTTTAGAACTGTTCGATCTGGACGAAGCATTTAGCTCGGATTTGTTGAAGTTAGCGCAGTTGACTAATAAATACATGGCGGCAAAGGATCATTCGAATGAGACTGAACTAGATTATTATATACGCGAATTTGGCGGAATTATAAGAACTAATGGGTCTGGTACATTCACTTCAAAAGAAGTACTCAACAGTATTTTTCAAAAATTAAGCAACTTCAAGAGTGTGCACAATTGATGGATTTTTGACCATATAATATAGACTGAATAAATATTAGTTATTTCATTATTTGTTTGTTGCCATAGACATTTCTATTAAAATAGACCATAGGATGCATTAGACTGAGTTGATATTGTAGAGAAAGAATTTATCATGTAAGAATTTATCATGTAACTTAGTCCATCTAGCGGTAAGGTGTTAACTAAATTGCCTATAGGATGCTCGGATGGCTAAGAAGTTTCCGGCGCTAAAGTTATCAATTTTCTCAAGAACGATTCTCGTCACCGACGTATATTGAGCTTTTTTTTTAAACGGATTATCAATATTATCTAGTTATAAGCAATACTATGTTTTTCTTTATTTGAATACTTATATCTTAGACTCCTGTGAATAATACGCCTGGAAGATGTCCGTGTTCTTTGTTAATGCGTAAGTATAACCGCTTGTGTTTACCTTTTCTAGCTTAATTTGCTTTATTTTAATTTTTTTTATTATAGTGGTGTTTGACAAACATTAAAAGATTCTTTGACTTGATCTAAACTGCATAGTTAAGAAAATATTTTTCATTCTCTTGTAGATCTTATAGGAAATACTAAAATACTGTTATAGTAAGGTTAGACACACTGTTGCTAATTATGTTATTATTTTTATTTCAGTAATCAGGATAGCGAAGTGGAAGGAGATTCAAATGGCGATCTTCAAATTGCGTCACCAGGTAACTCGGAGGCCCAGCAAGCTTTGGCTCAATTCTGGCCAAAAGTTACTGAAGAAATCAAAAAGATCACCACGGTAAGAGTATTTCACTGGTCGTGTCTATCCTGAAAGCCATAACATTATTATTCTTTTTTGTAGATGGATTTAAAAACCCAATCTCTACCACTAGCAAGGATAAAAAAAATTATGAAATTAGATGAAGAGGTGAAAATGATTAGTGCCGAGGCACCTATGTTGTTTTCGAAGGCCGCAGAAATTTTTATACATGAGCTAACGCTCAGAGCTTGGGTTCATACGGAAGATAATAAGAGAAGGACTTTGCAAAGAAACGATATAGCTATGGCCATAACAAAATACGATCAATTTGATTTTCTTATTGATATCGTACCTAGAGATGAATTGAAACAGAGCAAGGCACAGACAGATAGCACAGTTCGCACATCCATGAATTCTGATCAAGTACACTACTATTTTCAACTAGCACAGCAGCAAGCTTCAGCTAATCAAAATGTTCAAAATAATGGTACAACAACGCAACCTATACAAATTGTACAGCCTTCTACAGGGCAAATTCAAACTATCAATATTGGTAGTCCTGTGGAACAGGTGAGACCGATGTATTACTTATTACAATGATTTATTCTCTATGATGTTAATAAGTAAAATGTTCTTCCATTAAGACTAATTAAAAATTATATTATGATTAAATTTCAGGAAACTTCCAACACCAGTACTACTCAAACAGTTACAGTACAAAGTCCGCAGCAAAATAGTGGTCAACAAGTTATACAACTTCAACAAACTCCAACTTCTCAAACTGGAGGAATACAAATTGTGCAACAGATTGTTACACCTAATGGAGAAATTCAACAAATTCCAGTGAGTGTTATTGACTTTTTGAAACATTGGACATCTAATGACAATATATCATTCATTCATTTTAGATACAATTAACACCACAACAACTGCAGATGATCCGAATGCAAGTACAAGGCGGGAGTAATCAGCCAATCATAATTCAAGCAGCACCTATACAAGCGCAACCACAGCTTATTCAAGTAGCGCAAAGTGGCCAGGCTCCTGTGTTCTTACAAACCAGTGGTACAGATAACGAATAACGTAGATCAGTCATTAACACTTGACTCTTACGTGAAATGCGATCAGGTATAAAAATCTATATAAAATCATTTGGAATTAAATAAACATTTTTTAAATTATTATTCGAACGAATTTAGATCCTTCCGTGGCTTTCGTACATTTAATTAACCATACTAAAAAGAAATTGATGTTTTTATAAAATCATCTCTAGTCCCATATATATTTCCTAATATACAATATTTTATTGCACATAAATATTTCCATGGCATGTTTCTCATTATTATAAGAATATCGATCAACAAAAATCAATAGGTATTGACTCAAGATTGTCACCGGCTATAGTACGTTATTCAGACTCCATTGAAGCGAAACGAAGTGAACTGAAGTGAAGTAAAGTGAAGAATAAAGATAAGCAGCGAACGCAAGATGTAATCTGATTCGTGCGTCGCGTTCTTTGGCTGCTAGCTGCTTCGCATGACTGAGCTCAGGGCTGGCTGGTGCAACTTGTATTATGTTTCACGTTGCTGCGGTTCTTGTCTGGCGAGTCTCAGGACTGAGAGCCTTCAACAGCTTGCAAATGTCGAGTAACAATAATTGCAGCGAGAAAATTTATTTTATATTAATATCAAAGTACATGCTAACGCATATCCTTTTTACTCCGAGAATAACAAAAATAACGGATGAGTGATTCGATGCGTGACAAGCCAAACATTTCTTAGAATAAGAATCTTATCAATGATTTAATATTAAACATAAACGAACGTGCCAGAAATGATATCAACGACGATATAAACTAAGGAAATCGGATTCAGTGGGCCTAAGATAAATGTTACTTCATACATTTATATTCAGCCTTCAAAGAATTATTAATAACTAAAGATCCTTATTTTTTAATCGTAGGACATAATGTCACGTTATCAGAGATCACAGTTTTTGCATACAGTCACTTTGTATAATCCTTACATTCACACGGATATTCATAAGTAAATGAAAAAAAAAAAATTAAATGAATTTTCTTACCGTGGTGACCGGCATTAGCATACCTATCTCGAGGATCGATCGGAATCCAGGAGATATCCAGGAGTCCGTTCTACCTGCGATTTGTCATTTAAAAATTTAATCCGTTTAATCTAACAAGGCGCCAATACAGCCACTATTTAAGAATGAATATTCATCCAAATAGATATAATTCTAAGAACAGCCACAGCTATTGCGTCACTATAATATTTCTTCAATCTCTACACCGAAGTATTCGTTTCTAGAAGCTTCCATACCCAAAGATTTTCCACAGGAACAAAGACAAATATGCCTATTAGGATCACACGATCAATACAAATATTACCCACTCGTATAAATTCCTATGAGTCCTTATCCAGCTAAGATCAACCACCAAGCCAATCGATCCAATACCCCACTAAGGTATTTGAAAGGGTAAAGAAAAGGGGTGAGAAAGAACAGAAAGACAGTTTCCTCTCTTTCTCAAATGTTCCCTTGTACTTATAACAATCCACAATTCCTGAAAAATGTTCTTTAAACACATAACTGACAGTGCAAGATACAAAAGTAGTAATCGCATATTATAATAGTAGCGACGATACCAGTACTAGCATTCATATAGGTAGTAGTAAAAGAAAAAGAAGAAGCGTCAAAAGCATAAGAGGCAGGGAAAGACCAAGAACGAGAAGAAGATAGCAGCGTCGCAACAGTCCCCTAAAATCCTTTTGTTAGCCGAGAACAAAGATGTGCTCCATTTAGTATAAGGACGAGGGGATCCTGGTTGCCGGGGGAACGCCTGGCATAGATGCATCACTGCATTATCGGTGAGGACTCCATAGCCAGGGATGTTCCTGATGGACCTCCCCGTAGCATATATACTGACGAACCACCCCGATCTCTACGCCACTGCTGGGATACTCGGATTTCACGACATGTTTACAAAGATCCTAGAGATAAGTTGAGAATGGCCGCCCCAGCCCCATACCTCCTCCATGGGTGTAAGGTGACAGCTGCCTGCGCCTGCGTTATACGTGTATACATATAGTGTATACAACGTTACTTCTATATGCTTATATACTATCCTATATACATTATACATCTATATGCAGCTATATTCACCTACTTTATATATAATATACCAAGTATACACCTCACTTAGCCTCGACTAAACTCGCTCGCTACAGGACTTTTACCTCCCATGAAACGTTAATACCTACCGGAGTAATTCTCTCTGTTACATTTCTGTGGCTTATCTAGCCAAGCGAACATAACCAAGTATCTTACATGAAATGTACGTACGTTACGGCGTCGATTCGATCCTGAGTTAACTTACTTACAGAATTGTTCGGAGGCTTCGTCTGTCTGGCTGCCATTATATCATGAAGGTACTAACCCCCGTTTCGCCTACTTGGTAGATGTCGACGCCATGTCTTGGGCTTCCAGCTCTCTGGCTCGCTCGACTCCTGGCCAATGATTTCCTCGCATTAGGGTGGCGTCCACGGCACTTTTCGTAGAAGGACTTCGTCCGTACTTCGTTACGCTTCGACGGATGCGCGTTCTGTACTCCTGTCTAAGGAGTATACCTTGAAAAAGGTACAACACAATTTTTTCAAACATTTCCAAGGATTCCCGGAGTTCGTTTTACCATGAAAATTTATAAGCTACAAGGATTAGCTGTGCTTAGGATCTATGGTCCCTTCTATACGTAGATGTTATTATGTATAATCGGTAATCCCTATTGTACGACGGCATACGATCTAACGATCGTTTTGTGCTATACTGATTCTGCATGGCTGCTTTTTTTCTCTTTATTTGGTTATACGTGTATTTCGAAGTGAGGGATATGTTTTTAAATCTCTTAGAACACGTTAAAAAAATTGTGTAACGTTTCGAAATTTGTAAATTTATGTATTCGTCTCTTTTTGCACATCTAAGCCCTCTCGGATTACGTTCCCTTAGAAATTTTCAACGACGTTGCTATTATCATATCGTAACACGTAATTATATTGTCTTCAAAGAGTATCATCTTACTTTAAAACTTTATGAAAGATATTTAAATTATCAAGATTTAAATGAGACCTGTGTTGCTTCTCAAAAAGCAGATACAGGTTGATTAAACAAGAGAGACTTATATCATAATAAAAACTTTATCAAAAGTCATCTCAAATATTTATTTATTACATATAAAAATTTTTATTAAAATCACAAAAAACACTATCCACATGCAAATACACACTATACTCCCTAATTCTATGTATGTACCAACCAATCTATAGTTGCTAAGCTAGAGAATCAATTTTTATAAATTCAAATATTCCTACAATCAAAAAAAAAGATGGACAATAAAAAAACTTTAGATTTCCATGATTCCAGTAAACTAATAGTGACGAGGAGTGACACCTATTCCAATAAGGGCGTCCCTATACACCATTCTCCTCTGGCCGCCAACCCCCTGAACACGACCATCACGTTACATTCTCTCACTCTAATTAACGTAGAGCCAAAGAAAGAGGAAGAGGACGATGAAGAGGCAGCGGGAGAGGGGCGATACCACGTGACCATCGGGCGGGGGTGGCTGGCGACATTTCGCATGCTCAGAACTCCACAGGCTACAGCATCACAGCCCGAGCCGATACGATCCACGATACACGAACAACGAAAGTTTCTCCGTCGTTTTGGATTAAGGGAGAGTCGCGTAGGACATTTTTGTAAGAATTCTTAAGCCCGTAGTACGATTAATAGTCCGTGAGCATACTCGTTTAACCTGATCAACGCAGTTGAAGTTGACGATTTGCGAAATACCCCCGGTATCATACCGTGTAATTCATCCATTTGCATCCCTCCGATAATCCCTTATCAGCACCTAACCTAGCTGCTGTTTTATCTTATCGCAAAGTACGTTTTCTTATTCTATTTTTCGCACGTGTCGCTGCATTCTCTGTGTGTGTATGTAGACATATCGCGATTAAAACCTAACCGTAGGGTGATCCTGATAATATAGAAGGAAAAGTGCGCGATGTATGTCGGGAAATGGAAAGTGAAGGACAAAAAGTGAAGAAAGTGCTGAGAGTGAGTGACGAGGAAATGATGCAAGTGCGACAAAGTGAAGGAGTGACGGTTTATTTTTAATCGTCGAAATTCATTTGGATTATCAACACAGCACTCGACCGAGAACAGACGGACATAAGGTTTGTATAATTTTCCAATTTATGTTGGAGACTCGATATTCTTTTTTCTGTCTGTCAGGTTTTATCGTGACGTTTCTTTGCCCTGTACAGAGGACGGCTTGAGTATTTGACTTGTGAAACTGGAGAGGTTGATACTGTGCGAAAAATTCGAAATACTAGTTCTCAGGTACAGACAATAGACTACTCTGTATGAGAGGAGCCAGAGTAGTTTTTGTTTTATGACTTTTCAAAGTGACGTCCATCTGGTCAGCATGCGTGGACCATAAGGAACACAAAATTGAACTAGTCCATACTGTTTTTCTATCCTGGAAAACTGACCGTTAGACCTGTTCAAATATTTGTTTTACATGTTTCTCCTTAATACAGTTTCGCGCCCGTTAACAGAGTCCATCTGTTATGAATAACAATGCTATTGTCAAACTTGACAGTTCTACATAGACACCACGTGTCAAATAGATTGGTATTCTGTATTAATGAATAAGACGAAAAATGAAAAGCAAATTTTCCAGGGCCTGAACAGAATATGTACAAATACGTGTATGTACACATCAAGCACATGTAAAACGTACGCAAGTTATGCATTTGATTCGGCTCGTTAACGGTAATGTGTTTTAATTGGTTGAGCGAGTAATTCCTGCTATTATTCATAGCGGAAAAGTAAGGCATAACGAGAGGTACTTTATAAAATTATAAATAATACTCTTATTTATTATTCATCTTACACATTCGTTATATTCTACTGGACTGAACAAGAATATGTATATTTTTTCCCTCTGACTGTATTTCTCTAACAGTGACAGTCTGTCAAACTGACAGCTAAGCAAGTTCTTCCTGATAAAACACTGCATGCACATTTTGTCTAGATAAGCACAACGACTTAATCTCATCCTTGCCATCACTGGACGAGTTTCTATTCCGTGTGAAAGAAATCACAATCCGTTAGTTTGACTACGGTATCACGTGTAAGACATTATTCGACTGTAATAGCGATAAAAAAAATTCCCTAGAAAGTCGTTGCACCTTGGAAATTCCCATTCGAGACTACAGAGGTTTGGAATTAAGATAATTATCATAATAATACTGTTTCTAATCTTGAAAGATATTTATTTCTATTATCTATAATGTATCTCAATATATATTTTAATGTTAAATTTAATCAACCGACTAGATGAATCTCGTATATTATTCTTGTTAAATATACATAGTAAATTTATCGTATATTTAAATGGAGCATAAATTTATAATTGACAATTCCAAGGCCATTCGTATTATTTTACTGATTAATGTACATAGCGGTCAATGTTGTAGTCTGAAAAGTGGCGCTTGTGGGAAACTATAAGATTTCAGGTGAGTACTCCAAAGGGGAATGAGCATAGTGTGAATGGGGCCTAAGGCGAGTACCCTGTTCCAACTATAGTTCAGTATAGTCGTAAGGGCGGAGCGCAGATAGATAGTGACTTGGCAACATAAAGAATATATAATGTAAAACGTTGTGAAAGGAGATTTCATTGGCTGCTTGCAAAGGTTCATGGTGTACGCCTACCCATCCGGCCACTCCACCTCTTCGACACGCAATTGGCAGCCGATAGTATATTTTTATTACTATGAATGGACTCTCTCTGAGATGACTTCAACATCTGTATAATTGACTCCATTCATTATATCTGAATTTTAATCCAGTTGTACAACATAGTTTATTATTCAAAACGATATCATTTTTATTGAAAGTAATAGCTTCCTTGATAAAGGTGATTGAATATTTATTAGTATATAGTGAATCTTTCAATTGTTTTATTAATAACTAATAATAGGTCCGATACAATACTCTTATACGTAACAGGATCCAGGCCCTCATATCTTGAATTACTTTTTATTTAAATCTATTAAATCTATGGGGGCATATACAGGCATAAAATTAAAGTGAAAAGAAGTGTAATCCTGTATAGTAAAAGGGGATTTTATTGTTAGTTATTGTTAAAGTTAGTTACTTAGATTCTGTATGTGTTTTACATACATACAATTTGATCAGTAGGTTGAATAATTTGTTTGAAAAATTTCCTTCGTTCATAGATCATTATGATTTGTGTTTATTTTTTAAATTTGATTAATTATCTCCTTTTTATAAATTTCCAAAATTCTTTAAATTTTAGCTTCTATAAAACCTTCCTTGTACTGCTATTCCAGGTGGAGTGATATGTTAACCGAAGACAATGACCCGACGAAACCGGCAGGGGTTTTAGACAATGCTGGTAACGTGTCTTCATCAACAGAGGCCTCGGTACAGCACCCTCGCACTGCAAACAATGGTAGATAAAATTCCAGCCTTCAGTGGCGTAGTTAACCACTTGTAAACATAGGGTAGTTTTACCCCTTGTCTTATTACTAGAATCGGTAGTAATTTCGGATTACTAGAATCGGTAGTAACTATCTTACAGAGGCTGAGGTCAAGAACGAGGTCCAGGATTGTCCTGAGAACGACAACGTACCTGGTGGAGAATTATATATCGATGAAAATGCTGAAGATAAGGAACAGGAATATCCGGATTCCATGGAAAAGGCAGACTACAGTACACTCTATGGAGCCAATCAATATTACAACAGGCAAATATCAGTGGAGATAAATTGCAAAAAAAACCAGTTTGGATTATCCATAATTATTTAAACATTTAATTATATATTATTTTATTGTAGTCTCTACAGTTCACCAAGTTACGGATCTACGACTGCCTCTAAAAATTCATCGTCCCTTCAAAGCTCATACTTAAGTTCTTATACAACACCAAGTTCTATGGCACAGTACTCGTCCTATGCTGGGTATAATACCGGATCCACAACGTTTCCAACAATAGGACAAAATATATCATCGGCCTCGCAAGTACGTGATAAATTATATGATCAATGGTTTAATAATGAATTTTCATACGTTCACTATTTGATATTGCAAATATTTTTTTCTTATAGAAATTGGATTACAGCGCCTACAGCAGTAACCTCTATGGCAACGACAGAGCATCTTTGCAGTATTCTGGTTACTACCCAATGACTGGTTATCACGCGACCCCTACGCCATTTAACATTAGTAACATAAACTTTACCGGTAAGATCTTTAAACGTGTATAATGTTCGTAAAGATCATTTAGATGCCATTAAGTTAATACTAATGTAATATATAAATTTCAAATTTCAAGAAGATTCCACGAAGTCTGCTCTTAGCTTGGATACGACTTCCCACGACGTAAGCGACCTCACGGCACGGGAAACCACAAATGTCGAAGGTAACACGATTCCTGGTGAGAATTTTCTTTGGGACCTGGACTGGCTACAAGTATAAAGTACTATAACGATGACGAATAAACGTTCCAGGGGCGACAGCGAAGCCCTGCAGACGCGGAAGGCGACAGAGCGGAAGCGGAAACAGTATCGGTTCAGCGGATACGACAGAAGCCGGTCCGGATCGGATATTTATTTGGGACCTTGATGAAACCATAGTTGTGTTCCATTCGCTTTTAACTGGACAATTTGCAACGAAACACAGAAAGGATCCCAACCTGTTATCCCAATTGGCATTTAGGATGGAAGAAATGATCTTCAATTTGGCAGACACGCATTTCTTTTTCAATGACATCGAGGTGAGTGGTGTGAGTAGAATACAATATCTCTTTATCATTAATATCATGCTGTTGAAATCATTTTTTTTTATTGCGGTATTGGAAATGTTCTCTCTTAGGATTGCGATCAGGTTCACATTGATGATGTATCCTCGGATGATAATGGTCAGGATTTGCCGTCGTATAATTTTGCCACTGATGGATTTCAATGTGCGTCTACGAATAATGGTATATGTCTTGCTTCCGGTGTGAGAGGTGGCGTTGACTGGATGAGAAAACTTGCCTTCCGCTACAGAAAGATCAAAGAGATTTATTGTAATTATCGGAACAATGTCGGTGGCCTCCTTGGAGCTGCTAAACGAGAACAATGGCTTCAGTTGAGAACGGAGATTGAACTTATGACTGACAATTGGCTAACTTCAGCTGTTAAATGTTTGAATCTAATCAACAAGAGGAGTCACTGCATAAATATTCTAGTTACTACTACTCAGTTGGTACCAGCTCTATCCAAGGTTTTACTGTTTGGTATAGGCGGCATCTTTCCTATTGAAAATATCTACTCTTCCACTAAAATTGGTAAGTTTTTGCTTGTGCTGTTGGCAACAAGTAGTTAGGAACTTATATATATACACACACGTATATATACATATATATATATGTATATATGTTTTTTTAGGAAAGGAGAGCTGCTTTGGTCGAGTCGTAGCTCGATTTGGTCGTAGATGCACATACGTAGTTATTGGCGATGGTTCTGATGAAGAAACTGCTGCTCGAGCACATAATTTTCCATTTTGGAGAATCAACAGTCATTCGGATACTCAATCACTGTACAATGCTCTGGAGATGGGATTTCTGTAATCAGGAAGTACAGAGGGTATTGCAAAAAAATTATGCCAATCAGAAAAATAGATAAACGGACGTGTCCTTGTGATTTTGAAAAAAAATTTAGAACGCTATATAGAATGGATCTACATCCTTCTTTCCTTTGGTTGACTCGGGTCCATTTGTATTATTATATATTTATCGTATAAAATAAAAATTAACGATTTGACCGTCCTGCTAAATTCGCCGGGAAATGGCCAAATTGAATCGATCGTCAGCATGACGATCGAACTGATTGGTCCAGGGTCCATAAGTGATAAAGAATGAAAGTAATGCGTATAAAAAATGAAAATTTTATCTATTAATGAAATTTTGAATGAGAATATTAACGATCTTTTATGTGTATAGAAATGAAGAGTCTATATCGGAATTACGTATTGTCATTAATGTACTTAACTAGAGGCAATTTATTGAGGCGAGATTTAATTCTTTTTTTTAAACTTACTATTCCTGCCTATTGCTGTCAATCTTTCCTTTCACTATTTCAATGCATATACTATATGTATGTACTATAAGAGTCGGTGTTACTTAGAAATTGTTTAAATGTTCCATAATAAAAGATTATGTATGGAACTCAAAAGAAAGAAAGATTCCGTCACTCTTCTGACAAGGCCTTTACTAGCGTAGTGGCCTATATTGTTTTTTTTTTAAATATTTTCAACATTCCGACGCTTGTTGGCATTCCATGACGTGGTTCGTACGAACTATCAAGTTTAAATATAATTGTTTCTTGTAGTACGCCGAAAATTGTATCAGGCAGCAATTTATATTTAATTGTAAGAAAAGTTTATATTCTTTATGATCATGCCCAAGAGCCATGTCTGATTTATTATTCTGCTAGTGGACCATTTTGAAAGTAGGGTTTACTTGTTACTCCATGCGGCACAAACTCTGTGCACAAATTTTTATTTATATTAATGTATCAGTCACGGATATTGATAGAGTAACGATACTTCGTGAGTAATGATTGTATCGTGATGATGATTTGTGAAATTACTTTTTGAATTGGCCAATTTAAAAATGTCCGAGTGTTGTTGCGGAACTAGACGAATTAAGTAAACCAAAATATTTAAAAAATTTATGTCAAACTCCTTACGAGTTATGAAAAGCTATTTTGAAAAATTCGTAAGTATAATGCTAAAGGACTTGGCGTGCAGGATCGGTCTAGAAAGTATATCCATGTGATTCATGATTTTTTTTCACTGAATGCTATCTTCCAAATTTTACATCCGGACAAGGAAAAGTATTCGCGACATTCCAAAAACAGTTTGAAATAAAGTCGGACGAATTAAGTTTTTGATTAAATTATCAAGATTAAAACATAATCGTCGAAAACGAACTAGTCAAAGGGGAAAAATTCTAATTTAAAAGACGTAAATGAAATCGTGGTTTCTTATTCTTTCTATTATTTCTTACATTAATATTCTGAAGAAGTGAACGACGTAGGTACTAGGCAAACGAAAAAATCAAAAGAATATGAAACTTCCGTAGTATTTGTCAAAGTTGCAAAAACAAATCAATGAAGAATGTTAACACGCGGGCGAAAAATGATCTGTTCGTGATTTATATTAAATAATTATTCACTTCTTCAATACTATACGTACAATTAAGGCATATTTTACGGACAAAAGGGTAACTGGTATTGCTTCGCTGTTCGAAAACAAAATACCTTAATGGATCAGTTAATCACTGTATATTAAGTTAGTAAGAGTTTGCTATAGTGTATGGAAACATCTATGAATCATTCATGAGAGATATCAAATTCAAAAGACATGGGTCAGAGTCCATCTTTAGGCTTCTGTTTGCATAGCCAATACAAACATCTCTGATAATATTATATTAAGATAATAGCGATTACTATTATAACATTGACTGTTGCTATAAACTTCCAAATAAAAGACGATTTTGTTTAAATTTCATACGGCACTTTTATGCAACCTTCTTTTATTGGTAGATTTCTAAAAACTAGGGAACAATTTCCAGCAACGTATATGGAGCCCAGATGGAATTTTCACGCGAAAAGGTATATTATGAATGCATTGCTTTGATTTCCTGAACATTTATTTGTTTCCTTAAAAGTGTGACAATCGTCATAGCCAAACGCTTATTCTAATATAATCAATGAAAAAATAATGATATTTCCTATCGATGATCAATCTCAAGCGACAATAAATCTATATTATTAAAATCGATCATTTTACAGGAGCCATAAGTATGAATCTCAGTATTGTAATAAACTTAATCGAAAGTAACATATGTAGGTGCTGTCAACACTCCACAATTGTTATCTTTTTGTGCCATGAGAATATATCCATCATTTCCCCAGTAATTAGACCAGGAATTTTTTACTTGCCAATATCCTTTACCATTAATAGTACCGTAACCGACTGCCAATACTGCATGATCCAAAGACTCTTCAGTATTACCTATTGAAAAGAAACAAAACAAGTTTGTGATCTCAAATTGTTCTCTACCAATCGTCGATATATTTTACAAACTTACCGCATGATGAATCATAGTAAACACCATTAGAGTAGAAGGAGAAGGTCTTGTGGGATGCATCAATAGCAATGGAGACTGGGCCGTGTTTGGCAATTGCGATTTTCAGAGCATTAGGGTCACCTGATGTGACATTTACGAAACCGCTAATTTTGGCAGTCTTGGTAACATTCTGAATATGACAATAACCATCCTGAAGAATATTAAATGTGATTTAATGCAATGTAACTTCCGGCATATTTAACATACATGGTTCAATTCAGGGGGTTACTTCTAAACTGCAGCTCGTTATTACCATTAAATGCAAGTGACATACCTGACCAAGATAATCGCCGTAGTCTTCTTCCGTCGGCAAACCACCATGCTTCATAATCCACTGGTAAGATCGGAAGTCTTCCCCACCGTCACAGCCATTATTACCGAATCCCCATGAACAGTCGATAAGTGCCTAAACGTAGAAATAAAAGTTTCTAAGTAAGTATAGTAAGAAAGTACCTTGTACTGGGTGCGAAATTATACTGAGTTTCATGATCACTGTACAGTTTTAGACTTAATGTAGTAACTTCATTTTGAAACTTGCTTTTTTGATTATAATCAACTGTTTAATAGTTGATTATACGATATCTTACCTGCTGTGACAGCCTTACAAGTTTACCATATTTCAAAAAATAAGCTCCCTCGACAGCACCGGTCGTTCCAAAACTCCAACAAGAACCACAAACCGACTGATCTGTAAACAGACTTCATTGTTTATTACATTTCTCTGGTTGCCTTTAAAACCTATTATTCATATTTATCTCAACTTTACCTTTCACTGGTGTAACGGCACCATACAGTGTCCAATCAATTGAATTAGGAATATCTTGCAATTCTTGTTCAACATTGTGAGGAAAGGGCATTCCACCATTGTATCCTTGACTGTACTGTTTGCCACGCAGAGCTTTCAATTCAAGATCAGTACGATCAGCTAAGTGATTAACATCCAGTTGATAACCCAAATTAGCACGATTTGTGGAATGAATAAACCTATCAAATTTGATAGTGATTATATTGTCATTGTGGAATAAAAACGTACGTTGAATTTCTTTCTAATATGAACGTACCTTAAGTTCTGCCTAAAGATTTCCTTACGCCGTTTATGATCCAAATGATCAGGATAGTGTTTTTTATGAGTATTTTTGAAATGATCGAATGCTACATTCACGTGCTCATCATAATTGTGAATAAACTCGCGCATTGGATTAAATGTGTATATATGTTTGTCACCAGGTCCAGGGAAACCAACGCAAGTAGTATCTGTCGATTGAATATAGTTTCATTGATACCGTATTAAATTCGAAATTTTTGTGGATTCGTGGCAATTAATTTTAGTCATAAAAAAATACATACTTTCACCGATTTGGAATACGTCAGGGCTAGGCGTGTCAAATGAGTACCACTCGTATTCTAAATAATAATGGTCGTAATGTGATCCTAAGAGAGAATTAAAACCTCGCATCTCGTACCTTACTGGAATTGGTTCCTTAACTTTTGGGAACTCTGGTGACTTCTATAAATACAATTAAAAGATCACTTATTATACATTCACTTGGGGAGTCTTGATATTAAAAAAAATATTATAATCATTTACCTTGTACCTAATCCATAATGTATATTTATTTGTCTTTTCTCCAAACGTTTCCACAAGTCGCCATTTCTCGCATTGTAATCCATTGATAATTTCTTCGCCAATACACTGTAAGAAAAAATATTTTATTATATGATTCAATAAATTTAATTATCATAAAAAATCTTTTTATAATGATGAAAGCTTTAATATATATCAAAGAATTTACCTCCATTCCAGTTGTGTCAGGTATAATAGTTTGTGGCTGAATCTTGTAATCACTACTTCCATTTACTTGCAGACATGTTTCTTGATTTACAGCTGATTCTGTTGTAATTGGAGCTAATTTAACACTAGCTCCATATGGTCCTTGATGAGATAATTGATAGGTTTTTACCATGCCTGAGGAACAATTATAATTCAATTTATTGGTGTTCTAATAATTTTATTGTTAATTAGAAACTAAACAGAAGTTTCAATTCATAGAAGGCTCACAGCACAGCCTTTGTGCCGTTATCAGTTATGCATTCCATACCCTGTTTCTTAATATTTATTTACAGAGAGCTGACCCTCTTAGGCTCATACATTCCACAATGAAAAACATCCTGTTAGCCTTGAATAGAGTTTAGTCTCTCAAACGTTATTTAACATTCTTTCATATACAATCTGCAGTATGCATTGCAAGTGCTAGTCATTATATTTAATTTTTCACTTTGCATATAGGGTGTACTTATTCATAAAATTTAAGCACTTAATAATGCATTACCTCCATAATAGTCGATTCTGCTGGATCCACTGTTTCGATCATACCAAGCATAGAAAGGTTCACGTATTTCTGCATATGGTATATACAAGGTTCCTTTCACTGTGTATGCATTACTGAAAGTAGGTGATTGCACAGCTGCACTGTACGAAATACCTAAAAAATATGAATATATAAAAGGTAGTTTTACACGATTGTATCTTAAGAATAATATTCTATAAAGAGTGGAAATATGTCAGAGAAATATTATAGTCAGCAAAATTAAAAAAATGACACCCTATACATTATTTCTTTGCTTTTATACTGATATCACCGAAATATGATACTTAAGAACAGGACATACCAAAGAATTAGCTAATGAAAACGTTAATAAGAATTATATGACCATAAACTAAATCCTCTGAATTAAACTCAAATAAATCCTGCTACTGCAACATAATACAACAAATCTCCTAGCATTTAATAAAAAGAATAGAATTAAATAATCAGTTTCAAATTTAAAAATAATTATTAATACTTACCACAAATAAGAAAGACAACTCTAGTAATAAGACCAACCATTTTCACTGCAGTTCTGCAAAGCAAAAGTATAAGAATAAACTGATGGTATTTATTTCATAGAAATATATGGTATCTCAGCCTGATAACTCAATGACCTATGACCGTATACACTAATCTCTTGAACAAAAGATTTGGTCGCTATGTTAAAATCAGTAATCTGTATGCCAGTATTCAAAAATTATGAAAGCTCATGTATTGGTAAGAATGTAAAATTACATTAAAGCAGAAATATATAATCTTAATTAATATCAGCTTACATATGAATATGAATAATTCATAATAGTTTGTTAATATACAGTAGTCTCAAATCTATTTACATAGTTTTATATAATATGCAAAAAAAGTTTAAACTAAAATACCTTGTATCTGTTTCAGAGAAAAGAGAACGATGTCCGTCCTACGGGCAGCCAGGCCCGAACAAAGTCGGGAGAATAAATGCGACGAAATATAAAAAAGTTCTTTATACGACAATAATATGATGACTCCTTATATTATTGCCAGTGACAATTCAGCATTTATTGCTACCACTAATTTATTTGTACTGTGAAGGGCGCCACGATACGTTGAAATATATTGGACAAATTCTGTGACATGTTACCTTCTACATCGAATTTCATTTAAATATTTATTATATAATTTGATTAGAAAGACACTTTCTAATTCCACACTTCCCTTTTTAGCACAATAACGTATTTATTAAAATTATTACTAATAAGTATGATTCTAGCATACAGAATTTAAACACGATTAATCAATCGCGTGCAAGAATCAGAAAAAGAATAAACGAACGTGATTGGTTGAATGGCTAGAAACGTAGTCCATATTAAATTTTGATAAACTAAAATATCCCTAGACTTTTCAGTTCTAGAAAATCCGCGCATGATTTCCTAATTTAATTTAATGACTTATCATTTCAATCATGGATTTCTTAAAATTATTATAACTTCTTATGTTATCTATATCCATAATAATACTTGAAAAAATATAATAAGCATTTTTTTATCTTTAATAATTAAGGAATATTATAGAATTAGGGATAAAGTTAATAGGAGGATAGAATAGATATACTAGTTATGATCCAATCATTGAAGACAATAGATGTATGTACAATTATCCGGAGGTGTGATCCGATTTTCACTCAAAGCGCTGTGAGCATCTTTGCTTCTCACTCTATTGTATGCAGATAAATAGCAACACAACGATACTCGTAGTACAGATAGTGAATTTCGGAACGTAACCAAAGTTTGATATTTTGCCTGATACCGGAAATGAGAATAGTCCCATTAAACTCGCTTGATTTGAATTTCCTTTACTTCAGTAGATGGAATATAACAAAAAAAAATTACATGGATCAGTGTGTAAAAGAATAAAAATTGGCATCATATATGAACCATACGTTCGAAATCTACAGTGAGACAATATCCCTTCCACATCGGATGGGGCTACCAGTATAAAAGGAGGGATGAGAATTGAATTTATCATTATAACTGCTAAGGTAGCAGTGCTCGAAAATAGTACGGTGAAATTATATAATTCAGAATATAAATCAAATTCTACATATTCAAATTGTAAGTATAGTAGTATTACTTTATAAAGGATTACACTAAATAATTGACCACTATATTGTTTTATTATTAATAATTCTATTTTGTACTATTCCTTGGTTGACTTAGCCCATTTACATGTTATCATTGATATTGTCTGATCCTATTATTAGTCAAACGATTATAATATATATTGCTCCATATTGTATTATCACCATATGTATAATAAACTTCAAATATTTTTTAAACGCAATAATGGTCATAATGATTTCCAGATGGACCAACGAAATAAGAATGAACTAGATGATTATTCAAGAGTGAAAAATCCGTTATCGAAAGAATTTCAAGATGCGCAAGACCATCGGTCGCGCCAATTGGACGAAACAACATATGAGGGGAGAAAGGCACGAGAAAATACCGATAAACAAAAGAAGGAAGCCATGGAAAGGAATAAAAGCGACCCGTGAATAGGCGAAGCAGTCTTACACCCTCGTAGTCTCTTTAGTTTTTGAACTGTAAAATGACATTCTTCATGACGCTTTAAAACGCACGTTAACGGCGTAAATTTTGTAATGGTGTTAAAAAACAAATAAAGAGTGTCTTATAAAATAATGAAACTGTCTATTCAAAGTGTATAATTCTTTTGAAAGAATCCTTAAGTCGAATCCAAAACCGAGCGACAGAAGTCGAGGGGGGTTAAATCATACACAACAGGTTGTCTTCAGTATATAAAGGGCGCACTGCTGCACTAGGAGCATAGTACGTTAAGCAGCCGAAAGAGTAAGACCAGTGATTATCCATCCATCTACGTAGTACATTTGTAATTCTGTGCAGTAAATCTTCGCAAAGGTGTGTTTCTAATATGTTAAATTCATAATATCTGTCTGAAAGTTACGAAGTTTCCATCATACAAACAAAATATGTTACAAATTTAGTTAAAACCAATTGTCGAGTATTTGAAATGTAAATTACTATATAGTAAGAAATTCGCTTGACAGTTGGATTATTTTATATAAGAAAATATGCGCTGTATAAAATGATATAATAATTTATTGCGAGCTTAATATGACTGTGTTAAGTCTAAAATTAAAATTTTATACAGATGTTCTATTACACAATAATGTACAGAATCCTTGTTGTGTGATTGAAAATCATAACATTTATTATATACTGAGTAGAGGGATTTGAATTCTTTAAAAATCATTTTCTTTTTCAGATACAATGGACAACAATAGAGCAAACCAGTGCAACCCAAACCACACTGTAAGTGGTTCAGGCCATTCTGCTAGTTATCAAGGGACTGGCACAAAACACGATCTGGATAATCATTCAAACCAGGGTAATCCCAACAATCAAGCCTATGCATCTAGCAGAGGACAGTCAGGTAACGAATTAAACATTTTTAAATTATGTGATTTTATATAATTGAGAAACAAAATTAATAATGAATTTAGATTAAAACATATTGAAATAAATGATAAATGAATGTGATTTTTATTTTTGTGACAGGTGATGGAAAACGCTAGCCTGACGCTGTTAACGCCGGATACGACTAACCCTTCACTTATCAACAATGTATCAATAACTGTGCTTCTGTGCGGCAGAATTTAAATGAAGTTAAAAATCACGCAATACCATGTATTAATTTGATTTGAATTTTGTACAAGGAAATATGGTTAATAATAAGATTGAAGGTGTAAAGTAGTAATAAAGTAGAATGCATTATTAAAGCTATTAATGTATAATATTTATGTTATATTGAACCTCAGAAATCCATAATTACCCATCCTATTTATCCTCTGTTTTACTGACAAATGCGTTAGCTATATCAAATAAATATCTTTATATTTCTACAGAAATGAATATAATATATGCTTTGGGATAAATACGTTATTTAAAAAAAAAACTTTAAAAATATTATATGAAGTTTCTAATTATCGAGTATCGATCTGCACATGCAAATGTTAAAATTTGCTTTAAATGAACATAGAGTCATAACTGTAAACAATATATTGTTTGCGACATGCGGCAATTATTATTCATTTTCGATCTTTTTTTAACGATTCCATTTGCTAAGGATACATACATGTAGACTCCGTTTCGAAATTCATTGCCAAAAGCGGGTGCGTAATTGTGTATCACTTAGATGCATGCAAGTAGACAAGGACATGACGATACTCGTAGTACCGACTGTGAATTTTGGAACGTACTCATAGTTGGTCCACGAGGTCAATGTGATTTTTTCGACAGTTCGAAAATAATGTAGTCTCCAGTTACGCACATGTTTTATTTTTTTACTTTTGCATATATTTCCGTCATTTTATGGAGAGCCACGTGTGATTTAATAAGGATTGCATTGACAAATGTCAAAAAGACACATTGATTTTATGCACGGACTATATGTTATATTTTACCTACATGTGGTGAATCTGAAAAAGGCTGCGTTCAGATATTTCACCATGCAATATTACGACGTGCCCCTCTTTATCTGTATGCATCTGAGAGAGTGAAATAGTCGTATTGGCGACATGGCTAGTGAATTTTATAACGAACAGCTTACCAACATACAAGTAATAGTAAATTCGGTATAACTCCGCAGCTCCTTTTAATATGTGTTATTTATGTAATATCTATCAATTCTAACATACCGTGTCATCGACAAACGACCAACAAATGATAGTCAAAAAAATTAGTTCAATCGATTGTGATGAGGGGCAAACTATATGGAGCAATTATAGGGGCAAATTACATAATACTTAAGTTCTTTCGAATAGGCTATAGAAATTTACTAATCGGCACGCCGAAACTCTTCACGTTGGTAACGCGTATATTTTCGCATCTCTACGTACGTATTGCAATATTGAAATTTCATATAGCTATATAGTAAAGAGATTATTAAAATTGCCACTGAAGTATAATTAATATTTAAAATGCAACATTATTGGGTTCTTACTCTAATTAAATTGGTAGACTAAGCGATCTAGAATATTGTCTAAAGATGCAGAAAACTGCACATCTGATTGGTTAAAATCGTTCGTCGAGAAAGATTCGGCCAATCAGGAGCCTGATTTTTTAGCTGTAGGACTCGTATGATTATCCTTAAGAAAACAATATTCAGGGGTTCCCCGACTTGCTATTTATATATCGATTGCACTATAAATAACGAAGAATCAAGTGCAGGGGCACCAGTATAATTTTTCCAGTAGTGCGTGACTGACTTCTGAAGCATCTACGAGAAGAGTTTGTGCAAAGTCCTTTGTCTCATTAAAAAGGTGAGTGGTATAATTTAATATAATATATTTCAGACTCTTTGTTGTTATAAAAACATATTTAAATAAGACCATAGAAATTGTATTTCCGGTGATTATATGGAATTGATTTAATGACGCTAATCTCGGACATAGCTAC
This sequence comes from Calameuta pallipes, assembly GCA_030142375.1. Lineage (NCBI taxonomy): Eukaryota > Metazoa > Arthropoda > Insecta > Hymenoptera > Cephidae > Calameuta > Calameuta pallipes. The sequence continues at coordinate 3,077,076 of JARQSW010000388.1, forward strand.
GGTGAAATGCACTGTTAACTTGAAAAATGTATTGAATACTATTCTATTATACGATAATGCATGGATTCATATTTGTGTGATTAAAAATCATAAAATCGATTCTTTTTGGAGCAGAGCGTTATCAAATTAAAATAATTTTTTTCTAGTTAAAATGGATAACAATCGCTCCAATCAATGCAATCCCACCCACACTCCATCTGGACCAGGACATGCCGCCGGTTATCATGGAAGTGGTACCAAAGCCGACCGTGATAATCACTCGAATCAAGGAAATCCAAATAATCCAACCTATGCATCCAGCAGGGGAAATACAGGTAACGAATTAAACTTTTTGTCATTATGCGATTAAATATTCTGATAAAGAAATGTTATTAATTACGCGAAATTATTATTGGAATATATCAAACACGCATGGAAAACAATTGTTCTGAATAATTTTTAATTAATCTAATAAAGACATCCACGTAAAGAATTTTTCCATAAGGATATAACTTAAAAAGAAACTAGAATATAGGTGAAATCATGCTTACAAAATTATGCTTAATAAATAATTTTTCTGCAGGCGGAAGAAAGTGATATGCTGATCCTGTCAACGCCAAACACTAAGCCTTCGTTTATCAACAAAAATGTATAAATAACTATGTCTCTGTAATGTAGGAATTAAATAGAGTTAATTAATGACGTGAAAGGTTAAGAGAAGGAACTATGCCATTAATTAACTTAATTTAAATTTTTTACACTGAATTGAAGTGAGTAATAAATATGAAGGTGTAAAAATGACAAAATAAAATGCTTTACTAAGTACAACGTATATTTTATTATTATGCTAGACTTGAAAAATCATAATTACCCATCCCATTATCCTCTGCTTGGTAAAAAAATGCATTATATATACATATATCCAAAGACTCCCATAGTCAGGCTTCTCCAGAAGTGTGCACTGTGCACTCACGTATACGTAATAAGTCATTAAAATTGTCAAGAGTCATTGCAAAGTTTGTAATTACCACATATAGATTTATATGTATATAGAAATACTAATAGTCGTTGTGAATTGTGACTAAATTTCGTTACTTAGTTAATTATTTCTTTAATTTTCTCAGCTATAAATAAGCGCTATTACGCGGTGAAACTGCAAATAGATTGTTTGTACCAACATGCAAGTGTAAAACTTCTACTCTTGATCTAAAACAGGTTTCGTATAAGTCTGAAACCGGTTTTATTCGGACTGACATTCAGCGGTGATTCACAAGCAGCAAGAATTCGTCTGTTTCGTTCAGATTATGTCTTATCAGAGAGCCAGCTAAAATATGTGTTTCAGCGGCCTTATTATAACCTGAAAGAAATTCACTAATATATACGATAATTGATATTATCACTCATATTCACGTAAAGTTACTTCGAATAGGTTATAGTGCTCTAACAGTTCCACTCCTAATCTTTTCATGTTGGCAATGCGTATTTTATTTTATTATAAAATTTTCGAAATTTATTATTAATGGGTAATCGAGAATTATTACAACTGTCAATAAAGAATTAGAAGAACAGAATATTAATTAAATATTAAACCATCTTAAAATTTATCTGAATTAGGATAGCCCTTGTGGTTTAACAATATTTAGGGGATTCCCCGACTTATAATTTATTCAGTAGTTCTGTTATATATAAACGGTATAGCGTAGACTGTGGCTGTAGAAATTGGACCTTCTACTTGAACATTGTTGCATATTGAAAGTTTCGTTAGAAAAGTGCCTCGTGAGTCTTTTGAATGAATCATTAATTCTTTAAAAAGGTACGTTGAGTAATTTCGAACATTTATACTATTAAAAAGTTAATATTGTGTCCTGAAGAATCTATCGTAGAAAGATCTCAAGCTGTTTTGAATTCCATGTATCCGAACCATTATGTATTTGCATAATGTGTACGTGGTGGAATGCGTAGCGACTTGAAGAATATATTGAGTAGTATTTTATTCTACGTAGATTCGAGTCTACATAGCAAGAAATAAATGTTACATTAGTTGGAGATACTGTTGATCTCTTCCATATGTATACAAGTATATAATGTGATGACGTGGTGCCAAATACGAAAAAGTAAAAGGTCATTCACTGTCATTTTCTATTTAATCTAAAATATAATATATAGTGTGTCCCTTACATATATATATATGTAAAAGGCGACTTAAATTAATCAAAGTTCGGTTTTCTTTTTCAGATAATGGGTAACAACCGTGCAAATCAATGCAATCCCAATCACATACTCTCTGGTGCAGGTCGCTTCGCTGGTTATACTGGATCAAGAATAAAATCTAATTTAAATAATCATGCGAATCAACTTAATCCCAATAACTATCTCTTCAGGGGAAATAGAGGATCTACTAACTCCTCCACCAGCAGCTCCAAGCGCTGCACTATTTTATAAATGAATAAATGCCGGAAGACTTATTTTAATATTTTCTAAGAAAAGAAGTAATCAGTGATAAATGATAAATTTTATTTTAAGTTGTTTACGGAAGCTATGATCTTTTCTTTTTGTACGTTAAATACTAATATATTATGTCATATGAACAATAAAAGGATTAATAGATATTCACTTCCTTTCATTTATAAAAACTATACATCATTGACGTCATATTTCTTGTATTTATTGCCCGCTAGGTTGTTTAATCCAAAAACCCCATGGTGAAAATTTTTGCCCATCTTTTTCTTCTGTTGGCCCTCGAAATACTTTGATCTTTACCCGAGCAATATCTGTTAAAATTCAATAGCAATATTTATACACGATTTAAAATTAAAAGTTTGACTATTTAAAAAAAATATCTATAGTTACCATGAGAATCGTTTTCCCGGTTATCCACATTTGTCTTTGTATCATTTTGAGTGGCAATGACAGTTCCAATAAGAAGTAAAATTGCCGTAAGCACACCAATTTTCATCTATAATATACAATTTCATTAATAATTATATTAAAATTTCTCACTGCTACGATATTCCTTAATTCCTCTACACAGACTTACCATCAACTTCATTGTCTCTCTTAACTATCAACTGATTGAACCGATGACTGAGATGGTTTCTTTTATGCACCGACTGACGACATATTTGGAGCATGACAAGACACCACCGTGTCAGAATTGCGGATTAAGTAGAAAGCATTTATCTAGAGGGAGAAAGTGATTTTTGCTATTATCCGTAGAAAACCGGAAGGACGATAGAGTCGATTGATTTTTCTAATCAATGAATTCGTTATGGCAGAGGATTAATTAAATAGAAAGCTTGGTAAAATTTCCATAGTGTATTTTTTCATTTTCGTAATATGGAAGCCCCTTACATCGTTCGTAACGTCTATATTTTAATTGTAACATTATCGAGAGTAGTTTCGAATTGTCATGAAACTGTGGATCACCGATCACATGATAATTCTCGATCGCTTCGATGATTCTAAACCAAATCGACAAGAAGTATCGAGAATTCAAATTCGTGACAATTCGAAACTTATTCATTAACGTCATTCATTTATTATGACTCTTCGAAGGATCTCGCATAGCTTTTATTTATATTACACGCAAATACGTACACGATACGATTTTGATTTTGAGGATCTATTCGCGAAGGCAGAAATATATTGAATCTACGAGTAAAATACATATATAAACCCGTAAGATTCTCTAAGCTAAGGCATCTTTCAAATCGTCAGCGAGACGTTGATAATAGTTCAAACATGGCATAGCTCGACCAATGTATGGGTACAATTCCTGAAAATCCATCGCGAATGATCCCTTGATCATATTACATACAACATTATTGTCTTAATACCTACGTTTCTCTATAATGCTTTCTATTATTGACAATCATTCTTTTCTTTTATTTCTTGCAATTAGAATATAATACTCGCCTGTCATGGAAGACATCGTTGGAAGACTCGTTAAACTTACTATAATAACACTTGAAGTGCAAGATATGTATAAATCAAAAAAATTCACTTACAAAACATTAATTTTTCAAAATCTTATATACCTCCATACTGGATAGAAAATCAAACAAGCATTTTTCATTTTAAAAAATTTGATCGTCACTTAATTAAATATTTAATAAAAATTCATAAGACTTTCATATCTTGCACCATAAAAATAACGTAGTCTGTGCTACGTATCTTAAAACTGGTTTATATAATATATGGTCTCGCGAGACTTGGAAGACATTGGATTATTTCATTGTACATAACTCTCTATATATAATAATCTAATATGGCGTCCGTGAAGCATCGCTTGGAATTATCGAGTGTCTTAGATATTGTAAACTCATTAAAACCAGAACAAAACTAGGGAAAAGAAATTTCGTTAAAAACACAACAGTGTTCTGTGCTTTTCAAAATTTCCCCTACGAGCTTACACGGCCCATTTCACGATTAACGCTCACATAAAAATCATGAGTTTTGTAATATTATTATAAAATCCAGAAACCTATACAACAGTAGTTAACTTGTACACTATTTTTTTATATTTGGTTTTCTTCTTTACTTCGTAACATTGGAAGACATTGATCCTTAGGACTCATGATATTGTCACGATCACTCTGCGCTCTAGAAGCCAGAACCTAAAAGCTCCGACAACGAGGTCGTTATACGAAAACCGATTCCCAAAAGGAGAATGAATTTGATATGACGTTTGGTAAATTTATGATATTTCATAACCTTAATACTTATAATTACGTGGCTTTATATTTGTGTATACGTGTACACAGTTATATATGCACATTTCGATCAATATCGCGTAGATTATATAATTGTCTGTTCCTTTCTGTTTCGTCGATACGACAACGTTATGGAATAATGACGAAAATGACACTTATTAAAATGACTCTCGCATATCTCTATAAACGAATAAAAGATTAGATCCCTTTTTTACGTTAGAAATCGAACTGCAGGGTATCGACCTAAGCTAGGTCGTGCAAAAAATGTTCTAGTAATAGATTGACAGAATGATACATGAAAACTAAATGATCTAGGATCATCTAGAAGGGCAAACCAATTTTAAAGGCTTTGATTAACGCCGTGCCAGAATCATAAACGCCAATAACACCAAAGAGTATTCCCAAAAATATAACAAAACAATCGTATGCAACTGCACCCCATTCCATGGAGTTTCTCTTTAGTTTCAAATGGAAGTAGCATGGCCATATAAAGGAGAGCATCGTGCCAGTGAACGATCCAATAAATCCCATTAGTGTAGTAAAGTGGGGTATAAAGATAGCCATTAAAATGGTAAATACAATAACCCCAACTCGCCATGCCAAGCCCCAAACTTTTAATTCGCGATCGACAGTCCAGATAGTGGGGAAGAGTGTTTTAGGACGACCCCTGAAGAAGGCCCTCTCGAGTAGCTCGCAGGCAGCATAGTATGGCAATGGATAAGAAAGTACGGCTTTGACAACAAGACACAAATTAACAAGTCCCTTGAAACCAGCAGAGTGAAGATTATTAGTTATGACTTGCTGCGTATCATTTTGAAATGTGAGAAAGCAGATCCAGCCAAATAGAGATTTAAAAGCTGCTGCAGCGACGTGACTCCAATTAAGCATCCAATCAAACTTGGAACGATCAATCAAATTGCCTTCCAAAGTAGGCAGAAAGATCTGGGACGTATAACTGAAGACTATTACTCCCAGGGATATAGGAAACGTTTCCATATCGATGGTCCATTTGACTTTAGACCAACCCCAGTTTCCAATTTCAAGTATGCAATAGCCGATGATAACAGCATTTATAAAAAGATGGGACATAGTGCACCAGAAGCTAAGCACGGAAACATGCTGTAGGGATTTTAAAAATCCTAAAGGCAGCAAAAATATACCGGTCAGCATCATCCAACTTCTAGCATCAATTGCTCCTTCGGGGAAGGTACCTATCAGTAGATCGCCACAGACTACCACGTAGAGGATGCACGTCATTAACAGCTCAATGATCTGGGCAATGTTTACCGCCCTGGCGCCCAAAGTTGGTCCAAAACATTCTTTAGCGATTGATACGTAGGAATCTCGGACTCGTACTCGTTGTCCTGTTACGGTATCCAGTTCGTATAGACACTCCACCAGGATCTTTCCGGTGTAGCAGCAAATGTGGGCGATACCAATCATCGCTGCGATTGCCCAGTAACCACCGCGGAGTACGGCAAACGGCAAAGAGACGATGAACATACCCTGGATAGCATTGGTCACGTTCCAGGCAGCTTGCCACTCGTTAATCTTCACGCCGGAACTACCAAATTCACCACCGTCGTCGTATTCACTGAAACCGGCGCTGCTGAGACTTCCGGCTCTTGCGTTTTCCCTGAAAGGCGAGATTCACGGATGAAATTACTTTTTTTCTTTTATTTATAGTAAATTTAAATGGCTTACCCGCTCCTTTGGTAGCTGAACGAATCCTCGGCGACCCCTAGATTGTTCTGGTCTGTATATGCGTGTTCTCCATTCATGGACGTCATCTCCGTCGTTTCCTGACCCTCGGTGAATGCCTTAAAGTCTTTTTGCTGACCTTGACCCCCGCCACTGCCGCGAATTAACTCCATGCAAGGACTGTTCTCCGGCCATTTGGCTTTTAATGTTTCCCAAGCTACGCTCACCGTGGCTCCGATGGAGGGTATGTAGAATCCCCGGAAATTCGCCATTTTATTCTGATTTCATTAAGCAGTTACTATTTTTATAATCCTTACAAATTTTCCAAAGATTTTTTATATTTAATCAATAAGAAGACTTGTTGTCAATGTTTTATATAATTGACGGGTATTGATCGCATTTTCGTGTGTATTTTCCTGACGATGGTATTCATTTTAAAAAGATAAAAATGTATCTTCAATCTTTCATTAAAATACAATCCAATCGCTGATGCCGAAAGGGGTAAAATCGTATGAAGAAATTTATCGAGCGCAAAGCGATGAGCATATAGCGCGAGTATCAAGTATTAAATTCCAACGGTAGGATTCGAATTACAGAAGCACATAATCAAAAAGGGCGTGAGTCTACAACAATTATCTACATTTTCTTTCATATCGCAATAGTTTTTTCGAAAACACAAGGATGTGTGAATGATCCATAATAAATTGACATACTTTCACCCGTCGATACTTCTCGCGCCTATCACCATTTTACAAAGAGAAATATCAATTATATTAAACGACATCAAGGTTTTCATATTTCATTTTTGTCGAATAATATTATAAATGTATACCGTACTCACCAAGTTGATTTCACGGGAGAGCCAGGCACGAATTTTCGTTGGCCCAAATGAAACTCGCCCGTCCTTGAGAACAGTAACTGTGGTACACCCGAATTATTAACTGATAAAGGCTACGCTAAATATGAGAGGCACTTTTTCATGAAATAAGTAAACGTCTAGCTACGGAGACTACGATACCGCATGGCTGTCTACTTTCTAACACGAGTGAGAATCCCTAATAGAGAAATTTTAATCGCGGCATTGACCGGGGTGGTGTTTAGGGGTTGGAATCGGAATGGCCAGCATCCCTTGAGCGCGCAAGGCTCGATCAATGTGGTCCATGAGAGATCATCCTTTCAGTCTTGCGCACAGAACTCGGTAATTTTGAATGCCCAAACGGATTCTCTTTCGTTAGTTCTATAAGAATTTGACTCAAGTTTTATAATTTATTTGAGAATGAATAGTTGATGTATATGTATAATGAATTTGAATTACGGATAATAGTGGCGTTTATGAAGGGGTAACTTCCTGTGGATTTTTTTGAGAAAAATTTGAAGGTACCTATTAAATAATTATTTAGACATTGGCAAGATTTTTAATGGTACGAGAATTTGAAATCAATTTTAAAGGACCAATGAGAGATCAATTTTATTGTAATAAATAGTGAAACCAATTTATTCATTATTTATCTTAGGTATGGTACACTTCACAATGTTTCATCAATATTTTATAACGAATGTACATTAACTTGATCGTGAGCAAACGTCCGTTTGCTCACGGTGTTTCATGTGATCGTATCGTAAAATAGCACATCGTTGCAAATTACGTATAAGATTACCGTTTAACGATATTAGCGTTCGTAGTATTTCGACTTCTTTGTGATAAAATACGGTAATGAGACAACGACGAAAAAAAGCAATGTCATCTTATAATCTACACCCCAAATGATGCAATATAATTCAATAAATCAATAATTCAACAATGAAAAATCAAAAACTTTCAATGTGACATTGAAATTGCTTTCTTATTAACGTCATTCTTCTTGGTTTAATGTGACAACTATTTACGTGGGCTTCGAGTTCCACAATTTTTACATTGTGTCGTATGTCAGATTCGTTAATTCGCTCGTTCGATTATTATTCATCAGTCTTCTTCCCTTCAATCAATTTAATATACTTCCTGATGGCAACGATAGGTAACAGTACATTACACGCACACAGTGCCACAAGTTATATCATTTTACTAATTTGATCTATGAAATAATGTTACCTTTTACAACCAGCTGATCTGAATGGAAAACGATAAGCATAACACAGCTGAGTAAATAATGATTTTATGCACGGAACAAGAATGTAAAATTCATTGCCCAGTTCGATTAAAAATATATTATCCGTGTTAGCTGGAGCTGTAATAGATCAATAGAACAGATTGAGCAATTAATGTATTAAACGGAATATACTGTCACCCTTAGCTAACATCGGATTGTACGTAGTGACAAGAAAAAAGATTTCGAAGTGGCGATCATAAAAATTGAAACACACAAGAAATAATTTAACCACGGTTGGCGACATCTCGTTATTGATCACGTACTGTACAAGAAACACCATACAATGAAAGCCTTTATTCGATAAAATACTTTTGGTTTAAAGAATCCGGTAATGATAAATCTGTAACAATGTTATATCTAGAAAAGTAAAGTTCAAAATAGATTTCTCATCACACTGACCTTAACTGTTGAACTGTTAAGTGTTCTGCAGTACAAGGTACGCTATGGATTTTTAACATCATCACGTAACACCATGCTATCAAGTCTCTTCAGCAGAATGATTTATGTGTTTACTTCTCCCCGTGTCTGATGAGAATCGCTATCAGATATCAAACCATCTACAGCACTGTCCTGTTGCGAGATAGTTTCAAAGGTTTTAGTTACCACCATCTTATTAGATTTAATCTCCGTCCGATTGCACTTAGGATTCTGTTCGACATTGGGCTCATCATGATACCGGATCTTTATGTTTGACGTTAAATTTTGATCATTTGGATTGGACGTGGAATGTGGAGAAATACTCGATTGAGAAGGTATTGGTCTCTGGCACGAATGCAGCATCAGTTCTGGGCCACCACCATAAGCGTTAATGAAGAAATTCCAAAGTTCCTCCGGTATTTGTCCATAATCCGAACCTATAATATTCAATAATACATTATTAGGAGAACTTAGTAATACTATCGGTGATTGTAATTCATAATACTCACCAGGTTTTAGAACATTCTGTCCATTTTTATTGACAACGATTGAACTGTTATCAATTGGACCAGGAGGCTGAGTCTCTTTACCCCTAACGAAACTTTGCCAACGACGAAGCCAAGCCATGGCTAATGCATAGATGGCAGTAGGATTGTCAGAATTGTGATTCAATCGTTGAAATACTTCCATCTCGTATTGCATCCGTTTCTGAAGTGATTCGTATTTTGCTTCGCATATAGGACATTCATATAGATGTGTGCAAGCTGGACCACCACCAAATCTGATAACACAGACACATGCATGAACTTATTGATCGAACTGGACTGTTGTACAGCGACATTAGATTATTATTAATTGGTTCGAAGATTAACGATTCATTGATTAGTGACTTACGTTTTATAAAGATATTCCCAGACTGCTTGTGGAATAGGCATGCTAATCTTGTCAACAAATTGAGCTCTCAAAGGATTCACACCGCCATGCGGACAGAGAAAGTCAGAATTGTCAATAGGTCCTGGTTCTGAGAAAGTTTGAAATCGATTAATCCACTGACGTGAAACAAAGAAATTTAAATCAGATGGTTCCCGAGACGAGATCTCCATTAATTCCATTGTCTCATCGCGTAACTGCATCATGTCTGGCGATGACTTTTTGTAGAAGAGCACATAGGCTTCGCAATTCTTTACAGTTTCCGGTGATACTTGCGTAACACACTGATCGTCAAACTCAAACCACTGATTAATCATTGTATTCAAAGCGTAACACGTGTAATGACCACCGCCGGCTGTGCCGTGATGACAAATAACAGATATAAGATCATATGTTGTTACATTTGAGACACACTCTTTATGCAGGTACGGACGCATATCTAAACCTTCTAATGGGAATGACACATAATTCGCTATTTTCGAACTGAACATTAATTCATGACGAAATCTTTTCAGATGAACACAAAGTATCTCAGGAAGTTCTAGAACTTTTGAGAACTTTATGCCATTCCGAAGTTTATTGCACTTCTCACAGCTGTACATATTGTCACCTTTTAGTTCGTCTGCACTAAAAAATGCTGATAGACAATCGTGTAGACTCACTACAGGACCCCAAAACCATGAACGCATCCACTGCAGAAGCCAGGAAATCCATCCTGATTGATTTGTTACGTAAACAACATCAGAACATGGTCCAGCTTTTTGTGGAGTAAGGGATCCCTGGTGCAACATGTCTATATGATCTCTACTTGGAATGGGCAATGACAAGTCTTGGAATGTCTCTACCCTCGTTGATACCCTATCACAAGTTAGACATTGTACACTGCTCAAAAGTTTTCCATCAAATATATCACTGATGATACTTCTTGTCTTCATCTGTTTTTTGGTCCGATGCTTTGCTGGTGAATTCTGAGTAGATCTTGGTGGTTGTGAAAACGACTCTTCGACTGGAGACTTCTTTAGGTTTTTATTAGTAAATTTCGTCCTTGGTTTATCAGACTGTGAAACTCTTGAATATCGTCTCTTTGTGCCACGTTCACCTTCGTCACTTAAAGAACTCTGCTCGCTCACACCAGAGTCACAAGTTTCATATTCACCATCAGATTGACTAGAGCCATTGCCATCTAATTCAGTATCTTCATCTGAGGAGTGTTCACCAAGGCCCTTTAGTCTTAAGAGGGACTCTCGATCGTCTTCGATATGTTCTTTCAGTTCTTCATGCAGTTGGTCCATAAAGCATCTTAAGAATTCCTGTGTATCATGTTGATGATATCCTCGAAACATAGGATGGACTGTTCGAATACCATACAAAATTCCATGAGGTATTACATATCCTCTAGTCTTTCTATTCCACATATCCTTAATAAGATTACGATAGCTCAAACTCAATCCTGGTTTACGATCTTTTGATATGTAGCTAATCATAAGACCACAATCCAAGAAAAAATGAGTCAATGGTGGTACATTCGACAGAGCCTGAAGAGCAGCATTCATGTAACAGGTATTTCCAATATTCTGAAGACCAACCAGGCCTCTTGGTTTTCCAGAGAAATCTCTACTATCATCAGAGTCAGTACTATCTGGAGAATCTCCAGATTTTTCATATATTGGAACGTTTTTGTCAGAACCAACTCTATTCTCAGTCATAGTATACTTACGGCTTAAAAATAAAATTATTGTTTAAAAGGACATATATCCAAGTCCAGAAACGTAATTCATAATCTAACATAAAACAAATAAACTTTAAGTCAAAGTTGCCTTAATACATACCTGTTGATAAGAGGTTGCTTAATATCTGAACTATCTGCTTTATAGTCAATACTGACTGTGGCATCACCACTAAATTTTCCAATACCATTCTTTACTTCCATATCAGTTGGTGACAATGATGGAGATGGCATACGTGCCGTAATAACTTCCCGTATGCAACTATAACACCATATTCGATTCGTAGAAAGATTCATGTGAGCAGAGTGAGTAGGAAACCTTTGGTTATGGACGACGCCATGGTCCAAATGTGCCTGGGAGCATCCAACCCATCGACAATCAGGATAAAGACATAGCCACAAATTGGGACCTTCGTTATCACAATCTTTATCGCTACACTTGTTAAACTTTTCATTCTGGGCAATCACGGCCTCAATTATTGAAAGGTCTCCGTGGCTACTGATATGCGGACAGTTTGTTGCGACCAAAGGCATCTTTCCTTTGGTTTTCTGTTTATCGTATCGGCAACCGTGGAATGGCACCTTTTATTATGATTTCTATTTCCACTCATTCATTAAAAATTTACACTAACTTCCACATGTTGGTGTTTTCTTCGTTTTCTAACCTGCACAACTCATCTCGTACTTTCCTTTGGTGTAAGCCACGAAAGCGTTTCTCATTGAAGATTGTACGCTCATTCGGTTATCTTGCTTATCAGTCTGACCAACCTCAGCTGACTTCTGCTACGTTGCTCCACATGTAAAATTACTATTGGAAATTTCCATATGTTTAACTTCCGGTAAAATTTACAAATTAGGCAGGCCACAGATATTCGGGCCCGTATTCTCGAACCGTTCTCATGAATCTCGAATATGACAGGCGAATGTTTTATAAATGGAAAGTCGCATATGAAAATTATTAGGGAAAACTCGAGATTTCAGATTCTGGAGGTCAATTGTGTAACCCAAATGTAGTGAAAATGCTAAAAGTGAATAACTATTAGCCAATCGTTGTGCTTGTTTTCTTTTGACCTTAATTCGCGATTAGCTAATAGACATTCACTTTTCGTATTTTTACTACATTTGAGTTACACAATGATACATGATCTTCATTAATTTGTCTTCTTTTACCCCCAAGAAAACATGTCGGTAAAGCAGCGTGAGATATATAGCCATCGAATATAAAGCAGAGATGAGTAGGATGATGCACAACGCTACGGTTAAAGCAGAGATGAGTAGGGAGATGCACAACGCTACGGTTAAAGGCGATAGCAAAAACATGGCGCTAAATCGTAGCGGCGAGTTTAGGACTAGGATTTTGTGATTATCGTCTCCGTCGATAATGCGTATCCCGTGGTCGTCGGGAAGTTAACGTGGGAAAATAAAAATTTATGTTTATATGGCTATATAAAGGGACCAAGCTGGGTCCCCCACTCATTCACCTGTAATGATAACCTCATCCTCATCAGATATTGCCTGAATATTTTTTCTTTGCATTCTTAAGTTCAAACACACATTTTAAACTCGATAAGATTTACTATGAGAAAATAATTAGCTCACTTCATTACCTGAAATCAATAATCTTGAGA
>JARQSW010000388.1:3090415-3133681 GCA_030142375.1 Calameuta pallipes
TCAACTTAGGTTAACTTAGGTTAGAAATCTCAACTTAGGTTAACTTAGGTTAGAATTTTCAACTTAGGTTAACTTAGGTTAACTTAGGTCAGAAACCTCATCTTAGGTTAACTTAGGTTAGAGTACCTAACTTAGGTTAGAGAACGTGACTTAGGTCAGAAACCTCATCTTAGGTTAACTTAGGTTAGAGAACCTAACCTAGGTTAGAGAACCTAAATTAGGTCAGAAATCGTATCTTAGGTTAACTTAGGTTAGAAGACCTGACTTAGGTTAAACAACCTAACCTAGGGTAGAGAACCTAACTTAGGTTAACTTTGGTTGGAGAACCTAACTTAGGTTAGAACACCTGACTTAGGTTAGAGATCCTTACTTTGGTCAGAGAACCTGACTTAGGTTAGAGACCACATTTTAGGTTAACTTAGTAATCCTAAGTGACCGTCTCTAACCTACATTAACCTACCCTAACCTAAGTTAATCTAAGATGTAGTCTCTGACCTAAGATATGGGCTCTGACCTAGCCTAAACTAACCTAAGTGATGGTCTCTGGCCTAAGATATGGTCTCTGACCTAGGATATGGCCTCTGGCTTATGTTATGGTCGCTGACCTAAGATATGGGCTCTGACCTAAGATATGGCCTCTGACCTAAGATGGCCTCTGACCATAGCCTCTAGTTTCGTAGACTGTTGTGTCGAAGTCGCCAGTATGTGATCTTACTAGAACGAGCCATTGGACGGGTTTGATAAGTTTCTTAATTATTAAGAAGTGAATTAGTGACAAATTCGACAGTAATGGATAAGAAGGAGCGGATTTGCGATCGTTGTGCATATAAAGGTTATACGAATGGGCGAATGTCTACGGGATCGCATCTTTTTCGTTTTCCGCAGGCCGACGATCCTCGACCTGATGTTGGGGTACAATACAATTCTTTGGAAGCTTTTCTCGATCGTTTCGGCGTTTTGTGTGCCTGGTCGGAGTTCAGACAGTGCGGCTTCGATTCCGGTGACCTTTTTTTTTAAATATTTTATATAAACTTAAAATAAAGTTTGGGCAACCGAGCGAGGTTGACAGAGAGGAAACTTCAAAAATGTTTGTAGTAAAATTTAAAAAAAATGGGAAGAGGAGTCTTTTATGGGGAATCGAACCGACTCAGCCATGATGCTCGTTTCATACTGATTTAAATTTATGATAGACATTGATTTATAATATCTCAAAATTTCTCTTCGAACTTTTCTTGGTCGTTTCGGCGTTTCATTTATCTACCAACGAGTTTCGCCATTCATTTTTTAAAGTTCATTTTCGGCATGACAAGAGGTAAAGAGTGAAAACCAATATTTCTATGCATTTTTTATAATTTTAAAATTTATTTGAATATACACGTTTGGTTGCGCACTACGTCCATACAAATGTTCAGGGCACGATTGGACGGAAGACTTTGCTGCCCCGCCTGCTTATCGAGAACGATTTGCGAGGGGCGGCAACTTTTTTCCCACTACCGAACAATCCATTCGTGTTCACGCTGACTGCAATATCGGCTAGAACGATGATCATGACCCGCGCGGCTACAGCAGAATCTGCAACGTCGACAGAGGCGATGATCACGAAATCCTACTCACGGACTCGCCACTACGATTTAGCGCCATGCTTTTGGTATCGCCTAAAATCGGAGCGTTGTGCATCTCCCTACTTATCTCTGTATAAAGTACTCGAGTCTTCTAACTAATCTATTATTAGTCTATGACTTAAGTTTGTCAAAGTGGCGCTGCCCACGTATCGCTCTTTACGCGTTAGGCGGCCATACTTCGCGTTTTGGTTCGCGAAGTCTTTTCTTTTACATCCCACTAGGTGTTAGGGAATCCATTGTATTCTTATCTAGAAAAATGGTGCAGAAGAAGGTAAAACATTTCTTCTAAAATGTCAAGTGTATATTTATGAAAGATTTAAAGCAATTACCATTAATAATATAGGTTAAAAATCGGCATGTTTTCGTCCTCTAGCACGACAACACAAATGCTAAACACGTTACTATAACAGTATAGTTTTTATCAGATTTCTATAAAAATATATATCACATGGTTCTTATTGCTTTAAATACAATTATTAAGAGTGTTTCAAGTGGTAATAATGTTTAAAACATTCTTTATATTTCGGGGTGCCTGTCTATGCATGCTACTGAACCATCTTGTTAATGAAAATAAAAAATAATATAAGATTCACGTGATCTTCGTTTACAGCCGAAGAAGAAGGTCGGGAAGAAGGTAGCTGCTGCGCCTCTGGCAGTGAAGAAGGTTGAGCCTAAAAAGCAGACCAATCCACTTTTTGAAAAACGTACCCGTAACTTTGGTATTGGTAAGTGATGTGTTAAAATCTTATAAAGGATTATGTTTATGTATTGTTAAATTACTCAATTTGTATACTTGAATAAAATCTTATTTCTTATTATAGGTCAAGACATACAGCCTGATCGTGATCTTAGCAGGTTTGTAAAATGGCCAAAGTATATCCGCATTCAGCGTCAAAGAGCAGTTCTTCAGAAGCGGTTGAAGGTTCCACCACCAATCAACCAATTCACACAGACCCTGGATAAGCAGACTGGTAATATTTTTTAACAATCTTTACAGTTCTTATTTAATGGCAATAATGTATTTACCTTTTATATTATTTCATAGCCTCTCAACTCTTCAAAATTCTGGAGAAGTATCGTCCAGAATCAGCTGTTGCCAAGAAATTGAGGTTGAAGGCAAGAGCGGAAGAGAAGGCCGCCAAAAAAGAAGATACCCCAACTAAGAGGCCAAATGTGCTACGCAGTGGTACCAACACTGTGACAACTCTTGTGGAACAAAAGAAGGCCCAACTGGTTGTCATTGCTCATGATGTGGACCCCATTGAGGTAAACTTTACAATTTTTAAATTTATTTCCTGTTTACTAAATTCATTTAAGCTGTGTACTATGATGTAAGAATTTCTTCACCTGACGGCAAAATACGAATTATCGTTTTTGTCTATAAGATGTAATTTGACTCTGAGTTTGTTATTTCTGAATCACTTCTAATTGCATGCACGTATTATTTAATACTGATACATTTTCTATTGATCCAACAGGTTGTACTATTCCTACCAGCCCTTTGCCGCAAGATGGGAGTTCCCTATTGCATTGTGAAGGGCAAATCTCGCTTGGGACGTCTCGTCAGGCGCAAGACCTGCACCTCTGTTGCTCTCACGCAGGTAGTTATTGTTATAAATTTCATATACGCCGCTAAATGTAGAAGTTTAACAATTTATCATAATTATTTATATGATGAAAGATACATGAGCCAATCCATTGAAAGATTATGATATCACTGTATTCCAATATCCTGATAGTTTTTGCTAATACAAAAGCGTATTTGCTTTATATTTAATCAATATGTAAAGCTTTGCTTTAATCTGTGTCAGGTTGATTCTGGAGACAGGGCAAATTTCACGAAAGTGGTGGAGGCCATTAAAACCAACTTCAATGACCGTTACGATGAGATCAGACGTCATTGGGGCGGTGGTCTTCTTGGTAGCAAGTCTGCTGCCAGGATAGCTAAATTGGAGAAGGCTAAGGCAAAGGAACTTGCCCAGAAGCAGGGTTAATTTAATATTACACCATGCACTTTGGGTATTGTAAACATGTCTGGCCAATTAATAAAAAAAATTGAAAACCAATAATTTTCATTGTTACATATTTCATTCATATGTTGTTCCTGTTTTGTTGAGGTAAAAATATTGTTTTTTTTTTTTTAATCTCATTCAATTGTATTATAGCATTGGCCTTTGGATATTTTATTTTTGCACTTATACTATTTATATAGGACGGTATTAACATTTTATATTACACTATTTCAATACATCATTTCATTAATGCGTATAATTTTTTAGATTCTACTTAAAATATATATTACAGGATTTTTACTTTCACAGATAAAATTTAATAAAATTATTCATACATAACACACAATTATATAGCATTATACTGGAATATACTGCGTGTGACAATATACATATGTATACAAAATCCTTCCAAAATTGTATGGTATATACACAATAATATTTCAGCATAAGTGTTGTGTTGAAAACACTTGCACATCGTCTAAATTCTTTTCTTTATTAATTTCTCTAATCTCTTTATTTTACCAGCTTCGTTTTCCGGACTGTCTTGTACAGTATAATTCCTGGTGTCTCTTGACACGTCTGAATTTCCACTCTGCTTAAACTGTTCCACTAATTGTAGTTGCTCAGTTTTTCTTAAACCCTGGAATAATTATAGTTATGACAATATCATTATCATATTTAAATACATAAAATAATTTATCAAAGTACCTTCATATCCAATATCTTTTGAAATTCTGTAGTAGGTAATTCTGGTAGAAGTTTTCTACACTGGTCTGCAAAGGCACTTGGAGATTCAGTAGGTGACATTACAACCTTCAATATCATTTCAGCCTTTGCCATACCTTTAACAACCACCTACAAGAAAATGTCATATAAATAATAGTATTTTTGTTGCAATAGTATACCGTTATAAAGTATAAAAGTTATGAAACCTTAGTATAAGTCGCTGGGGCTTTTCGTTGAACTTGACATCCAGTTGATGGAAGATCCAGTAGAGCTGTTTTAAGCATATGAACATCCAGCAACAATTGTTCGGCACCCACAGCATTCAAAGGTTTACATTTGTAAAGTTGCTGCACTAGTTTCGGTATAAAGGAGCTGTATAAGAAAAAAGTTATGATATTGATTCCATTCTATGTCAATATAAAGCATAATGTAACTTACCTCGCAAATTTCACACAGAGCTGAGTGAAGTACTTTCTGCAGGAAGATAGTTTATCTCTGATTGTGGGAATTGTTTGTCGAAGGTGAGCAACTATTGTACTGACGTAGCTACTTTGATCGCCAACACTTTCAATGTAACTCCATTGAATCTAGAAATAAGTAGTAGAATAGTTCATGTAAATGAAGATTTATTACTTAAATGGTGATTGGATACCTTAGTCATTGCGTTTAAGGCAGATTCACATCCAGATTCCAGATCTTGAACGAGTAACTGAATACAGTTCGAGATTACACTAGAAAACAATAGTGATTTTATTGAATAGGACATATTTCAAGATCATTAAAAACACTTGTATTCTAAATGTGCAATTCTTACTTGTGAAAGATGTCTTGTTCTTGAGATAAGTTGATTTTGTCAGCATAACACTTGTCTGTTTTCTCACGCAATTTTTCTTCAAGTTGCTGAGTCGTTTCGAGACAATATTCCGCTGTTGTCAATATGCTACACATATATTATAAATCGTTATTAATAAAAATCTGTATATACTATACACAGAGTTTTTATGTTACTAACCAGCAGATACGTGATTGTTCTTCTTTGTTAAATCTTGTGCTCTCTCCCTCTTTTAACAAACTTTGAAAATTTTGTATGAGGCCAGCTGTTGACAAATCTCGCAGATCTCGCGTTATGTTGCTCATACTTGTACCAATACCAGCACTGCCTGCAACCCTATTTAATTAATTAATTTATATAATGACATATTGTGATAATTCGCTGGCCAGGATGTCCAGTACTCTTCATACTCAAAAGACATTAAAGGCTGTGTTACTGCAGCAAAACACTCACTTGGGTAAGTTATTCTGCAGTAATTTGAATGCATATTCGCGCAGATATTTTTGAAAGGTTGCTGCCAGGCTTAACATTATAGAGCCTGTGCTGAGTTGAGTGCATTGTAGCATACACTTCTTATAGAAGACAAATAAATCCGCGCAAGATGAAAGAACGCTGCTTGGACCCTCAATACCATCGAAATCTTTGGCACCGGGTGGTTGAGTTTTACAGTCGGAAACAAATTTCTCCATGAGGTCAGCTAAGTTTCTATCGAGACTTTCAATATAAATATTTAAATAAGGTTCAAAGCATTTTCCAATGAGATTTGCGAATGGTGAGGCTGTGGGTTTCTCCAGCCCAACCTATGATGATGAAGAAATGATTGTATTACAGGTCTTAGTTTCTAAGGACAAATGAATGTATTACCTTTTCACTGCCACCCTCTTCAAATGGATTTCCGGGCACTTCGTTTACAGCAAACGCATTTGTACGTGTAACTTTATTATTAGAGGGTGAATCAGAATTCTCCAGAGTAATGCCAGTAAAACGTTTGGCTAGTAGATTTTCAAAATTTGTTGTTCTTTGAATAGCGTAAAGAAGTAATTTCACGTCTATTTCTATGCGTCGCTTCTCCATTAATTTAGCCAGATCTTCACGCGTTACATGACAAAATTGTACGGCTATGCGCTCCGAAATTTCCCAGTCATGCGGGAAGATCGTACCGAATTTTGATTCGAACTCTAGCAAGTGCTTCTTGATCCATGCATAACGTCGATCAATTTTATCTAACCATGCAAAATCTTGATTTTCGTCGAAGAGATGTGCATATTCTTGCAATTGAATTCCTAAGAACCATGTGAGTAAGTCCTTCCTTTAAAAGATTGTGATTTATTATTATTGTTTCTATCATGAAATATTACAAAGGTATACACTTTTCAAATTACTTACTTTACTTTGGGATCTAATACTGATAGTACCAAGCAACCTTCTGTAAGCTGAGTAAAGTGTTTAGGATTCTGCCCTGAGAATGCCTCCTTAAAATCTGATGTTATTTGTCGCGCAAGCTCAACATGAATCTGATGAACCTGTATGAAAGTAAAAATATGTTAATATGCCACTGTAATCAAGCAACACGGACAATTAAAATCTTACTAACTTGATCCGATAGCTGCTTTATCTGAGGAATATCCATGTAACTGCTAAAATGTTCCATCACTTGCATAATTGCTTGTAAAGGCATTATAATTTCACCGTACTGTTTCTTTTGTGTTAATGCTCTAAAAATTATATATATGACAATTAACATCAGTATGAATTTTTAATATTAACTATATTATTAATAAATATTATGAGATTAAGAATTTTTATTATCAAGGATCACGTCATTTTTGGTGGCTTTACCTTAAGTTATCTACTAAATCCACGAGCATATGTAAATGGTTTAAAGCAGTAATTGAAGCAGTTAGATTTCTTTTTGCGAAATCAAGCTGTTTGATATCCCTTGTAATTTCTTTAACAGTTTCTTCTGATTGCTCTGCTTTGTCTTTAATATCCTTAATATGCACAAATAACTGTCTGATCACTTTTTGTGCATCTTCCAATGCTGCACGTCCATCCTGACCTACGTTGGTTTGGCCATGGACAACTGATCGTATTTCCTTGTCAATACAACATATTTTAAATTCCATTTGGCTGACAACATCATCTATGTTGGAAAGAGATTGTTCGGTAGGAAATAAGGAATTAATGTAATCCACTGCATTGAAGTTTGGTTGGTCCAAAGGATCATTGCTAGGTAACACCTAAAATATGATGCATTTTAGTATTGAATACTAATTATGGTATTGGGTGTATCAAGTATAAGATTAAATTATAACACACTGTACAGTACAATTGCAACAATTAATACAATTGGACTATCTGTCAAAGTTGACAGTAGCAAAAATTGCTT
Organism: Calameuta pallipes; assembly: GCA_030142375.1. NCBI lineage: Eukaryota > Metazoa > Arthropoda > Insecta > Hymenoptera > Cephidae > Calameuta > Calameuta pallipes. Next base: position 3,097,997 of record JARQSW010000388.1, read on the forward strand.
ACCTGTTCTATTACAGTTTGAACACTGGCCGGAAAAGTATATGTCGTGGATTGTAAATCATCAATATCATCCTCTTCATGACTGCCCATTTTTCAATTAGTTTTATTATACGTTACAGAATTTTTTAGGCGAAACGTGGTAAATAAGAGCTACAAGTAAACATTCAGAAATTACGTTGCGTGAAAGCGATGATTGGCGATGATTACCATTTGCCATATAGTCTGTAGATAGTTGCCTAGTCCGCAAAATTGGTCGCTCTCATAGAAACGAAAATCGGCTGTAATCTGGGAGTTTCATGAAAATAAAGTTATGAAGGAATTTCCGAAACAGAGATCACTGCAAAGGGAGGAAAATGATAAAGACTCAAAGTAAATATTAATTAATATACAGCAAAAAATATACAACTATGTCAGATAAACATACAATCCAAAAATATAGGTCGACAGTGACCTGTCATTAGTGCTTTTATGATAATCTGTAATTGCTGTGTTAAATGGAATGTCAAAGTTTTAACCACATACTATTATTATTTTGTATTAAATAATAAAAAAAGAAATGGTACGTGTTTTGGATTTCTGCACAACTTGCCGTCTTTGTGCAAAAGCATATAGTATTGAAAAGCTGGTAAAGATTTTTAGCAGTCGAGGGAATTCTTTAAACCTCAAAAATAGCATTAATTTGCACCTTCCTATAAAGGTGACAGAAAAAGATAATCTGCCTTTAAATATTTGTATCATGTGCCTACGTCGAATAAATGCCACCAACGAATTTTTTAATACTATTATTTCGTCAGATAAATTGTTCAATAAAATCTTAAGAAAGGTAGGTTTATTTTAAATAAAATACAAGAACTTTATGTCATTTATGGTATTGAAACTAATATTTTAAACTATAAAATTAATTGTGCTTTTAGAAACAGAGTAAGCATTCATCTTCATCTGATACTCATAAAGGATCGAATGAGCAAAAGCAAAGAAATCCATTTTTGATCACAGTAGAAGCATCTGATTCTACGAAGAAAACTAACTCTGGAGTTATCATGAAATCAGCAAACATAGATGCAGAGTATCAGTATATCGAATATATAGAATGCAATTCAAAAGATAGTACTGAACAAATTTGTAGAACTATTGAAAATAACAAATTAGTGAGTGATATACATGACAAATGTACAAAGAACGCAGTAGATTCTTCAGTAAAAGATGGTATAACGAAAATTGATGATTTGTCAGTATTTGCCATAGAGTCAAAGATAAATCATAATTCTTTATGTATAGAAAATGATAATGTACATGCTACTGAACATAGAAGTATATCAATATCTGACAGTCAACATATTATACAAAATGAGAACTTAGACAGCTCTGGGAATGATTTAACAATAGTTCCTAAGACAAGTGCTGTTTTAATTTCTATGAAGAACAATGTTGCAACTTTTAATGGAAATTGGCAATCATCAAATGATATATTACAACAGAAAGATTATCAATGCAATGTAATAAATAAAAATGAATCTGTAATTGTTTCAACAGAAGCTGCAACTACTGTAGTACATAAATCAATCAACAACCAGATTGTATATAATGACTTTGGAAAACAGCAGCCACTAATATGTAGTGATCCAAAACAAAATGAGTATATCGTTGGAAATATCAATATCTTGAGCAATGATAATAGCAGCGTAATGCTGAAAGGAAGTAGTAATGTAGTAATAGGCGTCGCAAACAGTGTAATTGCGAAAAATTCAGCAAAAATACCCTTAGAAGTTCTGCGATGTCCTGATTGCGAAGAAAGTGTCAAGATTTTCTCATTGGAGGAGCGGCGGCTGTTTTTTGCTTACTTGAAGCAACATTCGTGCAATAAAGCGAACAATCAAGAAAACTCGACGAGTAAATATAAAAGCAACCAGGTTGTTGAATCCTTTTCCGAGTACAAGGAGAAATATCAGACGAAAAAAAAAAAAAGAAAGGAAAACCAAGAAGTAGGAGATTTAGGAAAATCATCGTCGAGGTCATGGCCGGACGGTGATCTTCCTGCTGATCCTGGACCAGATCCTGCACCGCAAGAGGACATCTTTGAAGACGACGTTAGATTGGATGATGACTTTCATTGGCCAATGCCAAAGCGAAATCGTCGATTGCATCGGTATATCATAATGCAATTTAATATTAGTTGTGCTGACGATATCATTTATATTAAAATCTTTTACAGATGCCTCTCTTGTGATTTTATCACAAAAAGTGCAGTCAGATTGAAATCTCATCAAAAACTACATCGAATGGATAAGAGACAAAATATTTACTACACAGGTTGTCGACATTGTTATAAACAATTTGAAACAAGTGTTGAAGCAAGGAAGCATGAAAGACTAGTACATATTTCCAATGGTGCAAAAAATAGTTTGTGCGAATACTGTGGACTTATGAAACCACAAAAGACATTACGAGATCATATCTTAAAGCAGCACACAGTGGAGTCCGAAATAGAGATGCAAGGGTGTAACGTCTGTGGAAAAATGTGAGTCATGATTAATGGTACATCACAAAGTTCAAATTAGTGCATTGATGTCGGATATATTATTAATACCAATAATTCATTGTACATTATTCAGGTTTATCTCACCAACGAGCTTATATTTGCATAAGAAAACACATTCTATAGAGAGGCAACATTTGTGTGATCTGTGTGGTAAGGCATTCAAACAACGTATGGCTATGCGTCGGCATTACATGCTGCACTTTCCACGTGCACCGCCTAAATTCACTTGTAACGTATGCGATAAAAGAGTAACTACAAGGTAAGTAAACTTCGAATACTAAATGAACAACGTACCTAATCAGTAATCTATATCTTGACAGAGGATCCTTACGTCTGCATATGATGCGACACACTGGTGAAAAGCCTCAAAAATGTCCAGAGTGTCACATGGTTATGCGTCATGGCCTAAAACATCACATGCGTTTGCATTCCGATGATGCACCCTTTAAATGCGTTGTGTGTGATGCTGATTTCAAACGAAGAGATTATATAAGACGTCACATGCGAAAGCATCTAAACGATACACAGAGCCAGCTATTGCACTGCTCCACTTGCAATTATGCGTTCGATGATATTAAATCGTTTTTAATACATCATCGAGATGTGCATAACAATGAGATTTTTACTCAGATAAAAACTTACGAGTGCAAACGTTGCACTGCGCAATTTATAGACTCTTCCCGGTATAGGGATCACGAGGAAATTTGTCAGAGTTTGCAGGAAAACACACGAGATAAAATGTATTCTGATATTGAGCAAACTTACATCCCCAATAGTTATTCTAAAGCAGTTGGGGACTTGCAAAAGTCTTGCGGAAGAATTATAATCGGTTCTTGCAATGACAGTACCTGCAACTGCATAGACAATACATGCATGAACTATGCTAATCGAAATTGCATAAGCTCTGTATGCGCTAGCGATAATAATGTCACAGACTTATGCACGATTCCTATAAGTTCATGTAGTAGCAGTGCATCTCTAGACGCGAACCTCCTAAACAGAAGTTGTACAAATTTAGTATATTCTGGTACTAATAATGTGCCTAACACTCGTACGTATTCACCTACCAAAATAGTGGATCACGCAAAGAAGTCGGGTCCTCGTGTGATTCTTAATCAGAAACTTACTAGTAACTATGACTATAGATTTTGTCAAAATCGAATTAAGTCTAGTCAAGAATTTCGTAGGTTGAAGAAAATTGAGGAGCCTGTTTTACTAAATGATGGACCTACGACAATCGTCCTTTCGGAGCAGGTCACGCATTTAGATCCTGCATCGGAGTACGCTTATCTGAACATGGACAAACAAAATATTCGTGACAAGAATGTACTATTGGAAGTAGAAGAGGATATGATTCCAAATGCTACTGTTCATGAATATGAAAATCACATAGAACATTTTTCAAGTAATTCATCCCCTGATCAACTTCAGGCTCAGCTCTGTCTGCCATCATCGAGTAGTAACAATATCTACGTAAGAGAGCCCATATCTTGGAAACAATTGTAAATATCAATATGTGACACAGAAATGGTATAGCTATTTTTTAAAAATATATATAAAAATGACAAAGTATACAATGACATCATTTCCTTGAATGCATCGTGGATTAATTTCATAAACGTCTCTATATGTACGAGTCTCCTGATAGCAAGGTATAAGTTTTATTGATTATTATAAATTAATAGCTATTTATCAATAAATTGACTTAGAGTTTTTTTTACAAAGTTTAATGATTCTTCAAATTTAATAATAGTAAGTCTCTACTATATTTTAATTTTGTGTAACTTACCCACTTTATGGTTGTTGATTTTTCGGAACCATTCAATAGTTAGCAAGTTAGGAATCTGTTTTCAACTCTTCTAGCATCCTCTGGGAGTATACTTGTAGATAAAAAAGACCACCATACGTGGTGGGAATTGTATGCGCGGGTTCTGGATTTAGCGCAGACTCGGTCACGAGCAGGATGGTCAAACGATCGAAAGGGCTCCTTAGTCTAGCGCCGACTCGGCTCGAAGTTGCGTAGTTTAACAGCACACACTGTATAAAATAGACGCACGTTTGTATTAAATACGTAGAGTAAATTTGAAAATCCACCACATCACACTTCACAAAATGCAGCGTCACCAAATCGACTGGAGAAAAATTATATTCACATATATTTTTCTATTATTTTCATGTAAGTCCTCCATGATCCAATTACCTCCTATTATTTCTGGAAACCCCCTTCCGGGGTATATGTACATACGTCACACGTTCCTGAGATACACTACTAAAAAAAAGGATTTAATTTCAAGGACAGTAGCTTATTGAAAGTAAAGGATCTCACACACGATAAATTCTTCAAGAATCGCAGGTTCTTTCAATGATAAGCTAAGCCATTGAATTTCTGATATGATGCGTACGAGAAAAAGGCGTGAGTGAATATATGCAAAAATGCCCTTAATGAATGAAAATTTAATGCGCATTCCAAAATTTATTGAACGCTGTTGCAGAATTTCATAGAATAATTTTACATGTTCAATTAAAATCATTAAGCAATGGATGCGGTTGGTTAATTTTATAAATTGAAATTCGACCAATTATATATTAATATTCATGATAAAATAATACGGTAACATCTAACATTTACAAAATATTTTTAAAAAAATATTCTTGCATCACAGTCATTCCATATACTCCGTTCGCCTCACTAATATACTATTTCACTATTAATATATTCAATTAGAAAATTATTAATTATAATCTTATACTTCCAGATTCACCCAACGACTAATAAAACAGTGATTGCTTCACTCACCGTTTTCAATTCTCCACGTACACGTCTTTCAAGCACACACGTTCACTGATCGATAACAGAAACGTCTCCCTGCAACAGGGTAGTACAGAATTATAAAGCTTACACAGAAACAATACACGTTAAAATAGTTTATATCTCTAAATTAAAATGTGCGCACGTAATTTCATATCGTATCATTACGCAACCGGCAGTTAAACGCTCAAATACCCACTGGTTGAACGTAGTACCCAGTATTTTATTCCCCTCAGCTGTGAATAACCGAGTTGCGCGATATAACTATAAAAATTGCACGTATCTCATCATCCCCTATAATTTACAGATACAGGCGCGACACATCCAGTTCGCGTGCAGTTCATTGCGCCGCATTACGTTGTCTTCAATGATACAGCAACAATGGATTGTAATCACACGGTACCGGAAAGCGATCTCCACAAAATTGAATTTGTCAAGGATGGCAGTAAGATACTTGAATACGTAAAGGGTCGAACACCACCTATAAAAACATGGCCACGTACCCTTAAAGAGGGTATTCTGAAGGTATGGCGACAAGAAGTCGATGCATTTTTTTTCTCTCTCTTCCTCTTTTTGTTTTCTTAAAGAGCATGCCTATGCACCGTAATTACACTTAAAGTAGAGATACCAAAAGAGTGCACTGTCCCTCGCCACTTGGAACCTCGTGTAACTCGGATGCTTTCAGTATCCGCCGGATGGAAAAAGAATCATACTTGAGCGTGTCGGCTTCGAAGCATCCGGCAAGTACTTCTGCGGGGTCTCCACGGCCAAACCGATTTACACTCAGGAGTCCAATAGAGTATATATGCAGGTCATAGGTGCGTAGACATTAGTGATTTAGATATTTCTGCAAGTGTAGATATTTAATTTGGCACATTTATGTAAATACTTATAAGATATATATATATATATATATATATTAACCCAGTAGTGAGGTATGCATTTATATATATATATATTTATATATACGTATAACACACATATATATAAATACATACATATATATAAACTTGCGCACCCCTTGTGCAACTGCCCTACCTTTTCGACATCCGACACGATCGATCCTTCAAAAAGTAAGAACCTTCGGGGTTCTGGATGATTTCAGTGCCTCAGACATCCGCTCCTTCGATAACATTCACTAAGGCCTTCTACGTCGTCGGCGAGTATCTAGAGGCGAACTGTACATCTTCTCCAGCGCGACCACTTCCTCACTTGACGTGGTTGATCAATGGGAATGACGTATAACATCCTCTTTTTTAAATAATTCTTGACTGTCTATTAGAGATGATAATTTCTTAAGTATATATGTTTTTGGCTAATTTTTAAGGTGGATGTTACTAAGGTCACCCAATACTCATTTACAACCGATGACGGTATGATGTTCGCTATTGTTAATCTAAAGATAGAAGTGTCGAACCTTCATATAGCAGAAAATGATAATTTGGAAATAACATGTCAATCAACTATACCTGGTTACCCGATGCATCATGGAGAGTATGCAGACTTTAAGCAAAGGACAGTGAAGGGTACGATGTAGTGCACTTTAGAACAACTATGCGTATGATTAATTATATATGTCAATTTCCGCTTTCTATCTTTCCAGTGAATATTATACCGACACCAGAGAACTCATCGTCGGCACAGAATCATCGTCAAGAGGTTTCACTGATTGCTATCGCGTGCATACTATGCGTGATGCATATGAGTGTACTTTTATAAACGTCAATTGCTAGAAGATAAATAAATATTGTGTACAATACGTTAAGAGAGATAACGAGAATATAAAAGAGGGAAATATGAACGTGGAATATGGCAAAGGTCGTTATTAATACACATCAAAAAGTGAAATCTATTAAAGGCGCTTACCGCAGGTTCATCCAATATAATATTAAGTACGTTCTTGTTAGACTGCCAGCTAATGACTGGAGATAACACGCGATATATCCAATGGTTACTGCCGTGACTTTGGTATAATGAATAAAAGAAGGGTGCGAGATCTTTGTTTTCAAAAGTCCCTCTTCACTTTTTTATCTCATATTTCATGAAGCTCTTTTACTTAAATGAAATGAAATGTATGCATTTAATAGAGCATATTTCTGTGATATTCTTTTAGCATCCGTATGGCTCATAGAAAACTCGAGTTCTTTGGGTTCAGAAAAAATGCAGAACAAGACAGATGATGTAGAAATTGAATCGCGTATCATAGGCGGAAAACCGGTTGATATACAAAACTATCCTTATATTGTGAGTGAATAAACAATATACTGGATATAGAGAATATAAGATAAATTATGTAAATAACTAAAACAGTGGCTGTCATGTACATAAAAGTTGCTTCTATATAATTGGTGATTAAACAACATTTTATCATTTAACTTCTTATATCGATTAAATATTCAGGTCTCGATTCAGCGTACTCCTCTGTCTCACATTTGTGGAGCTTCTTACATTCAATCGAGATTTCTTTTAACAGCAGCACATTGTGTAGTCAAGTATGTAACTTGGATAACATTATTTCACTTATAGATAATATTATCAAAATGATAAACCTCCTTTATTAGTGCCTATTACAACGGTTACCCCTGGCAGATACGACAACCCTCAAGTATGTTTGTACTGGCTGGATCCAATAACGTGCGGCATCTGAATTCTAATACCAGCCAAATTCGCTACATAGATAAGGTTTTGCCACACATTCTATTTAGATTCCATCATATGTTTCATGACATTGCTCTTATCAGGGTAGGTAATATAGCAGCTGAAAAATAATTCCTTTAACTTTTTTAAGGATATCGGTTGTGCGACTGTTTATGTTTTTCTTGCAGATTACGAAACCCTTCAACAGAAATGCATATGTACAGTTAGCACCACTACCAGTAGTATTTGATAACGAATTATTTAAGGATGCTGTAGTATGCAACGTTGCTGGATGGGGCCGAATTTATCCTGATAGTGATGTACATAGTTATCTTTCTATTCAATATTTAATGAGGAGTAAGTGAATGTATACTGGTCAGAAAATATGTGCAGATGACAAATTGTATTTAGAAACACGCCGGCAAGTTTCTTCAGCATGTTCAAGTACCACTAATTGAGACAAGTAGATGCAGAATAAAACCACTGTCCCTATTTGCGAGTCTGTGTGCTGGAAAGCCAGAGGGTGGCGTAGATACGTGTCAGGTCTGTTGTCTTAAATTAAAAAGTCTTATTTAATGGTATTAGTACCAAGCATTAAAAAGACGATGATATGCAAATGTTAAGTAAATGAAAATAACAGTAAGAAATATCTGTTTTAGGGAGATAGCGGAGGACCGTTAGTTTGCAAGGGTTTGGTTTTTGGGATAGTATCCTGGGGCTTAGGATGTGCTGAACCACAAACACCAGGAGTTTACTGTCGAGTCGATAGTTACTTAAATTGGATAAACCAAACCATTGCAAAAAATTGTGCTGGATTTGTCATACTTGGGTTCTATTATATGTTATTATTTTTATCACTACAGATAATAATAAATTAATAAAGCATAAGTACTGTTAAAACAATGTGATTTTATTAATTCTTATATGTTTTTTTCCCAAAAAATGGACCTAAAATTTATTTCTATGACGTAATATGCAGAGTATGACAGAATATTGTACGTCTAGATAAATTCTTTCTATGGTTTCAGTTTATGCTTGATTTCTGGTTATGGCAGGTCTGAAGTGTGTCAAACAGATCGTAGTGTATATTAGATTTATAATTATCTAGTAATCATATACATTATACAATTAAATCTCGATTAGGACCTTGTTATATTTATACCAAGAAGATGATCCACAGTCTTTTCATTATTAATTCTTCCGGGTAAGTTTTTGAATTCTTTTTGACATTTGACAGTTCTTAAGTTCTTAGGTTAACCAACACCATTGTTAACTATTATTATTGTAGCGATGTGTTCATGGAGAAACACTGGAAAAGTGCAGTTGCACGATCACTATGTGATTACTTTTTTGATCAACAACGAAGGGTACTTTCACCTGAGGATACTCCTCCTGTAATTGCAACCCCACATCACTATCTTATCAGTATATACAGATGCAATATGTTTTTCGTTGCAGTTTGTATGACTGAAGGTAAATTAGATAATTTAGAAATATTTAATTCCTACATATACATTGCTTCACAGAGAAAATCAGTTTTGTATGATTTTTTTTCAGTTCCACCATTGTTTGTTATTGAATTTCTTCACAGAGTTGTAGATACTTTTGAGGACTATTTCAGTGAATGTACAGAATCAATCGTGAAAGAAAATTATGTTGTGGTTTATGAGTTATTGGATGAGATGTTGGATAATGGTTTTCCATTGGCAACGGAATCTAATATACTCAAGGAACTTATAAAACCACCTAATATATTAAGGACTATTGCAAACACTGTTACAGGCAAATCAAAGTAAATAATCTATATAGTTCAATATCAAATAATTTAAGTTCAAAGATTATATTTTTTCTCTATATGCTTTATAGTGTCAGTGCTATTTTACCAAGTGGTCAATTATCAAATGTACCTTGGAGAAGAACTGGTGTAAAGTATACTAACAACGAAGCCTATTTTGATGTTGTGGAAGAAGTGGATGCTATTATTGATAAAACAGGAGCTACAGTATTTGCTGAAATTCAGGGCTACGTATGTGACTTTAAAAGATCAATAACACATACATCATTTTTAGACACATTTTTATTATGAGCCACTTATTCTAGATTGACTGTTGTATCAAGCTTAGCGGTATGCCAGACTTGACACTGTCATTCATGAATCCAAGATTATTTGACGATGTTAGCTTTCATCCTTGTGTAAGATTTAAAAGATGGGAGGTATGAATACGACGTTCATTAAAAAGTGTTAATTGCATGTATAAATAAGAATTTATAATCATTCTATTACAGTCAGAAAGAATTTTATCTTTCATTCCTCCTGACGGAAACTTTAGGCTGTTATCATACCATATAGGATCCCAAAGTATAGTAGCCATTCCCATATACGTTAGGCATAACATTAGCCTGAAAGAAGCAGGTGGTGGAAGATTGGATATCACTGTGGGACCAAAACAGACGATTGGCAGAACAGTATGATTTTACTTCATTTTTAAGATTCCAATTAGATCTAATATTATACTGGGCATATACATATTATTTAGGTGGAAAATGTTACATTGGAAATTCCAATGCCAAAGGTTGTACTAAATTGCAGCCTAGTGCCGAACCAAGGAAAATATTCCTTTGATCCAGTTAGTAAGATTCTTCTTTGGGATATCGGAAGAATAGATGTATCAAAACTACCGAATTTGCGAGGATCGGTAAAATCCAAATAAGCATTGATGAAATTCTATATTTATTTAAGATATTTCCATATTTTGATAAATTTTTTCGTATTGCAGATCACTATACAAAATTCAGCTACAGTCATGGAATCTAATCCTGCCATAAACGTAAGTATATAGTTATATATACTTTAATTGTAAACTTGCTATATAAATATACAAATTCTTAATGTTATTTCATAGGTTCATTTCACAATTAATCAATTGGCAGTATCAGGGCTGAAAGTGAATCGACTGGATATGTATGGAGAAAAGTATAAGCCATTTAAAGGAGTGAAATACATTACTAAAGCTGGTCGATTCCAAATAAGAATGTAAACAAGAGTTTAATCAATTGTATTTTAAATCAGAAAACCGTTTGCAAAACGTATTTCACTTTCTAAAATTCAATTTCATAATTCAGGAAACTAATCTCCAAAAAAAAAATGTGCCGCATTGCGATGCATTTTTATTAATGTTCCAATTTCTAAACAGAGATTGGTTTCCTAACTAACATATGCTAGAATCGGGAAATTGTACTGATACAGTTTGAAATCTACTTTGTTTTGTTTTCTAATTAATGTTTTTAAACACGTTACAACGTTTACTTATGTAAGAAAAGCTATAAATAAATATTATGATTTCGTAAAAAATGTATTTGCTTACATACGTTTATACTACTGCAGATCAATCTTTAATAGTTTCATGTTGAATTTGATGTAAAACTTCAGTACTTGATTTACAAATTAAACTACAACTAAATTAGGACTACTCAGATTTTATTATACTTACACGTATCTATTTTATGGGAGTGTAAAAACAATCCAGTTCATCCAATTATTCTTAAGTGCCTGATAAAATCTGCCTTTAAATATATAAAATCTTTGTACACACAAGTCCTCTATTTTTTTCTTCGCATATAATAGATGACATATTGCTTTCTAAGCATTGCATATCGTAGTTCGTTATACGAAATATATATACACATTTGAGGTACTAATTTCTGCTATTGGTATCAATAGTATTAACTCACAAAATATGAATTCTTATATAAAACGAAGGAAAGTATTACGTCGAAGACTAAGACAATAATTTCAATCTTTTGAACTTCGACATAACATCTTTCGAGCGTCCAAATCATCCCATGTCGGATGTGTCGCGTAAGTATACAATCTCTCCATATTTGTTGCATATATTGTGTGATTGCTAACAAGATTTTTGTAGATCTGTAAAATTTGAATAAAACGTGTCAGACGTATGATTGGGCCATTCTAGAAGTTATTGTTTATTTAGAATAATTAGTTTCTATCGTGTTATTGAAGTATCTTCTACATACTTTTAGTGCTTGCTGCAGATCTGCTACAGTAACGGAATGAGGTGTAGGTTTTGTAGTTTGCGTAGAACAAGCCATGGCAAATGCAGTGGCCTGTTCAACTTCCTCCACATTTCGTTTTATTGTAGGTACTTGACCATCAGGATCTTCTATTCTTGTTGGTGCGCTGTCAATAAGTGAAATAAAGATTAGTCGTTGTAATGTGTAACATCATTGCCATGGGTCATACCTGTATTTAAATGATTCAGCAGTATATGCAGTATTCCTCTTCCAAGAACTTGGTATTGGCTCTCCAATATTATAAATAAAACTGCCTTCTTTAACAGAATATCCTTTTTGCCTAGTCAGAATAGCAGTAAGTATATTTTTCAAGAAAACTTTAGTAGCAGCTATAATAATATGAGCAGTATTCTCCTCAGCACCATCCATATTATTTTCCCATGCAGCCAGCATTAACCTGGCTAGTACAAATGTTCGATCTGGCAATACAAGTTCTTGAGCACTGGAGCGATTTGCTCCAATTGGTTCATCCCCTACAGGAGCTGAGGTTTGACCAAGAACTTCTACATACATGTCTGCTGGCTAAAAATTCATAACATAATGTAAAACACTAAAAAATAAACTTTACCCAAAGTATCTTTGAGTCTTCTGCTTACCTCAAAATTGGACTTGTCTGTTTTGTATTTGCGCTTTAGGCGTAACCTTTTCTCTTTTAATACTTTATCTTTATCAAGATGTCCATGAATATTATTGGGCTTTGCTGTTCTAACTGTTGTTGCAGCAGCTAATCCTCTTACTTTATTAAATAAACATAAAAGAAACTCGTTGTGAAGGTGAACTTGATCTTCAGTCATCATGTTACGAGCCTCACAATCAAATTCCTCTTTTGTTGTCTAAAAAGCATTATATATTTAATTAAACTTATTAATCAAGTTATAACCGTACAAAATCTAACTTTCCTAGTGGTTTAACCTAGGATCAAATACAATAAAAAGGATAATTATACCTTCATTTGAAACCAAAGCTTCATTTTCTCGAAATACCTGCTAAAAATTAGAAATTTTAGCGACACATAAATTTTATTAAAAAATACACAGGATATTAAATTATATTAATATATTACTGTTATTGTCATTAATCACGTTTTATTGGTAATTTATAAAAGTATTCAATACCTAACCTCGTTTGATAGCAACAAAAATTTCACTTTCAAGAGAGCACAACAAATTTAATGAATTTAATAAACGAAACTTACACTTTAGCATTCTCTCCCAGAGAAGCTATAAGGCTCTTTCTGGCTATATTTAATTCCTTTGAAGTTGTCATGTTATCCCATACGTATCCTCTACTCTTGAATGATGTGTATGTACTAATGTAACCCACCTTGACCTACCTTCACATTTTCATAACGATGACAACGCGTGATTATTTACATTAATCATATCGGAAAAAATAAGGAAAATTTTAATGACCGTACGTTGAATTATTTATTATAACAAAATGGTAATAATATAAAAAGATATAAAAGAAAATTTACATGGTCAAAGTGTAAGTACATAATTTACAATTTTTTAATATAATATCCAATAGACTTACTTCAATAACTTTCTATGCTGCTCAAAATACAAATTCTTGAAAGTACGCAATTAACAATTCACAAAAAGATATAGATGAAACATATCAATTTCTTAATCGTTAATCACACAAATTATAAAATGTGTTAGAAACACCTTGAGTTATAATTATATAAACTACGGCCAGCTAGGCTAATGATACAGATTTTAACTTTGTTCTCAAGCACTAGCTCCTCATATTTTTCTACAGCAACAATATCCTTAGGTATAATGATTTACAATTATTATGTGAATCTAAATGACACATTGCTTGATTGAGATAAATGTTAATATTCTAAATTTTGAGTAGCTCATTCGAAAACACTTACATAGTACTCACATAATAACTAATTTCGAGACTTTTACGAAATATGTACTATGAAGGAACATTGGAGTATTATGAATATATTGATTACAAAGTCAAACTTATGTTAAGCTTACAATAAACATCCCCGTATTTATCACAAATTTTTCACGTAAACTGTTTGATTATGCGTTATCTTTTACCATTTACGACCAAGCCAATCTTCATCTTCCTTCCGCCTATTCCTGCGACCTTTTCTCCTACGTCATCTTATCTCTTTTGCAGGCAATTTTGAGCGCACAAGATCCCAATTTATCAAAGAAGAGTCATGTTTTGTACACAAATCCATAATAACTTGTGAGTGTCTGTTTGCACGCATTATACCCAGACATGTACCAGCAGCCATATTATAAATAGGGGTTCCATTCTAAAGCACAGCATAGTATATTCATGAATGGAAATCTGACTGTATAAATATTGGAATCAATATAACTGTATAGAAATAATACTTACGCTCCCCTTGTGACGCCATTCCTGATTTCCACCCATTTCATGACATTTACCAAGAATTGGCCTTTTCTCATTAGCTTCCATGCAAAGCATTTGGCCAAGAATTAATTCATTTTTGTCAGTTTCGTGCCACATCTAAAATAATATAATAATGTATATAACTTTTTAAATTTATACTGTTTTTCGTTATAGTATAAAATAAATAATTTTAATGCCCACCTGTGATTTTATTCGTAGACATGGTGCTAAAATAAGCTTCGAACCTTTTGTTTTAATATCTTTTTCACTTTGTATACATAGAGCTGAATTAGCTAATCTAATTTGATATTGATCCGTGTAATTTCTTTTTCTCGAGTGCCAGGGTTGCACTTGTTTCTGATCGATCCTCGCCCACTTGTCTTTTAAATGTCTTTCGCTATCGTCAGGTAATACCAGCTCAGGATAGACAGTATCCAGATACCAAGAAAAGTCTTTACACTTTAACCTTTGACGTAGGGCCACTCTTTCAGAGATATCGCCGTAATCAACTTTTTTAGCATCTCGTAAAAAGTATTCCTTATATTTATCCATCCAGACATAAGCAACGCGTAATGAATTTTTAAGCATGGTATCGTGTTGATCATCACCACCGTAAGGCCTACGTCTACGGAATACGTGTCCCACGCGAGAACACGGAATTAATTCTATACTGCCACCACACATCCATATCTAAAAATTGTTATTAATATTATCTATGCTATAATATAATATTGTTAATAAAATTAATTGATATTTTTTTACCCTAAATGAGATTTCTAAATTTTCACCACCCCACACATCCATCCCAGAATCATATTCGCCCAATTCTATAAAGTATTGTCGGTCCATTGCAAATAATCCTCCAGCCATAGTTGGGGATCTACAATAAGAAATATATTATTATAAAGAAATAGATAATATAAGTGTTAACTCACTTGATAGGTTTCACAAAGTCTTCATCATGAACTAGAGTGCCTACAGGCAAGTTGTCCCATTTGAAATGCAATCCCCAATTAAAACCACCTCTCACTAGAGGACTGCTGGTATACTGAAATGTATCTGCGTTAATAATATCAATAACTGGCATGGGTACAATAGTTCTTGATATAGCAATCCTTGAGAGCAAAGGTTCTATCCACATCTTATTAACTTCTATATGACTATCCAGGAAGATCAACACTTTGCCAGTAGCTTTTCTAGCTCCAAACATTCTAGCCCTGATCAAACCCTCTCTTCTTTCGGTCTTGAATAGCTTAACTTTTCCGTTAAATTTATTATTTACGTAGCCATTTATTCTCTCGTGCAATGCATCGCTTTCACTCCAATCGTTGACCAAAATAATTTCATGCAGCAAGACTTTTGGTGTTCTGTCAATAATGGAGTGTAATGATCGCAGCAGTGTTTGATAATGCTCATTGTAGAAACAAATGACAATGCTTGCATTTGGTAAGTTCTTTGGAAACGTTTGCTCTTTACAAAGCTTGTGTCTTGTATCAGGGATTTCTCTTTGGAGACTGAGGTTATCGGATACTAGTACATTGAATGCATAATTTTTGTAGCCCTCATCGCGTTTTTGTTGCTCTGCTATATTTCTTACCATTCCAAGCTCCTCAAGACCTGAAAATTAATAAATTGTAATGGAATGCAGACACAACTACTTGTCTTCAGAGTGCAAAGAGTAATACCTTGACCCAGAGTGACAGATGGTTTAACTGGTACTGGTTGCAATTGTTGCAAGAGTTTTTCACTGTTTTTGTAAGGCTGATTTATTTTTTTACCTTTAGCATTGTAAGCCTCTTTACCATTAGATTCTTTTTGATGAAATTCAGATATGGAATTATCACGTAGTACTGATTCGCCTGCATGGTCATGATTAACTCTTTGATCAAATACGGACTCTTTTAAAGGTCTAGAGAAATCAGCTACAAACATTGTTGGATTTGCTGTATTTGAATTCTGAGACAATCTCGAATAAAGGTATAAGCTGAAGGCCCAAGTGGCAGACGCTATTATTATTCCTGATATAAAGGAGGCATACCTTGTTGAAATCATCTGAAAATAAATAATATGGTAAGGATGATTAATAAGAACAAAGTGATATTGAGTATCGAATGCAGCTTTCAAGTAAAAACTATCAGAAAATAAATGATATGGTAAGGTTGACTAATAAGAACAAAGTGATGAGTATTGAATGCAGCTTTCAAGTAAAAACTATCAGGAAAGTTAATTGCAGAAAAGAGTATAAAAGATTTTTTAAGTGATAATTTTTACCTTTGAAAATACAGCAATTGCAATATTACCATTAGATGTGTATTATATACAATGATCATAATATAGATATAAATATACTATACAAAAGAAATCTACATAATGATGTAAGCTGCGAATTTACCTTGCATAAATTGTTTTACAGCTCCACGTTATAATCATTCCATATATTCAAACTTAGAGAATATAGAAATCATGTGTTATGCGACATGGGCGCCATTTTTAATGATGGAAGACAGTTGTTTAGTCAGGCATACTATGATCGTCACATACCTTTATCAAGCAGCATGAAATATTCAAAATTTAACATAGAATTTGAATAACGGAAAAATATAAAACATGTTGTTGTGTGCTGAAATTCATATATCTACAATTTTATCAAGTAAAAATTACTGTTTCATACTATTCTACAAACAATATTCGTTACACAACAGCCCCTGTGGCCTAATGGATAAGGCATCGGTCTCCTAAACCGGGGATTGTGGGTTCGAGTCCCACCAGGGGTACAGGTATTCTTTTTTTCTAATGTACTAGGCAATGTATAGTTAAGAATTATGATTGTCAATTATTTCATAAATTATATTTTATCTTCGTTATTAGCATTTATTTTCTAGAGGTAGAATAAAATCATATCCAAAACAAAGATAATTTTTGTGTTATTTTATTTAATGCAGTAAAATTCAGAAAACAGCAACAAATTTTACATTTTCATTAGATAGTACGCACGAAACAGTGCTGTTTATATTATAAGAATTTTAAAAAAGATGAGATGCAGTAGAATATAAATTTAACTTTATATTTGATTGCATTATTATTTATTAGCCATGTTTTTACAACACAGTCAATTCCAATATCTACAAATATGGCAATGCTTACTTAGATAGTTCATCTTCCACTTTCTCATCTGTTTTATAATGGGTTATGAATCTAGCTGATGGATCTGATATACCCTTGATCCATCGGGGCATCCAAAAATATGGAGTAAATTTTTCTGCTTGTCCACCATAATGAGATTCAAAAACTTTCCTACAATGAAATATTTAGTTTTCAAAGACTGTTAAAACGAGGAAATTTCTTGCAATTTATTCAGTGTCCGATATTTAGCTTTGGTACCTGTAATAAAGCGCTTCTTTTGTTTGCGGAGTACAGTGAGGATAGGTAACATGAGCTTGCTCCAACTCTACATCCTGAACACGATCTTCTATTAGATCCTGAATTATTTGGAACAGTGACTTTTTTATCGAAGCAACACCATCACTAAAGGCTTCCTTGTGTCTCCATAGAATGTTTGAAGGTAATAAATCAGTATTATCAAAGGCAGATCTCAGTAAATGTTTTTCAATGCTATCTAATGAATAAAATGTATGAATTTAATTATTAGGATTCAAAGAAACTGCCTTTTCTTTAATTATATCCCACCTTGAGGTTGCCTTAAAACAGGATCTAATGAAAGGTAATAGTTTGTAAACTGTAGATCTAAAAAGGGTACTCGGAGCTCCAAACTAAATGAACTAGTTGTTCTATCAGCTCTCAATCCATCATACAAATAAATATCCTTGAGCAATCTTAGTGATTCATTGTGAGCATCAATTTTACTTGGTGCATCCCTGAAGTAAATATAGCCTTGTGCCAATTCGTCGGCACCCTCTCCACTAAATATCACAGTGGTATCGGTGTTGCGTTTAATATACCTTGAAATTAGGTACATTCTGCAAATTAAATTAAAGATATACAGTGATAGTTACAAAATTGGTTACATTAAATCTTGAACCGTTAAATTATAATTTTACCCAATGGAAGCGCGGATTGTGGTAATATCAAAAGTTTCCAGTTGATAAATCACGTCATCCAAGACTTCTATAACATCTTTAGGTGTAAAACTAATTTCATGATGATCAGTTCCAAGGTGATCAGCAACCTGTGATGAGTGAATATCGAAAGAACAAAAATAAATGTTTGACCGGTTTCTTTGATTTTTTAAAAACACTAAAGAACGACCTGTCGTGCTGCCACAATATCTGGACTGTCACCCATTCCGATTGCAAAACTTTGAATTTTATAAGGAAGATTATTTGCTTTGGAAAGTTTAACGAGTAGTGCTGCTACTAAACTGGAATCAAGACCGCCGGATAACAAACAGCCGATTCTCCTGTCTGCCATTAGGCGCTTTTCTACAGCTGCTGTTAATAGTTTCCTAATGTTCCCATGAATGTCCTTAGGACTCAGTGCTGACAAGAAATTGTTATGTTAGCTTCTTTGTTAGATGGTTGAGACAAATGTGAATACCCTATTGTACAAGTAAAACATGATGTAGAAAAGCATAAAAATAGAAATCTAAATCAAACATACTATTCCAAGGAATATATTCTTGAAACTTTGGCTTGTCACCAGGCTTGTGATAATTAACACTTGTCAAAAGTTTCGTTTTTCCATCTGGTAAAATTTCGTATTCCTCGTAATGTCCTGGTGGGAATGGTTCCAAAGTCCAATCACTTGGATAATTTTTTATCATATCCATAAGACCCTAGACAATGGCGATTTTTGTTGTGTTAACGATTTGCAACAATTGATAACATATTAATTATTTTAGTCAATCCTAAATACCTTGCTTTCTGAGCATATACCCAATTGACCATTATTGTCCCTCAATCGGAAGAGGGGCCTTATACCATAAGGATCTCTGGCAATTAGAATTCTTAATCTCTTAATGTCTAGTAAACAAAATGCAAAAACTCCATCTAAAGCCTGAGCTGTGGCATCTGCACCTAGTTTCTCATAGACATGCATAATCACTTCGACATCACATTTTGTTATATATTCAAAATCGTACTGTTTTTTCAGCTAAAACAAAATTCTATAATGTATTCAAATTTCATTATAGAAAAATATATATCAAATTATTTAGTTGATATTTACCCTTGCATAGTTGTATAATTCTCCATTGCAGATCAAAAACAATTCTGGATATTTGTGCAATCTCATTGGTTGCATTCCACAGAGTGAATCCACAATAGAAAGTCTATGAAAGGCAAGATAACCATTCTGTAAGTAGAATACAGTATTTATGATAAAGATGTTTAAAAATATAATTATTAGATGGAACTCCACTAGAAAAACTTACTTGAATCCGACTATCAAATTCTATCTTAAAGGCATCTGGTCCTCGATGGGATATTTTGGGAAAGTTTTGGCATGCACATAAGAGTCCATTGTTGTCGAAGCCAAACAGTGCCCAAATACCACACATTATTATGCTCTGAAAGGTTCATTCAATAAATCTTAGAAAAAATAATTCAGAATTGCTCATATAAAATATATGAAGTTCAACACTTGCTAATAATTTGTATAACATATGTTAAGTAATTTGGCAGAAAATACTAAGCATACATAGTTTTAAGATACACAAGTTAGATGAATATGGATAAAGAAAGATTAGCACAACATTCTAATGACCATTAGAAAGTTTTTAGATAAAGTATTAGATTAGTTTTATACATTAAACACTAAACTTATCATAAATTATTTTATAAAATTTCATAAGGCACCTAATAATAAAAATAATCTTTCAAATCTTACCAGCAAGAATAGATAGCAAGTAAATAAATCAAAATATGTTTTTGTAGTTTATAAAAAAATGCTCAACAAACTGTACAATATTCATAAATTAACTAACTAAAAAGTAATAACTTCATGCACCGGATGCACTTGATACGATGAAAGAAACATGTGGACACGAGAGCAATATGTATAGTTAAATGACGCATGCGCTCGTATCTCATACGTAGGATGATGCAACAAAATATTAAAGTAATACTACAAATACGGATAAAACTTTAAGGACCATTTGACTAACCGAAGGTTACCTGCGAGATTATCGAATCAGATGCCCGTATTCAAAAAATTTCTAAATAAGATACCGACATTTCATGGGTTAATATGAGTTAATCTCGTACGTAACACTCGGTTAACTTTGGTGAGACCTTCTCTTAAAAAAGCCGCAGCCATTAATTTTATAAGAAAACAATATTAATATACCGATAGGAGGGATAAAAATATGTAGTGCGTAATAACAATATTTAAAATATTACAAAGCAATAGAATAATAAAATACTTAAATGTATTAAGATACTTTATAAACATACTTTTGGTTATTGCAGAAAAATTTGAATTCAAGTCAGTCAATCGTAATTTTTATGAAATCCAGAGTCGTTTAAATCGTGAAGATGTGACTATTTACTAAAGAGTGGTACTCTAAAAACCGTTAGAAATAATAAACAAAACTCAATTTTAATAATTTTTAAATTTATTATCGACGACGATATTAAATCTAGTTTAAAACGAGAACAATTAAAGAGTCGTTCTCAATTAGAATCGCACATGTGACCGTAATAGTATTCACATTTGGCAACGACTGTCGTCCCATTTTGTAATTGATAAAGCTAAGAGGTCGTTCTATCGAGCAGTCGTTGTCGGGACGTTCGAAGAACTTGCGAACCTTCAATAAAATAATAGGTAATAAGAAATACAATTAACTATAATATTTAAATAACATTTCTATTGTTATACTACAATATAATTATCTAATTTAAACTTTAACTGCCTTCTGAATGTGTACAGAACAACGGAGTTACACGAATCCAACTGGATAATACAATATGCAGGTCGGTCAATAAATTATAACGAACAGAGTAATACAATAGAACATTAAAAGTAATAGTATATTAATTTAAAAATAATTTTCCACTAAATATTTTAGACTTCTATCGAGAAAAGCAAGATCTGCAAAAGTGTCTTGAACATTTCCCGCCAATTGCCCTGGAACCCGCATGTCCGTTACTTCAGGGTTACACCATTAGGTACAACAGGGTCGCATCTTTCTCCATCAGATTTAAACAAAGAGATGAAGCGTGCTGTTGTCCTGTAAGTATAAAATATTAACTATACATATAGTATGTATTTCATATATATTGCAAGTATGTCTGCCGTTAACGCTCACTGGTTAAGCCTATAGAATTCCTCGATTTTTTAATTAAATATAAGGCAGGGTCCAGCTGGCAACCTGAAATTGTCTATCTTCAGAATTTTCTCTCCGTATAGTTCAGAATCATTAGTAAAGTAATCAAAAGAGGTAATCTTACGCTCGTGAAATTTCACAGTCTTCATCAACGTGATTATAGAAGCCCCAGGTGTATATGCATGATACATTATACTTGAGGGTGTAGTACCATAAATGCCAAGCGTTATTCTTGCAAAACTCAAAGGCGCCCAAGTCCTGATACTGGGCATAAACTAATAAGATGTGAAGAACAATTATATAGGTATACATGTATGTACTGATAGGTATGCATACATATATGTATTGATTCCTAAATAATGCCTTTATTATTGATTAGCTTGAATCAGTTATTGGGTTTTGTTTAGCTTGTAAATTACTATTATTTATGATATATTATTATAGTAATGTAATGTATATACGATATCTTTAGGACTGACGTGTATATGTCTACATAGGTTGGATGAAAATAAAACTATTTGTACGCGTGACCTGACGCCGTAAGGTACTAGCTGAGGCATTTTATTTGTCAGTCTACCACGTCGTAAGATGACGCCAGAGCCGCATTCCTTGTCGATTGAACTGAAATTTCGTTTGATCTGTATAAATTTTGTTGCAATTTCTAATCGCTTATCATATCCATGTACGTAGTCAGGTAATCATGTTGACTCTTGCAGGAGCTATGAGTGAATGAGGAAATTATTGTTGGGAGGAGGACTGATTTTTATTAGCAATTGAATAGTTTTCAAGAGACTATTGAAAACTGTTGAAATCATGACGCTACTTGGATTTTAATTATACAAGATTTGTGATCATTATACGACCACTCACTGAACTTGTTTAGCCTACCAACGCGTAACTTAATCCCTGTCGTAAATTTGCAGTTTGTCAGTTTCTATATTGAAGTCACATGTGCCTTAACTTTATTTTATGTACATGCACGCATAGCCAGGTCTGTAAGTAGAGAACTTGAGAGCCCCAGGCCTATCCTTGGGGATATGAAGTAATTATGATAAATGTTTAGGTCAATTATGATATCTTTGTAAATTCTTCTAACGTTTTCCTCTTCATTGGTGTCGTTCATTTTATTTCTACCGTACTACGAAAATTATTACTCAACCAATTTTCTTAGTGAAAAATTAATCCGTTATCAATTTTAAGCTATTCGATATGTGCTATAATGTACTAATTTTTGCTATATTACTAATCTCCGTTTGCATACATAACAGTCAAAGACCAGCGATAGCGTCGCTCAATGCTGATGTGAAAAGTTCATTGGCAATTTATAAGGTCGTTGCTAGGCGATATTAATGCTTATTGTTTAAACTGTTATTATTTTTTACTGGTGATTTATTAGGTGTTCAAACTGTTATATGTATATCTAAAACTAGGCGCAATGCGTTATTAAATAACTAAATTTGGAAAGTTCAATTTAATACAGTAGTTGACATTTTATATGATTGTTCAGATTATTCAGAAATAATAATTGTTACTTATTATTGGGATAAAGACTGCAATTATATTTTTGAGAAAAGTCGCTTTCATGCGTTGTCTAGCAAAATTTTTAAAGAATTACACGAAAAGAATGGAATCTCTATTTCAAATGTACAGCACGAGATTTGCAACGCTTCCTAATCCTGTTAACGAGCCTAGCCTGTTTCCGAGCATTGGTAGAGGAGAAAAAAGTAGAATGAAATTAATCGTATTAAAAGAAGTTGCAATTCGTAAAAATAGAAAAATAGATTAACATCCAGTTAATATTAATAATATAAAAGAGCAAAAAAATTAAAAGAAAATTCTAATAACTTTTAACATGCTGAATAGCGAACGTTAAAAACTATCAATCCAAAGATTCAGAGTTGAAATATGGAATAAACGATTCGATACCTTGATTTTAGTATGAAGCATTTATCAACACGCGTGTACCCAGGACTTCTCGTAGTATGGTCGAATTCTCACGAAACAGCGGCTATCGATTAATATTATCCTACGATACAAGAGGGGTTTCAGCTTTAAAGCATAAAAGCTAGCGTGAACGTGACGCAGGGGAATAAACAAACAGATATATTCTAAAAAAGAACCCGAAGGATTGAAGAATCCATCGGTGAGTGAGAGAGAGTACGGTGTGTTTCGTTCATATATGCTGTGTTGTATAGAGGAAGTGGGGAAGTCGGGAAAGGGATAGAGATGCGTGCGTCGAGTTGCGTGGCGACGCCTGCGTCCTTTAGTGGCGCACGGTGGCGCCTATGACGGCGGGCGATCGAACTGCGCGGCTGTGGGTACTCGCGGGGCGCACTCGCCGCTTTTCCTTTCCGGTTTCCTTTTTATTATTTCCGAGGAGCCGTTTTTGCGGCGACTCGTAAACGGGATCATCGGCAGCTGTCCTACGCCCACGGAAACGTCCTTACGAACGAGGACGTCGAGATTCAGGGTGGCTAAGAGAAGTAAGGAAAGCCTTTCCGGTGGTTCGGTCGGTCAGCTGCTACTACTACACGACGGTCGGAGTGCTACTCGCCCGTGGCAGCTCACTGGCTCTCGTGGTTTGCGGGTTCGCCTTGTCTACGAGTTACAAGTTACAAGCAGTCGGCGCTCGCCAGGGCTCTCGCGAGGATGTGCGTGGACGTCGTACGTTTTCCTGGTTTCGAGTGTGCCATCAAGAGTACGACCGTCCAGGAGTCCACCGATCCCAAGGGCTCCTAACTCCTGAGTGTAAACGAGTCGAGAGTATCAGTAGTGTACGCGAACCGCTCCCAGTGCATGGACTCTTTGCCCGGGATTTTCGAAATTTTATTTGAACACTACGGTATATCTTTCATAATCATTGATATTTAAACATCTGGTAAAGTGTATCGGTATTGTAGTGAAAGGACTTATTATCGCTGGATGTTGTCCTGGTGAATGAGTGCATTTTTTAAGATTTCATAGGAATATTACTCTATAGAACCGATTCAGTCGATACTTTCTTGGTGAAGTGTATTTCAGAGAATATTTACGAATTTGAGCATAAAGATTGGCTGAAGGAAGTGTTGTTACTGGTGTTTTGATATAACAATAGGAAAAGAGAGAGACTGTTGAAAGTCCATGCAGTAACTAAGAGTATTGTAAGATCATTCGTGCTTCTAGCCAGTTAACGCATCACTCGAAAATTTATTTTACGGAGTCTCTTTTGACCCACGGGGTTTGAAGAAGTATTCTGGCGCAGCCCTTACAACGGAAGCATGTTTATGTTCAACGTGGCCAGTACAACTCAAGTTGGAGTATAAAAAAAAAATAAAATTTCACATGCAAATACTGTATAGTGGCTCTGCTTAAAGAAAAGAAAACGAGAAGAAAACGAGAAATAAACAACAAAATCTTATTTTATATAATTTGAAGTATTTAAAATACCTGTGTTTCAACTGGTCTTCATATACTCGGAAGCATCAAGGAAATAGTCTGTTGGGAGCAAAAAAAGTAATTTCTACAATTTTCCAAAAACAAGCTGAGAGTCTGTTTAGTACCGTCATCATGAACTAATTTCTAATAATTGTTAAATTCCAAAAACTCTAAAGAGAGTCGAGAAAGATCTAAAGAACAAAAAGAGAAGTCTCCGCTCATGTTTCTCTTAAGCTGAATATAAGGATTGTTTCTAAATTCACGCGCACGTTCACTTAGAAATATTTGAAAAATCGATAAGATATATCTAACCAATGATCAGCACGTAGAAACGAATATTTTGAAGTCCACGATCTATCGTGAGCACAGGGTATGTTCTTTTAACCTACGTTATTATTTATATATACATGCGATATATTGGGTGAGCTCTTCTAAATATACAAAAAAATTCTCAGCATCGACAAGGCCCTATAGCGCGTGCCGACTGCTCTGCTTCACAAATAATTCTACAAATATATATATACATATATTTAAACGTATATTATACAAGTATATCAAGTATACCAAGTGCTACGTTACTTAGCTAATCGACAAGAGTAGTTCAGATTTTCTCCTCTTCATAATTTTTCTCTTATAAAAAGCAAGTACTTAAATCGCATTTCCAGCGAATTTCAGTTATTGTCAGTATACATAAAAAGTAATTTTAAAATGTCCAACAGTCATTGACTAGTCAACGAGTATATTAGAGCAGTTCGTGCTAATTGATATTTGTCGTGGCTACTTAAATTGTGCGAGTTAAAATGTGAAAAAAACAAGATTTTTAACGCCTAATTCATTCGTGTAATATAAGATTTGTGTGTTTACGTGGAAAGGTGAAGCGATTAAGTTGACTCGTGAATCTTTGTGCCATTTTAACGTCATCTAGAAGTCTCCCTAAGGATTTCTTAGTTGGCTGAAGGAATCTACAATATTCATCGTTAATCGGCATTCATCGACTCCAGAGGATTTCTTCAACGAGACTTTGCGACTTGAAATCAAGGTAATCCATTTTCTATAATCTCGTCCATCTCAAATTCTATTTCAAGTTACCCGTTTGATTTTCTGTCTCCCACTTACATGTGCTATATATGCTATATAATATGTGTATCAAAGTAGAGATTGGGAATTTTGACAAAATAATGACGCCATTTTGAAAGTATTTTTGCAAGAAAAATATTTATTAAGATAAATATTTTTCTTGCAAAAATATAGAAAATTTCATTCTAAACTTCACTTGACATTGCCTATTGCTTTTTCAATGAGTTGGAAGGATATCATTACGATCCTCTACCATATTAATTGAATTCCACTTCCGCTTCCGTTACGAGAGATAAAAATGGAATGACGTGCACCTAGAGCAACGCAAGTCGCCATTGCCGCCATGAGAAACTGTAAAACTCGTCGAGCTGACCTTGCGCGTAACACGTGGCGTAAGGCAGGTCATGCTTTTCTTCTCTTCTTCTATCTCACTCTATTTTACCGTTATTCAACACATCTATCACTTTCTCACTACTCAGTCAAATCAGTCAGTAAGACATTTCCTTTGATCAGCATTAAACGCTCTAGAATCTAATATGGATCTATAGCCTCACGCATAGCCTATAGCGATAGATAATAACAATTTTTGCTTCGTTTTCCTGTATAATCGTTTTAAGCAAAGTTCTCTAACCTTGATTATATCTGAGCAAATTTACTTCCCCATAGTGAAGTCTTAATAATGTCAGGCGGCCCTAAAACGTGAAGCCTGCCCAAGATCGGCCATTGGTGTAGATACCAGTAAACCGTATTAAACGCAATGCGGATGTAACACGCCAATATAGGTATAAATACTTTGGAGGTTAAGTCCCATAGTCTTGCAGGTAACCGCAGTATAGATATAGATAGACAAGTTGCACATAGATAAAATTCACAGGATTTATGTCGATAAAAGAATAATTCACTGATTTTACTTTATCGTAATTAGAGTGTCATTTAGTGCCTATTTCAATTTCACAATGCTGCTTCAATTGAATACTTTTTACACCCAAAGCGTATGCTGATTAGTCATGCAAATAGTACGTTAACGTGATTACCGTTCTCTATTATGCTATGGTTAGAGTTAGGCATTTCTTAATGGCATATATTGTCGCAATGCCACTTATCTCGATACTTTGGAGTCAATCAATTATAATTAACTTAAGTATCGATATGGCGTTAATAAGCAGATAAATATTCTATGCGCGATTATATGTCTCTTTATACAAGACAATGCTTATTTAAACATTGCTTAGGACTTTGTTGCGATTAACTTTTATAAATGTAGTCAATTTTGATGTTTGGTTAAAAATGGCTATTTACGTGACAGACACTCCTCGGTCAAACGTATACGTAACCAGTGTATTCTGTTTTTAGTCATAGACCTGTAAATTATCATTTCACTGTGCAGCAGTCATATACTTCGTTTCCTGCGAAAGATACACCTAGATTTCGTTTCACATAGCGGAAGGCACGTTATCTTATTAGAAGGAAGAGCCCACGATAACAAGGTGTTTGCAGTTTTAACGTATTTTAATACAGCCAGGATACTGCCACGGTACAAATGTTAAAGTAAGGCGGGAATATTATTTTTGTCCACGTATTACCATCATTTGTACGTGGTTTCTGATTCGAAGATTTTTCTTGTGACAGAGCATTATTATTTTTTCACTACTACTCCTAGGGAAACTATCGTGGCGCCACCCTCGAGTAACGGCGAATGTCGGAGACAACGGATCGAACGAGCATGCAGCTTGGATTGGAGGGTGAAAAATTGAGTAGCTCCACGAATCCTCTGCGATCCTGCTACTTCAGACTTTGCGTTGATCCCGTTTACGTTATTTCCAAATATTTGAGGAAACCAGAGGAAACGTTTAAAGACTTATATAAGAGCGTGCGTTCAACGTCGGATGAAAAATTATTTGGAACGTAGGTTCTTTGTACATATACATAGCTCAACGTCGACTTCTGAGGACTCCGTAAACAACCGACGTTGCCTCTATTCTCAATTTCCTTCTCGTTGCTCTCATTATCTACTTTCTACTTCTCAAATGTTCTTGCAGACAGTGGATAATGATGCTAATGGCTACCACTTAAATGTCTTGAAGATTATTATTGTTATTAGACTTGTGGTACGAAGCTTTACCTACTAATGAACTTTGAGTATCCTTGTAAGGGGACTATAGAATTGAAAGTTGGGTATCATGACTTCAAAATTCATTCCTTAGTGCCGTTCACATGTATGGTAATTTAATAAGCTCAGAAGTAGCTTTGATCTTAAGATCGCTCGTTCATCTAGCCTAAAGTAGATATCAATGAGTACCAATTCTCGTTTTCAGTCTCGTTTTATGGCTCGGGAAAAGCGCAATCACAGAAAAGTTCTTGTGTAGCGAAAATTGCTTGAGAAGTTGCAGTCTTACAGTCGGAAACAAGATAAACGACCACAACTGGCGTGCCATATAAAAGTTTATTAAATGTCTTCAAAAATGAAATAAGAGTATAGACGGGAAGCAGTATGCAGTAAAGAAGAGAAGAGTTAACAGTACTGAATATTCCAGTGTAAAGGCTGTTCCGCACGAATCGCGTGACGATTGTGCCGATTTATTTAAAGATAACCTCGATGCAAAGGCGCGTTTCTCGAATAGATTCGTCGAGTGAACTTATTAATGTAGCCGCGTGACAGCAAGGAATTCCCCGTACCCGATTCTCAAATGAGCAAAAGTGAATCGTTGTGAAATAACAAGATTTTTTGGACACCCTTTATGCACATTGATTATAGAAACTTTTATATGTCATAATAAATGTATCCCGCGAATCAATAGAAATATTTTTATTCAACGTCACTGTCGTCATTCTGAATGTCTCTATTAGAATGTTCATCACGTGACTGTATTGTTCGCATAAACATTAAGGCAGTTTATAAGCCAAACGGTAGACTTTATAAATACTTTAATGTACGCCAACACCCACTAGTAGTCCATAATATGCATTGTCACGTGTGCAGATTTTTTTGCATTTTGAAAAATTTTTCGGGAGATAATAATCTGACCGTTTGCACTTTGAGATTGAAGTCTTTAAAAAAAATTTTTTGAGCCAATTATTAATTCATGGTGGGTTTTCAAGATGGCATTAACGTGGCGGCCACGAAATAATTCATAATAGTAACGACAGTATGTACAATTTATTGTACATACATAGCCATCCTATCCTTTGAACAGGCTACTGTATTCCGTTCCACGTCTTTCCGATCGCATTACTTTTTCTCTCTCTTGGTATCCACTCGTGGGTCTTCCCTTTTCTTCGGTCTTTCCTTTACGACTCCCACGTGAGGTATAGGCACATGTTACATGCATACGCAGGCACCCTTCCTCAATGGAAGAACTTGACAGGTTAGCGTAATGGATTTCTCGCCTTCAGGCGAAATAGTGTTTTCCTCTGATTATTACTCCTGATTTCTCTTGTGATTGTATATCGACCTACTTCTACAGGGTGTTCAAAAAATGGTGGTACAACCGAGAAGCAGGTGAACACAAACTCAGAGGCAAGGTGGGGGCTTGTGATTACGGAAGAACTGACATGGTCTGTACGTTGAAAAATAACTAGATAGGCTGCGCGCGCAACGAACTTTGCCTGCAATTATTTTGAAAATGACTCTCTAATTAAAAAAAAACTATTCTTAAAAATCTTCTTATTTTTTGTAAAGGTATCATCTGCTTCTCGGCAGTACCACCATTTTTTGAACACCCTGTATATGTATAGTATATCAATTATGAGGACAGCGACTTAAGGTCTTGGAGAATGATTGGGATTACTTATATTAATTTTCCATCGCGCATTAGAATGTTACACTTTCATTTTATTACGAATTAATTTTTTTTTTCATATTTTTTTACTCTGATTTTTTCTTCAATCTTCAATGAGAATTCGACAGAGACTCATGCATTCTCCAGTGAGAGGAAGAGTGACTTAGCATTAGATTTAATGGTTGCGTGACATTTAATGTCTTTACGATCGAGTGAGCGACAACTCGAGTGTAAAATTATAACGCGCCTTACGTGGCGTACGCATGGAGCGACTGGCGAATAAGTAATCGTCGCCCTGAGGGCAGCAGCGAGCTCACTTCCATTCCTATCAACTGTACGTATAAGTTCGACTATGTTACTCGAGCCGCCTCACGCGGTCGTGAGACTTGCGAAAAATTATTGCGAATCGAACGATTCTTGCGAAGTCCATAGAGAAAGTCTAGGGAGTCGTATACTTTGTATCTTATTCCTTTGTATCGGACAGATATTGCAATTTTAGTGAAAGATTTAGAATTTGAAGAAAAAAAACAGTGGATTTTCAAATGTCCACGTTATATTCCAGTTTGTTATGTGACTAGTGGACACGTGTTTTGCGCATAAGAGCCGACAGCGCTGCAGCCCATTGTATTCGATTTCCTGCACTCTCTAAATTCCCTACTCAAAATTAGCATACACACGATTTTCGCGAATTTAGAATTGTAGAATTTATATTAATTTTTTATTCGATAAACCTGTCCCTAATCCGCGCACTAATAGTAACCTCCTGTCAGACTGACGTAAGTAAGAAAACAGCAGTTTCACATTCATCACGCACATACCTACCTACTCCTCGGTTAAAAAAAAAAGAGTGAACCAAGAAAAATATGAAAATCAATAGAATTCTTAAATCTGCGCTACGCGTCATTCTTTTTTACAATGGACAAAGATCCTTCTGGTACCTATCGCATGTTCAGAATGATCCTGAGACGAGACTCTGACCCAAGTAAGAACAGGAAACGGATGAGTGGATCCGTGTTAAAACAGTTGCTCTCTGTTAGTTTGCCTTAGGCTGGGCCATTTTCTTTCTGCTATCACCATATATGTATGTTAGATCTAAAGAAAGATTGTATACAAGATACTACTAGGGTCGCGCAAGTCGGCCAGGTATTCCGACGGTGTTTGTTCCGGCTCTTAACGAGCACCGAAATAGACGTCGCACCAGAGGAGGTACCGGTCTCTTCGATCTCTTCGAGGCATCCAGGCGGACAATTAACATCGTACAAACGCGTAACCTCCCCCTTAGCAGATTGGCAGGACAGGGCGGGTGCCCAGGACAGCGGGGTAGATTGATGCTCTTACGTAACGTTTTCTACCTTGGGATTGATTATACTATCGAGTCCGTCGTTGGTATCCATGTTAATTACAGTGACGGTCTACGTAGGTACGTTATTGATGTGAATCTTCCTGTATGCTATAATATACGACAAATACGGGTCTACGGAGCGTAACGTGTTACTGGAGGGCGTCGCGACGCCATGTTTATATCCACAATGTAATCACCTAACCTTTCTGTGACTTTGGCTCGGTATTTACGTAGGGATGGAAATATAGAATTTCATATTGAATTTTCTTATTCGTCTGCAGCGCTACATGGGGAAGGAATAAGCGACGTCATTAAAGAGCAGGTCGACTTTATTTTTTATATTTCTTCGAAGAAAGTCATTGTATCTCGTCTGTCATTTCGCACGCGATCCGCTCTGTTATTATCAGAATTTCTGACGTTTCGGGACTTATTAAATTCGTTGTTTACCGTAGGCGGATTTTAAGTATACTCTTTCGACACGTTTCGAATAATTTTCCTTGTGGCTATTCTCAGGAATTTTATTATTATCTATCGAGGATTTATCGGTCTTGAAAAAATTAATAAACTTTACCGATGCTTCTCGATAATGATGTACGTGTATCTCACGGGGAGTACAAGTCTCTTTTTAATATATGTACCTCACTTGATCGTTAGCTGCTCGGGCTGTGAGTATTTCTTTGTAGGTGTTGACTGTACTAATATATTGTTATGCTATTAACAAAATTAACGCGACGCTTGTCATTTCTCGGGAATACTCGAGCCTCGAGTCCCTGATACTTTGAGTCTTATGACATCGGAACCAACGCGTCAGTCCTAAGAATGTAAATAGTCGCGTATAGGTGTGCATATACGGTCTCCAGAATTTTCATATATTTTACATAATTTTTTTAAATCTTTCAATTTCTCCTTTGCTGCCATTTCCAATAATTGATTCACCAATTGGTCTGCTCTAATCGCTGCCTAATCTCACTGACGTAACCTAGACGAATTATTAAGGCGTTCGGTCACCCGTCAAACAGTCTTGCTCGCGCAAGAATACTTGCTCGAGTCGCGGTGCGTGCCAAAGAGGTTCGGCTGGGTTAGGTCGCTGCTGTGTTGAACAATCTAGAAAGTCGTTGTATACGTGGCGAACAGAAGGGCTTTTGGGTTTCCACTTCGTACTTCCTGACCGGATGACAGTAGGGCGCATCCTCCGAGTCAAGAATGATCGTGCAGTGGAATATTACTCGGGCGAACGGAGCTTCCTGGTTGTATGGAAAATTTGAGGTTTCGCCGAAGGAAAATGGTCGTTGCTTTAAGTCGACGATGAATGGAAGACCAGGATGAGTCTTCGCTAGACAACCTGGCGACGCGAATAGCCGAGGGAGTCGCCGCGTCATTCGTGCAAAATTTCCGACAAACGAACTACGCTCCGCCTCCCACGACTCGTGGGATTTGGCACGGCTCACTCGCGATAGAAATTGTTTGCTCGCTGACTACGAGCGCCGACGGATACGATAGCCGAGGCTGACACTGGTCCAACGAGAACACGATTGTCCTTGTGGAAGATCTGCTGTAGAATTTTTAGGGAAACTGTAATACTTGAGATTTTTCTTTTTCGTCTCGATAATTTTGTCGATGACTTTATTTTACTTGGCGATATAACTTTGTCAGAAAGGGATAGCTGTATTTTCCAAATTTTTTGGCTGATATATTTCAGTGGTGAATTAATAAGAAATTTTTTTTATCCCGTACTTCATACAAAATCTATATCTATTAGTTTATCTTAACGTTATACATACGTTCGATTTGTGCGCACCGTCATTTGATTCTACTTGGTTAGACGGAATTAGAAGCATCTTTATTGAGACAGCGTGTAACTCTAGATTTAATTTGCGTACCGACAAGTGCTCGCTCGTTGACATTTTAAGCGCTCCATTACAAAACGTCAAAAGCCACGTGCTTGCGCACTACCGATACGTCTCGGTTACGTTGGCCATATCGGACGTGCCTCTAGTTTGTGTCGCGCGTACACGACAGTGAGTAACTGCGTGAGTCAGTATGACGATCCGTGTTATATTTGTAATATACACATGACAGTTCCTGCGAAGCCTATTTCTTTGTGACATAAATACGAATTGGCCAGTGCGTCAGTGTGCTTTTTGCAAAACTACTGTTACTCGGTAATGTCGTGTAACGTCTTACATCGTCTAGGCGAGTAGAGTAGGATAAACGGTATTGATTCTTATATCGCGAAGTCCTGATTGACTATTGCGAAATTGTACGGTGCTCTCTCTTACAGGACTAAAGAATTAATTAAATTTCGAAACGCTCGTAGGAACGTGAAGTGAGTTGGCAACCAGGTATAATGTCTTCTGGTTCGATCGACTATTCGATCGATTATGACAAAGAAAAATAAAATAACAATCAGAATAAAAACTGCTACTTAAGTTACCGATAATAAATTTAATTATCGATAAGAAAAAAAAATAAAATAAAATGACAAACTTCTAAGTTATTGGTAACTCAGTAGTGTTTATTCTGATTGTCATTTAATTAATTTTTTTCCTTTTTCCTACTCGAAAGCTAAATTTGTCAAATGTATGCAGCATGTGTGACTATGACCTCGAGAGGTACTCGTGAATTCTCAGACAGTGCTGAAATACATGTAGGTATACCCAATGACGAAGAATCGTAAAAATATCGAATTTCACTGAGCAACACTTCGGGAGCAATGAAAAATTTAAAGAAATCAATTAAGAATCAAGGCTCGTTCGATCGTAACGAAGAGGCTGAGTGCCAGATGAAGAGTTGGCTAATCTAACGAATCTAGGTCATGCAGAATACGACATTTACTTTCGAGCAGTAATATCTTTATCCGAGTACTGGTTTTTTAATTCGTAATAAACGCATTGATATCGATTCGATAAAACTGATCGATAGAAAGTAAAACGGGTCTTCGTATCGTCAACGCAATCGCCGGATTTATCATGGAATTTTTTTTTTTATGTGAAACATCTAATGGCGCGTTCCGCAGGGGACAGAATGTAAGATGCCGTATTTTCAGGCTAGCACTGAACTAGGTATATGTATCTATACTGGAATGCGTACGGTGTAATCCTGCGGTAACCAGGGTTACCTCGCTATCACAAAATTATTTTAACAATTGATGTTTCACATCTACCAGGCGTCCCGCGACGGCTCACTTTTTTTTATCTTAAAACGCCATTTCAAAAGGTCATCCAGCTAATCGCTAACTTCACTCGGTAGTTCCGGTCTTTCACGAATCAGCTGTTTTTAGGAAGGGCTACGCGGGTCATCGCGCCTGGTACTGAAGTCATCGCGTAGCTTACGACAGAAACAAAGAAAAAGAAAAGATGCCTCTTGACTCTTTATCTCACGTACGTTATCGCGCCTCTTCCCGCTCGCCCCGCGAGTGGCCGTGAATCGCGATGACAATCCTCGCGAATACCAAACGAGAGAATTCGTAAGCACGCTGAATATTAAACTGACGATTATCTAGTAATCGTCATCGCGTAGGCGTGACGAGACATGGTTTTTGCCGTTAGAGATTTTACAACAAAAAAAAGTCAACTCAAGGCTCAAGAAAATGGATCAAAGTCAGCAACTGACTCTGCAGCTTATGTATATGGAGACTAAAAGTCTGCGGATAGTCTCGCTGCCTTATCTCTTATCAGGTGGTCTCCACGTTTCAGTGACAATATTTTATTTTTATTAAAAAAAGTTGAATCGCTTCGCCTAAAATTATCACTTTATACGTTTCCATTAAAAAAAGTCATAGCAAACCGGTTGCTCGTTTTTCGCTGACTTGAGGATTCCCCCGGGAAATCAATGCCATCAAACATTATAGGATCAATACCAATGATCGATCGGCAAGTATTTTTTTTATACCAATATTTAATTGACAAGATTTTCCAGCATTGTTTCATCTGTATCGCAGAAGCAGCGGCTTCACCTATGTGAACCTGGCACCCGAACTCAAAATATTTTAATTTTCAAAACGCGATTCGATTGTATCTCACATGTACATACCTCTTTGTACCACTTTGATTTTCGTTTGTACCTCAAGGGGTACGGAGATACAGGATAATATTAAAAATTCGCTAAGAAGGTAACTCCGTCATTCTTTCAGCTAGCTCAAATCTTCAAAAGGGCACAAACGGTTCTAAATACGTCCCTGCAAACAGAATTTAATTTATTCAAAGTCGGGTGCTAGAGGTTTTTTGGGGGGGGGGGGGGGGGGGGGGGGGGGGGGGGGGGGGGGGGGGGGGTGGGGGGGGGGGGGGGGGGGGGGTGGGGGTGGGTGGGGGGGGGGGGGGGGGGGGGGCTG
>JARQSW010000388.1:3133691-3207107 GCA_030142375.1 Calameuta pallipes
GTTTTTTGGCCCCCCCCCCCCCCCCCCCCTATTCCGAACTCTTTGTGGTACGAACAAAAATCAAAGTGATATAAAGAGGTACAAACGGGGTACAATCGAATCGCATCTTGAAAATTAAAATATTTTTAAGTCAGGTACCGGGTTCACATAGGTGGCGGCTTCCTGTCGAAATCAAACAGTTCGATTGATACAATGCGACTAATTCGTTTCTAGTACATTTTACAGTCTGCGTGCCGTCCCTGGGACGCATCGTTGCGAGTACACGTGACAGCGCAGAGATCGATGTCTGCTCGCGACATCCTCTTCGCGGAATAGCTATGTACATACACTGACGAACACTCTGCCTCGTGACACTAACGTTAATTGTGTTCTAAACGCTCGATTAACTTCACGAGGTTCTTATTCAGCCTAATGTGAATTCTGAGCGGCTGAAACGGCGGCATAGTTGTTGCGTACGGAGATTCCAAGTGGAAATTCTTCTTTTAAGTGTATACAGACACATATGTGCAAGTACCATTAACCGTTTACTACCGTGGAAATTATATCGAGTGAACTTGATAATTCTAGTGAGTCCAGCAGTCCAGCATCCTACCTGGAATTACGTGCAGTATGGGTATCCTGCATATTTTCCACGTTCGTCAGTCGCATGTACAAAGTACCATCGTATCAGCGATCGTTACGTATCGGCGTATAAATCTGTACATACATATGTAACGACTTTGCGATATCCATTTGTTAGAAAATTTTTAGCATGCCTTCAGGGTTTTTACCCCCGTTTTGTAGCCACACCGCGTCATGTGCGTTCCGAGGGAGCTTCTATTCAAGTCTACTTCAGGCTTTGCTATATTGTGCGCGACGATTGGATGGGTTAGTTAAGAAATTAGAGATTACGTTACCAGAGTAATAGCGAATACACTGCGAGTCCCAAGTGTTTCGTGAAGTTTTTTATTGCCTATCCTTTCTGCGATAGTCACTTTTTCAAACACAAGTGTTTCTAATGCCCACGTATTGCTACGTAAAAGCAGAACACTTGTAGGTGTTTTTTTAAAGCGACTACCGCAAAAAAGGATAGGCAACAACACGCACTTCACTTTGCAGTTTATTTATTTGTGGTTATTGTCGTCGGGCGTGACGATGATGAAGTCGGACGCTACGAGAGAAAGTAAATTGGCGAAGTAAAGGGAAAATTTACATAAGTTACTCTCTCCTTGATCTGCGAGCTTGTGCGCTTTCGTGAAGTCGTGCGCGAATTGAAAGAATATTACCAAGCGATCCGAAGGATCGCTGACGAGTTAACGAGCGTCACGACGTCTTTTTCAGTCTGACGAGTGCTCTCGATTTCGCGCCGATAGTCACCGTAAGAGAGACGAGAGAAATATTTGTTTGTTGTACAACTAGAGGCTCTACGTCTGCGCGCGATGTGGAGAAGCTGTGTTGCAGGATTGTTGTGGCTCTTGGAAGATCACCGTCTTGGAGCATCGATAAACGCCTCGTCTCGCTTGCATACTCATGAAAGAAAGAGGAAGTTGGGTTATCACGTATGTCTTCAATAGTCTTACGGAGAAACCGGCCGTTAGACGAATGAGAGCTCCCACTTGGTGCATCCCTTTATATACGAAACAGTACCCGAAATGGGGAGTACCTCACTGGCACTGCCTCTAGCGGAAAATTATTCAACTTCTAGTACCGCAAAAGTAACGACGCAAAATCCTGTTCATTTTTCATGACGGAATTGTTCGATTAAATTTTTTATAATTCGCAGTTACCTTTTTAGTCGACCAGTAATTCAGCTTTGATTGTTCATTGTTTTGCTTTGTATTTCATTATAATTCTCTTCAATCAACGGCTCTGTACTAATTAAAACTTCCCTCTTCAACAGACTCAATGAAACACTGCTCCATGAATATGAACGATCAATTTGACCCGTGCAGATGGTCATAGTGAATGTCTCTAATTGGCAACTTCTATAACTGCGTGTAACACAGGGTTAATTAGTTAGCAAGGATCTATCACGAGGTTACAGAAATTTTGAAAAACAGCATGAAAATACGTATCGGATTATACGTACGTTCTCCGTTATAATAAGGTATCCTTCGTTCTACCAATAAACGAAAAATATTTGTAATTAATATTTTTTCATAATAAAATTACATCTGTGCATATCCTGCTACTAATAACTCCAAAGACTTTGTTTATATACCAATCCACGTATGTACGATACGCGTGTAAATTCAATTCGTCATTTACGACGGTCTTATCTTACAAATAGTGCACTTGAATTTTATTCATTTTCAAACTTTCATTTGAGCATTAGATATTTTACGTTGTCGCCTTGGATACATTGATAAGAGATTAAATTGTTATTATACATGCGATAAGATTCGCTACTTTCTCCAGGTACACGTTAACAACACTATTATATCCTGTATCTTAATCCAGTCTCAATACTATATATATATGTAGCGATAAAATATACTGCTAGAGATTATAGCACAGGTTGTATACGCTGAATACTCGTCGTGGCATTATCGTATGTAGGTACAATAGTGGGCGTTGGCCTTGGATCAGCTGTTTGCTTCCAATGTCAACGAGTATTACTAGGCCGCGGGTGAGACCCGCAAGGCATTTGGTACACACACACGCACACATATAGCATGTACACGCGTATACGAACCTCGTATGTGAACGCACCTTTACGTACATCACATACGCTCTGTGGCTATAACTTGTACATGCACCGCAAAGCGAACCTGCAACCAGTTCATTCTAGTTATTCATGACTATTAAAGATTGAGCTGTCCATATTCTTACAGTACGCATACAGGCGGATTACAGTAAAGATAGCATTTTTGATTACCAATAATAGTATCCGATGATCTTATCATAACTGAGTGGTCGTGATTATTTTTCTTATTTAGTATGTATGGGATATGTATTGGTATATCGATTTTTATATGTCTTCTCTATCTTTATGTTATTTTAGTTTAATCTTTAATTGCGTTATTAGTATTGTCATGGCAGTACAGAGAGTGCAGGTGAACTCTCGCGCGATATAATCAGCTCTTAACTCCTTGAGTGTCACTAAAGCATATATCGACTAACCCTAAAACCAGGAGAGGAGAATCCAGGCCAGGAGAATATTTCGAATTCACTGATCGTTGTATCAGTAAAGTCGAACGCTACAAGAACGAGCTTTTTGAGTGGATATGAGAGAGATAGCGAGATAAATGTTCAACAGGTGCGCGGATCTTCGATTTGCCCGTACGCGAGTCTGGTATTACGTCATAATGCAGAAAGAAATATAATACAAGAGATTTCGACTGGTTTGATAACATCGTGCTGTCCGATAGTCTTATCGGTGGTCGGTCTAACTTGCTTTGATTAAAAGTTCCTTACGTCATGCGTGTTGTGGTCAAGTATGGTAAACAAGATTTGCGCCATTATTTTGGAGCTCTGCCAACATTCTACGACTAGCGCGTACAGGAAGCCAGTATATGCGGTGTTCGTAGAATTCGAAAATTTTCAAGGGAATATTTTTCTATTTCTATTTCTTTTTTTTTTCCTCTAAACCTAACGAGACCTTTTCTCGAACCACTCGTTTAATTTATGCGGAATATTACGAAGACTTCCTGTAATCTGTTGCGACGAACTCTCACGTGATAATGTATTTCTAGATTATCGGCAAGTTATCGAAAACGCATTATCGATCAACGAAGATACAACTGATTAAGTCGAGTACACTGCACCTTTTAATCAAGTGAAATGACTTGCTGTTGATATACGACTTTTCCTTCTTTTTTTTTTCCGTTTTCTTTTTCCCCCCTCTGGAAAACGTTGTCTCGTAGTGCGTCGACAATGTCAAGTCGTTTCCAATGCTTCGTAAGTGACCACGTGACGACGCGCTCCATTTATTCGAATTTATCGCGTATCTGGTACGGACACTGTATTGCATGTTATTGCTGTATTGTATCCGTATTGCTTT
This sequence comes from Calameuta pallipes, assembly GCA_030142375.1. Classification (NCBI taxonomy): domain Eukaryota; kingdom Metazoa; phylum Arthropoda; class Insecta; order Hymenoptera; family Cephidae; genus Calameuta; species Calameuta pallipes. Next base: position 3,137,674 of record JARQSW010000388.1, read on the forward strand.
TTCAGTGCCGTTTAGCTCAAACGCACCGGTTGGATTTGACAACTGCCATACAATCGATTTGGCTAAATGGTATTTAGCGACCTTGCACGGGAAAAATTGTGTAATTTTCCAATCTCAATTGGAGAATTGCATAAGCGTACCGACGCAATCGATCTTTGCGATTGGTGACTGTGCTTAATCACTATCTATCTGAGAAGGAATATATTTTATATCGGATAATCAAACGTAGAGACTGTTCGAATAGAATTATTGACAATATTGGCAAATGTCACAAAAAAAGTACTGTCGTGACAGCTGTAAAATCTACACGGTGCCATTTAACTGAACAGTTCTATATATACGCACTCATAGTACAGACAACAACTAGAATAGGTTTTCCATATACACCCTTATACAGAAATGGTCTAAGGGTGAACGTACTCTGTCGATTCGATCGATAAACGCGGCAGTTCGCCTGCAAAGGGATTCACGAAAACGTGCGCGATGCACGCACCTTCTTCGAAAGTGGGTACGTGCACAGTGGTAGTATTGGCAATACGGTTAATTCGAAAGTGAACGGAAAAACACGAGCCGATACGATCGCGTCCGAAGTTCATCGTATACTATAGGATTATACTTGGTCTAGTATAGTATATCGATCTGATACGAGTGGCGTCAACTAGCAACATTTGTCGCATTCTTCCTGCTCTCTTCTTCGCCTAGCGTGGCTAGAGTGGCACACCGCTGCATACATTTGACTGCGTCTCCACGGTCATGAAATAGAGGGCGAACTTACCGCATTGCGCCAATAGTCCAACGTACGTGTGCATATATCGTTATACAAACAGAGCGTCTCGCACGCTGAACTATAGCATATGGATTCTTTCGTCATTACTATAATAAGCCGCGTGAAGCATCCTTTCGGCTTGGGTCGCCATATTGTTACACCAGCTGCATCGGTAACGTATGTGTTAGACGTGTACGATCCTTAATCGACGCTGGAAAAATCTTGCGGTTGCATCGGATCGATGACTGAGCATTTATAAGGAATTAATGGAAGGCAATTATGTTGTTGATAATTCTTAAGCCGCTTCTCAAGGCTCTTTTGACACTGGATTTCGCCCTATCGACACTTCGGATAATTAGATCCGACTTTTTGAAGAATTTTATACGTTGACCGCGTTCACGGTACAAGGAGTTGCCATTGCGACACGTTCGCTGTTTCTCTTTTGACGATCGTACGAAATGATGGGACCTCTTATCTCCGATGGATACGAAGCACATTTTTTTTCGCGAAAAACTAGTCGCTGGGTGTATTTATTCGACGCGGACCAAAAATTGTTAACGACTTTCATGACGCAGCGCGTCCCCAGCCACGACATATGGCCACTTCTGAACATGGAACTAATAAAAGTTTTACAATGGCCAGTAACGTCGAGACGATCGTACACGAGGAATCCTAATGAAGTATTTCTAGAAAGAGTCACTCTGGGACCTTCGTATTGCCAAAGTTGATGTAAGAGGGAAGGATGAAAAAAAAAATGTTAGCGGAAGTGTTTGTCGTTGGTCTAGCGAGACCTGGGTTCTTGGGAACGTTTATTTTCGCAGCTTTAATGATTAGGCCAGAGCTGCATAAAAGAAGCTACAGTTTCTCTGGCGTGCAATGAATAGCTGAGGAGTCTTGGTACAGCCTGTGCCGAGTATGCGAAAAGGAGGTTTTTCAACCTGAATTAAAAATATTGCGTAGGAGGGATCCTGGTACGTCTACAGGGAATCTCCTTTTCTGAAATATATACAATCGTAGCCTTTTTACCGGTTTGACTCAGCTTTAGCAGGTCAACCTATTTCATTGAATGTTTTCGAGGTCGGTATCTCAACGCCATCCGTCTTTTATCCATTCGTACGCGGTACTCGCAGCAAGCAGAATTGCCGTTAGAAGTTAGCTCTTGTATTATTCCAGCAAACGATTCTCCCGGATACTATTTATGATTGCAAAATCGATAACAACATAACGGAGTATCCTAACCTCACTAGTCGGAATCACCGAATTCGATAGCTTATCCATGAAATGACGTAGTTCCTGGCATTGGCCTCCATTCCTTTCAGAAAGTCCTTCATCCTAATAATCATCTTCCGTATCTTCGTAAGGGTTCCGCTAATGCTCTGTTTTTGTGACTTACAATATTGGCCATCGTTGAACCTTAAGAAATGGGACCTGGTACTCGGTTAAAGTGACATGAAAGAGCTAGTTACAAAATTCGAATGAATTTGATCCTAATTAGAGTGTTGCGAGTTTAGAATTCATAAAGTTTACGTTATTGCCTGTTTTATGTGAAAGAATAATTTATTTAATACAATTAATAATTTATTTAATACAATTTTTGTTTCGTTCCTTTCAGGATTCATAGATGGAGAGTGCCGATAATAAGAAGCTGACCGATGAGTGCAATCAGCAAAGCGACAACCGGCTCCTCTTCGAGATGCGGAGCATGGACGCTGCTCAGGATATCAGGGAAGAGAATATGAAGAACGAGGATCATAAGGATTCCAAGGATACGAATATGAGTACGGCGGATAGCAAGGAGAGCATCGAGGGCACCAAGCTTGCGAAGAAGATGTCGGAGGATCTTGATGAGGACGAGGGTAAGGGCTCGGACGAGGAGGAAAGCAAAGAGAAACCGGAAGAGAAACGTGACGATGAGTCCTCGACCACGACTTCCTCTACCACGACTTCGGATGACGAGTCTGACACGACTTCCGAGGAGAAGACGGAACCGTCGAAACCTGAAGTTGCTCCTCAACCAATCGAGACCAAAGAAGAGCCTAAGAACGAGGATACCACCGATGACAGTGATATTGAGGATGACCTCATCTCCGCTATTAATTACAACACCATTACCTCCCTGGCAGCCCTAAAGGATATGTTGCAATGCTCCGGCGAAGACTCCGAGGGCGTCGATAGCTTCTTCCATCATTATTTTCTATCTCATGTCAATCGGCTGCCATCCAGAAATCAGACACACAGTCCTTATCCTTGGGGTAGACGATTATCGGAATGCCGTGAAGAGGACGAATACGAGACTGAAGAGGGTATGTTTTTTTTCTTCTTTCACTTTTCTCCTAACTCACTCGTTATAACTTTCTTCGAGCTACGTCGTAATTCTGGGCTCGTTTTACGTTCAACCGAATTAATGCTTCATATTTCGAATATGATGTTCATTATGCTAAAAAAAACAGTCATAGAAACGTGGAAATGCATTACGTGTGAATTCGAGACGTTTTTAACGATGAAAGTATATACATATATTATTTCGTTTTGATTAACCATTTGACGAAAATCAATGCACCTTAGGTTGACTGGGTACTCTATTTAATACTTCAGCTTTCGTAAATTATGAGTCTTTCACGTTCTATAAGTTTCGTGCTGCTCAGGTCAATGTTTATTTTTACATGAAACCTCCTCGTTATCCCATTATGGCCCAAAAAAGAATTGCGCGTCAGAATATAAGTCTTTTATCGACTTGTTTTTTCTGCGGGGGTTTTAGCTTGAAGGAGGTCTCATTATGCCCTAGGGAGAATCAATTTTCGAGACCAACAAATTCTGATTTTCGACTAATGGAAAGTTTACCTCGTTGGTAGATGATAGCTGCGTTGTTTCCAAAAAAGTGATCCCCGTGAACATAGTATATTAAATTGATTTTAAAAAAAGTACAAGTCCATTTGCAACAGTTAATTTACAATTCTTTGTAAGTCGTAACAAGGGTGACGTTGACTAACGCATGAAAATTGAAATCGAAGAAAAAAATGTATCTTCAATTTTTTGCAGCATCACATTTTTCTCAATACTCCTGAGCATAAAGCGAAACGCTTTTTGCAGAGGCGAGATATTATATAGCTATAGATTTCTGTTCGTTAATATAGCTTGCGTAGTTTTACATGTACTCAGCTAAAAAAAATGACATTTAGCATTATGTAGGTAGACACTCGTATAGGCACTACTGGTTTTACTGTGTAATGTCTGAATATACAAATGGTGCCATGAACAATGTTGACGGTCGATATTGTTGACGAGTTTTCAATGTTTCCATTGAGATTCTCCTGGCCTTTTGATGCGATTTAAAAAAAAATATATTTTCCTAACTTAAATTGATCTTACGTAGTTTACTCGTGTATCTTTTTTTCTCTACGATTTATCGATTCGTCGCGCCCTGTCCTTTCGTTCGAAGGCTCCGTCCTGAATGTAACGAAAGTGGGACAGTAATTTCAGTATGAAACAACATAACGAAGGTGGTAGATCTGACAATGCCCATGGTACTATTTGATAAGAGAATTTTATTCAATAAAAATGTACGTAGGGGTTGAACGAATTATTTGTGAAATATAATTTGTATCTCGTACGTAATGTAAATAGGGATTGAAAATCAGCTGCGATATCATTCAGACACCTGAATTTCACAGACACTGAATTTCGAAATACCGGTTCCGATATTAAACCTACGCTATGCAGGATGCTATTATGAATACATGTGCAATGGATCTAAGATTAGCTTACGCGTCCAGTGGTTTAGCTTCGGTTGGCAACAGTCGAATATGCGTGCAAAGTCACTCCACTTAGCTAATAATTTTCTATTTATAATTTTGATTCGCGACAAATGGAGTCGCGGCCAATTGGTTTGATCGCGGATGTCGAACCTTCGGGCGGAAGCTGACGTTGTTGCTTATTAGGATTTTTCTGTACGTTACGTATTGTCGTATAGCACGAACATTTTAATGGGAGTAGTTGGGACTTTTATTCGAATTTAATAGCAATCCGCCTCTTGTCGAAACGATGAATTATTTTCCTATATTTATATGTAAGTACTGACAGCTCTAGTTTTCATACTGCGATCTGTCGGAACGTTGAAGTATCTGGCCTTGGTGCGTAATCGACTGTCAATTTCAGGCGGGTGGGAACAGGGAGTCCTTTGTATGCGATTAAGGCGATGCACGCGTAGGCGGAGAATGAAGAATAGCGGTGACTCGACCTTAAAAAGGAATTGAAGTTTTCGCGTGACGGACTTAGAAGCCTCCAGGCGCGTCCATCTCGCTTTCAAGGATTTTATCTCAATCTTTTCTTTTTCCGTTCTTTAACTTTTTAACCTCATTCTATCTTTTTTTTTCGTCCCGCTCTTCACTCCCTGTCACTGGCCGCGTCTTTGGCAAATCAGGAAATTGAATTTTTACTTGGAACGACAGCTGGCGCAGATTTATCAGGCGGCGAATTTAATCTCTGAGCATTAGTCTTTATATATATATATTTTATTACCTCTGCTCCATCGAGTACTCTGAAAAGCTTCTCATTAGAGATATTCATGATTTCAGGTAAAAACGTGGAAAACACTACAGCCGATGCGAGCATCGAGAAGAAAAAGGAAGCAGTTAGCGCGCAGGAGTCCCAGGAGAAGTCGGACAACGTGCCTTCGAAAGCCTCGAGTCCTTCGTCCTCCGAGAAATCGAGTTCTGAAAAGATTGATCAAAAATCAACAGCATCGGAGTCTCGACCTCCTCCGACTACGAGTGCGTCTCGTTTCACTACGTCAACGGTAACATCACCAACATCCACCAAGCCGCCTCTACGTAGAAGACACACTGCTGGATCTGGAATGACATTTCCAGCCACGGATCCGCCCACCTACTCGAACAGCATGACCTTCTCCAGGACGAGTCCTCTACCCAGCCCACACTTGGACAAGAGATTCTTCGATTCCAGTCTCATTGAAATGAAGAGTCAAGCCAGTAGCTCGAGTACCCTGGACTATGATTCCACTGACGAGATCTGGATACGTCGAGTGGACTTTGTCCAGGAACGTAAACGAAGGGTGAGTCTCCAAGGAGGATAATCGGGAGTTTAAATGATTCAAGAATACGGAATGTACAAGGAATATGAAAAATTGTATCTTTTATTAAGAGAATCTCATCGGCACTTGGCCAGCTGCTACGAGCGAGGGAGCATCATTCAGCGTTGCCAACTTAAACAAATTAAGTGTAACGTTACAGAAGAGTGACAGCCATGGTTTAGTTTCCTTCAGAAATTCTGTAAATCTTCCAAATGACAGTCCCTAAGACGTAACGTCCACGTAACGTCCACGTAACGGGTCTTGCTCGGAAATTCAAGATTAATTAAACAGCTCCAAAGTTAATTGGTATCCAGTAGCGAAGACCCAAGTCATGGGGTACCTTGAAATTCGTTAGAATCACTACCTTCGAGAAATCCCAGCTAGTAAATATATATATATCGAGGTCCGTCAATAACGAAATCTAGGAAGCCAGTTTGTGCGTTATACATAAACAACATAGTGATAATTAAACCGCTACAGCTGAACGTTCTCCAGAGTCGTCCGAGTCCAGGAACGCAATTCATTATTGCTGACTACATCTCGTCGCGGTCCCGTGATCTCGGGTTCAAGTCCTGGATCAGATGGTTGTTATTGCCGCGGTGCATGAGTATGTGCCTTAAGTAGCCGTCCTTTCCATAGAGAACTCGATCTGGCCACAGCTCTCATTGATTTAGTATTACACCCCCGTGGTAGTCTTTGTTAGCCGTTCCTCGTCCTCCTTTTCCATGAACGTCTCGAGAGCATGTCTAATTGCATTAATTAACAGATTTCTCGAGTAAATTTGTTTACCAGTCCGTTGCCACTTTTACAAGGAATTCATGTTTCCTTTCAGATCCTTCTTACCAGTACACTTTCCATCTACGAGATCACGAGCACGACCACCTACTCCTCATAATCCACTACCTCCGCATCATCCAGTCCGAACTCTTGCGAAACGAGGTCGCCAAACCCGGCTGTGCGTAGCGACTCGCGAATTCATCGCAAACAGGAGAAACGTTCGACCTCCAATATGCGAAAGCAGCCATCATGTATTTTTATATGCTGCGTGAATTTGTTAGGTGCAATTGTTAAACAACATTAGCGACCTTACGTGACCATTTCGTAACGCATAACAGACACGTCAGTTACGAGCAAATTTTATTATTCTGTCAGACAGTCATCGGTTCTGACGTCGATATAATTTAATAACGTCAAAAGAGATGACATTATTTGCAAAGAAAACAAAACTAAAATATCAAATTATTCAGGATCTCGCGATCTACTCGCGTGGGCGAGCACGAGGACTGACGTTTTTACGCGTTACGAACGAGGCGTGGCCAGTGTCGTAATTATTCAGAGGATTATCAACGCTTCGAAGAATCGCACTATTAGCTTCCTAATTTCCACGTCGAAACTGTCGCTCCGCATCGACAAATAATTTAATCGTTCACACTCGCGCTACTTTGCGATTTTAAACCCGTTCAAACTTTACCGTAAAATCGAACTTCCTAGCCTGACTATACCGCCGTGTGGATTAAGTAAGAGCACGAGCCAATTGAGTTAGTTAGCTAATACTCCCGTATTAGGTACGTACTACGTATCCACCTAGCGTACAAGTACGTGAGACGCGATCGTCCTAGTTTTCTCTGTATGAAAATATTCAACTGTCCATTGTCGTGGCTGTTTTTCTTAACGTAAATCGAATACTAAATCCTGTCACTATACTGGGGTATAGGAGTGATCCTAGGATATCCTTAAATACTTTCACAGTAACTGTAGGAATTATTAGATTTCTTAATAGCAAAAATTGATTCGATGTAAACACACGCGGTATTCGTGGCGCACTGTTGCCTTTACACGATGACACTAATCTACTTGTCATTAAAATTATCGTTATTTTCGCGACTCTCTTAATACTCGGTGGCACTACTTCTCAATGATATTCTATTAAAGATACGCTCGAGTCTGTTATTATTTGTCAGGCAACTCGCGTAACACGTTACTACGATAAATACCGTTATCTGGTATGCGTGGTGAATTTTTTACGCGTTCACATAGTTACCTACACGTGCCTTTAGGAAGAATTACATAACAACGGGATCTTCCATTGTATCGATGATCACAGAATCTATGCCTCGTGATATTTTCACTGCTTTCGTCGTTGCTTCGGTTTTGATCCCATGACAATTTACATATCGTTATGTGTAAACGTTCACATTACTTTCTATGGGATGACAGTGCGAAGGTGAAAATTATTACAGTGAATACGCGCAATTCAGATAATCGTTTAGAAATATAAATCGCTCAGAACCGTGGGTAAAAGTCCATGTGTTTACTTTGTAGTAATGTTGAACTCTGTTATTTTAGCCAAAATTACCTACATGGATGAATGGATATATTTACTTTCTGATTATATCCTTTGAATAGAGTGTACCGGTGCTAGTCCCGCAGATTCGCCTGTCGGGATTCCACAGGGAGGCCACGTTAGAGCCTCTTACCTCTTGCACATCGTAAACACGAACTTCCGTAAACAAGAAGGTAACGCTCCTTGCCAAGCGTGACCGTTATAGAGCGATAAGCGCGATTATAAAAGAAATAAGGGGGTTGAATTTCACGTGGCATGATTTTAGTGTTACCGGTTGTTTTATCAAGCTTATTGCAGTATACAATATCTGTACTTTCCGCGTATAACGTACTCCTATGTAAGAATTATTTGACAGCGCATTTTTTTCCTGCTACTTTTGTTCCTATCGTTTCTTCTTTTCTTGGCACACATCCAATGCTTGCGTTATATCCCGGAAGCTTTGATTTCATTGGTCTCCGGGATGGAACTTTGGATTCCTATACGATCCGTAAGGACTCGTTTACATTCGTGGCACGCCTTTAATCAATATATATGTATGTGCAAGCGTTAAGAGAAGTTTGCCATGTTCACTCTTTATTCTGGAGTTGACAGTCGCTAGTTTTAGGTATATGTGATATGTGAAATTAACATAAGAACTCTACGAACGTATAGAGAATTGTGGATTTAGGTTAGATTGCGTACTTGCAGAACTATGTCGTACGTGTTATGTTACCCTAAAATTAGTTTTCTAATCCCTTTTGAGTGTTCTGATAAGACTGCAAGCCCGTTGCGTGCTTAATTTTTTTTGTTACACTGGCAGAACGACTATCGTGTAAATTGCAACAAAATCAATAATGACGGACGTTCCATTTATATTGTACTCGTAGTGAAGTTCCAGCTAGTGCACCAACCTTATAGAAAGCTGAGCACGTCGTGCCTATTTCTTTGAAGTTTTAAATTTGTTCAGTTTTACATGGCGGCAGATAGGACAATCTCTCGTATGAACACTGACGTTAGGTTTAAGGCTCTATCGATTATTTACGGTATGCTGAGAGCCACGTGCTTCTCATCCTTTCAAATTTCTACATTATCGGCTTAGCACGTGCACAATCCGTTTCAGAGTGTTTCCAAGAGATGGCGGTACCATCGCGCTACTATTTTGCCATCTTGCGGAATAATCGTGAACTACGAACAGACATTCAGTTCTTCGGGACAAAACGATTCTCACGCCTTTTATATACGTTATACTTTTTTCGTTTCGAAGCTCTTCTCTTTTACCTTCGAGATCACAGTATTATTCTTGTATTCTATTATCTTTCGTATCGCAGCTCACCATTGGGGACTAATTAAAAATGTTCTATCTATGAATTTTTATCGTGCTATCAGTCATGTCTATTCTAAGAATGTCGCACTGACGACATTTACATTACTCCTGAGTGCAGGTTTGCTTATTTAATTAGCAATTAGTACTGATAACACTCTTGATTACACTCCATGGCACTATTATTTATTAATACGTGAAAACAATAGGGCTCGTCTAAGAAAAATCAGCTTTATCAAGTTCGAGATTTAGGATCCTCGACATTTGACAAGCTGCCCATCTCGTTAAACTGAGATAGTGTTGTGCACTTTAGTGTTGGCCATGATTTCAGGCGTTAACCGATTTCCACGAAAAGTCAATGGGCCAAGTGCCAAGTGACGCCCAGTCGTCGGATTCTGCTAACGGGACGTGTTCCTCACCTGGTTCCTCCTCCTCGTTTAACTTGAATCTTGGTACCCGCACTTAAGGCAATGTTACCCGTAATCTCAATCTTATAATATGATCAAACTGATTTAGCTTTCGCAGCAACTGATATCATTTGACAAAGACTGATCAGCGTATACAGCTATGTATATAAACGTTCGCGTGTGCATATCGAAATGAATGACTTCCTTTAATCTGATAATTTATTACGATACCTCACCTTTACGGGAATTCGTAACGTCTCAGTCAGTATCGAGACGTCGATCGGTGTAGTTCGATTTCGATTATCGCGACCTTAACATAAACAGTCATGACAACCATATTAAGAACGAGCCGAATCAGAAAGTATTCTTTGATACCGCAACTAGATCGTTGTCCCGAGCATGAAATTTACAAGGTTAGATATAATTACATTTTTTCTTCCCACCAAAAATAAGTAGAAATTAATATACGCCAATAAGGAAAAAAAAAGTACAAAATAATGTAACGTGTAAAGGAAAAATAGCCCGAATGACATTTTTTTATTTAATAATTTTATTTAAAAAGCGACATGATACTTCGACGCGTGCATAAAGTCTTGGCGGTGTGGTGTGTTTGCTCCGGAAACAAATAAATTTTCGTAGTATCCTCGGAGTCGGGAGTTTGGCGCCATTGATTTCGTAATGCAAAGTAAAAATGAATATATCCGGGCGTTCCATCTTATTGCTGAATTCATTCGGTCGTTTTATATCCAATAATAATCGCTTGAGATATTTTATATTACGATACTTTTTGAGCTTGTATAGTCTTATTGTGCCATATAAATTCGTTTGAGCTGCTGACATCATTTCAAAGAAGACTTCACATTCTAGAAGTTCTCCGGATGACGAATGACTACTACTTTCTATTGAGCTATCACTAAAGGCATCCCTATACAAAAATATCTGAATGTGTCTTCGTTCGATTCGAGGAACAATGAAACGACAGACACTGACCTTTTATTCAATTGTTTCTAGATACAATTTTCCATTGCAAGTACCATTCGTGTGTATGATGAAGTTTCAGATAGAATGACAGGTCTGACGTGTTTCCAATGTAAAATTTATAGAGGATAATTTATGTACTTTGGACAAATAGACTGTAGTTAATTAATCACGGCTCTTTTTGGTTATGTACATTTAAATGGTGTCATTAAAATAAATGTACACCTTTATCTTGAATTTTCACGTTCTACGTTCTCAAATAGAATGACTAATAAACTCACCCTATTTCCTGCTCGACCACAATCAGCCCTTAACGTTTGTACTATTACTGTATATATTTTCATGGCATCCGCGAATCTTGGACATCTCTGCCGTAGTTGGTCCAGTTAGGGACGAAGGTACAAGTGCCCTTGGTGGTTCATAGACCCTCTGTGAACTTGTTCAGTTACATATAAATTCCTAGGATGCATTCATAGTTAGTAGGTTTGTTTGCCACACATGGAGGATTCGTGAGTTGTCTGGCCCCCTTGTCCATAGCTTGAACGACTAATTGGAAATAGTAGAAATTTACCACCCTTAGACACAATGGAGGATCTATAAACATTGTTTTGTTGAATTATTAGCTGATACTGTTTTTCCTTACTTTTTAAGTTAGGAGGGACAGGACAGATTTTATAGACAAAGCACTGATTCCACGTACCAAAAAAAAACTTAGCATTGGCCTTTAGAATATATGCATGGATCAGTCTCATGTAATCTGCTTAATTTAATTTTTTTTGTTCCCGTGCAAACATCGGATTTCGACCCGTGACCCAGGATACTCGAATCAGTCCATCATTTTACAGAATATTCGAATTCAACTGTAGTATTTTCTGGTGAAAATTGATAACACACGATGTCCAGATACAATACTTCATCATTGATGATGATAATTATGACGCAGTGTCTGACGTTAATTTTGATATCTATTCCAAGAAATAACGTTTTTTTCTCTCCAATTTATGTATGCAATGTCACGTGTTCTTGAACGCCATATAGACCAGGGTTTCTCTCCTATCTCTTCTCTGTTTTCCATGGTTACAGTTCTGGCACGGAACTGAGGGCTGGAGATACCGGCACATTTCCCCATTGGAGTTACGGCCATAAGAAAAGTAAGGAAGGAGGGTTGGAGTCACCCTCGATTTCCTCCCCTTTCCTCCCTCGCCACCTCCTCGTCCCTTCATCGTGAATTCCCTGAACTCTAGGAGGTAGTCGTATTCCTAACGTCAATGGGAGTGGGTCGCTCCCGTTGCGTCTCTCTTAAATTTCTTACTCTTGAAATTTCGTCATTTCTTGTCGGACTTTTAATAGAAACGTAACAGCCGAGGTGTCTTTATTTCCCGAGGATTAACGTGCTTTCTCAATTTCATATCATATGGATCGATCATTCCGATTGGTGTACCTGAGACGAGGTCTTTGTGCTTTGAAAATTCGTCGCCACGTGGGGACAAAGCGTGACTCCACTGACGCCTTGTACGCTCATTTGCGTCACGTGACGTTCGTGTACACATTTTTCACGTTGGCTTTTTCTGTTTTCGAAAAAGATTGCTTCTTGTTTTCATAAAATCTTTGCGTCTCTAAATACATCGATAGATTAGCCACGCGAAGCCAGTTTGAGCGAATTTCTAGAGATTCGTTAGATTTACCTTGCAGTTACTTTGACGATTAAACTTCTCTCCTCTAGGTCGTTTGCAAGCGCAGTAGCGTTTATGGAGAATGTCAAGAGTCAAAGATGACGAAGTGAAATACGTTTAATTAATAAGTGAATTAGTGATACGAAAGTCAAAGAGAGTTAACGTTATGTGTTATTAGTGTCAATATATGGACATTGATAAATCTCTCTCGACTTACAACACGTAAATCAACATGACGGAAAACCGTTCCGTGAACCCAATTTCGTAGGACTCTTATGACGGATATCGCGTTGCCTGGTAATTTTGATTATAATTTTCATCTTATTCGGTCTTGGAAAAAGTTCCATTGGCTTGATACAATAGAATGATAGTCAAGGCTTCTTATTTCCTGAAAACACTTCAGGAAGGTGCTGAGTCGACCTTAGACGATTTAGTTTATGATCGGCAACGAAAGGTACGTAAAGTTCTTCCCCGCCTATCGTATCTACGTGTAGATAAAGTTGTGACTCTACGATTATTTTTCGACACGACGTGTATACCTGTATCATAGTACGTTTAAATATTCCTCGTGCTACGTGTTTGTTCTTTGAAAATTCGAATATCCTTACTTATACATACATATATGAAAGCTCTAGCAACATTTAATTTATACGAACTCTCCAGCCGTCTAGAAACAGCGTCTCGCGTCAAGCATGAATAAGTTATTTGCTTTGAGTTTTTTTTTTAATACGGAAACTCTTATTTTTTTGTGGTGGCGATTTGTTGTGGTTTTAAAAAGACTGAACGAGAGAGGAAATATCTATTTATATGAAAAAGATAAGGAACAGCGGATTGAAAGAAGTAACTTCAAAAGATTGGTGAATGTGGAAGAAAAAATTGCGATTTTTTTTACTCTTATTCCCTATTTGTTTTCGCGTGATTTTTTCCCCTATTTATAGAGTGTTCGCTGTTGCTTTGACTTTATTCTTTTTTCTCTTCTTTCAATGTCCGTTCTATCCTGACTTCGTAACTAGGTCACATTTTGTCGCAGGATTTGATATTCTAAAAAACATGGAAATATTAGTTCTCGACGCTGCCACCAGTTGCGACAAGAAAGTGGCGTCTGATGTAAATGCCAGTTATTGAGACCCTACCATAATTTAAAAGATATGGCTGTTACTCAACGTTATCTAGTTCCTTCTCATACGATCCATTTTACACGCACTCGCCCGGGATAAATCCCCAGAATAATACCTGTTTTCGACACACTGTTATGTCTCCCTCGTGCAGCTCTTGTTTCGCCATCACGTCTGATGAAATTTACTTGTCGAAAATAATATTTCCAAATCCAAATCCTCTTAAACGATTTCTCATGCACCAGTATCGAATCTCTGTATTTCATTCCCAACAAATTTTTTCTAAGTTCAATTAAATTTTATTTTTATACCGATCAAACAAGACTAAAATTCTATTCAGAATATGTTCTCTTTACAAACTATAGTTTTCCTAAAAAGGAGTCCACAGTCTCTATTCAGTCTGTCATGCGATATTACTTTTACCTGAAAGCCCCTAAAACTCTCGATCAGTATTATCCATAAGTCTATTGAGTTCAGACGATGCAGTTTACTACAGCGTCTACAAGATAGGTCGACCGATACGTATTATTGGAACACACGGTATCTCTTACCCACAACACCAGAGTTCCATAGTGCTACCGTAGATCGCGTTCTGCGACGATGCCCAGTCGTTGCAACGGTGGAGTCTCTCGTGCACGTCAAAACAAACGCCAGTCTGCGTCGTCGTAGCGTCGATTTAATCACAGTCATTAAACCTTGCATTTTCTCCATTAGAAAATGCATTGATAAATTGTTCGCGTTCAAAGTGTTTTCTGTAAATTAAGCTAATCATTATCCGCTACATCGAACAGGACAAGCAGGGATCATCGGCATGTGTAACACAGTAGTGCGTTGTGACGAAGAAAATTATATGAAAATTTGATGGGTAAATTTTGCGCGTCAACCAACCGTTTAACGTTATCGTCAAACATCGTTACACGGACTTAGTCAATACTATCGGACGTGGAGTGTCCTTATACTATTGTTATATACAGGATGTTTCATTTACGATCTTTCATGGGTCAACTATAGATGATCATGTGTCAGTAATCATTATACTATACGAGACTAACTTACTTTATACGTATACGATATTCAATATGGAATGAGCAAGGCCTTTTTGCACCAGGTTCTAGTGCGCCATATTTTTAGGAAGATGTTATGATAATCGGGAGAGCTTGTTACCGTGAGATTATCAGACGAATTTCTAATCTAATCATTTTAATTAATGCGTCTCGGTTTCTCTCTTTGTGTATATTGGCATTTTTATTCGGAGGAGTCATTAATTTATCCCGAAACGATGCAGCATTAAGAATCGTTATTCGGAAACAGAGAACTATAAGTATCGTCGTTCCATGAGGACTTTCTTCATTTGTTTCCATACAAAAAAAATATATATTTTTATTAACACTGTTAACGCGGTTAAATCATCGACTTTTCTTTGTAGTCTCTGTGAACTCTAAGCAAATTAACTGTATATGTTTGGATGACTAGGAACTTTTTTGTTGTATTTTTTGGAAATACAACAGCAGCTTGTGGAATTATTTTTTTTTCTTTCTAACAAGGCCTGCTCGGGATTTTAATTTGTTAGTCGATCGTTTGACGAGCAAAGGGCTGGTTCAATTAATCCTAATTACGAGCTTGATGATCTCTGATGTCGGATTATGTTCGTAACGAGTATCCACGTAACAGGGTACTCGTCCCTGTAGTTCTGTGCCAGTTTCTATTACCTATATAATTTTGATGTTTATATACTGACAAATTATGTTTCGGTCTATGTACTTCTTTACATTTGCGTTTACATGCACGTGGGTTAACACGATCGAGGTTTCGGTTGATTGCATAAACATTGATATGGATTAATCGATCGTATAGTACGTAAAAAAAAGGCGGTATATTTCAAAGCCTGTAATTTTGAAAATGAAAGAAAATTTTGTTGTGAGGAAAAAAACGATTATATTTTAATTTGACATTGACTATGAAGTGTACAATGTTCATTGACTTATTGGCATGGAAATTACGATGCATTCGCGCGAATGGCAGTTGCTTTGTAGTGGTCAATTATGTTTAATGGAGCAAATGAATTTGAATGATTCGATGTTACCGACGGTACCTGCTGGACCCTTGCGAATTGCTTAATATCGCAGCCCAGTGTATTCGAGATTTTACTATAGTTTATTAATGTTTTTTCATTTCGTATGGTTTTCCTTTTTCTACGCTATGCTGAAAAACTGGGTCGAGGTTGAACCGACAGATGAATCATATACTTGACCCTGTGATTTTCTGATAATTGTCAAAATAGTATATGCTTTATCGTTAACGTGTAACTGTAACTGAATGATTTACCGTAAACAATTTCGTTCTGTCCACGATGATAATATTCCATTTAACTTATCATTAATTCAGACTTTGCTAAATCCAAGTGTCGTTTAACATCTTGTTTTATCAGCCGTGGCTACCCGCAATTCGAGATAGATAGAGTTCATTTCGTATCGTCGACGGCAACGGGAACGTTTGCAAATTTGCCAATGTTTTAATTCGCCTCCGACGGCAGGATCAAAAGCGTCGCAAAAGTAATATAAAAATCGTGAGTTAAGAATTGAACGTGATGAATTTTATCGTTATCGAGCCAATGTGATTTGTCAGTGAGAAAGGGAAATGTTTACCATTGGATACGACACTTATCCATACGAAGGAAAGACGGTTATTCATTTGGGTGGTAACGTCGTAAAGGTAACAAACGTAATTTTTTTCTATTTTTCTGCCATTTATTAAGCCTCTCGAACGTCTCTCGTCGCAACGAGCCGTCATTGAATTCGGCGAATTTCGATGATCTCAGCCGACGAAACCGTTGAGACGTAACGTAGACGCAATTCTATTTCTGGCGGACGGAAACGTGACTCTTGTAGTACATAGATGGCGCCTCTAGTTAGTTGGGAGAAATAAAGCTTCGTTTTTACGATTATATCTCTGTTTGAAAATTCTTCAAGAACTGCATTCCAAGGCTAACGTGTTACTTGATTCAAATTCCCTAAGATTTCATAACGAGTAACATCAGGCAATGGACTTGAGCGTAACTGTGTTTATTTATCTGATGTATTTTTTTTTTGAGTTTCTTTTTATCTCTCTCGAAGTAAAGCAAGCGACTCGAGTAGACTTCTACGAAAACTCTGGATATCAATTATAATTGCTAGTTGTTATTAGCGAGTCGACGGGTAACCGTCTGGAACACACGATGATGATGATTAACGTCATCGGCCCTCCAGATAAAATACTTATAATTGACCTTAATTAAATGATAAGCCACTCACTGGTAAGTGATACGGACCAACGCCATTATCACACACTGTTATAGGTATATGTATATATGTATGTGGGTAACCGGAGTGTCAAACAAGCCAGTCCCTTCATGCAAATTGGTTCGTTGACGAACACGTTTAATCAGCAAGGTAAATAAAAAAAAATCAGTCAATAAACCATCATTCGCTCGTTTCACTCTTGTATGGACTGCTTACGGTTTATGAGTATATTCTGGTTCACGCAGTTGAATATTCAGCTGGTAGATAAATAGTTAACGACCTGACTACCAGGTCCCCGTTAAAGTGTCGGGGTTGTGACACTTTATCTGCACCCTTGATAGGAAGCGTACTGGCGTGGAGATCGCGTGTGTTTGATACTTTTGAGACGTATGTCCTAACCTTCAACCTGGAAAGAGGAAATTTTTAGGTGATTTTTTTTTTTCCTAGGTACGAGGATTTTACGGTATTATTGATTCTTTCTTCTTACGACATCACATTGGAGAGTTTTGAAACCTCGCGCGTTCTAGGGAAACTTGAATCTAGGTCGAAGACATAAAATGAACCGTAGATGTTTGTTATTATCGGAGGTGGAGCACTATGATTCTACGAGTTTGACAAAGTGGAAGGTTTCTCCTAGATAGGAAAGAATTGTAGACGGCGGCTCTTCGGGGAGAAATCGCGTTGAGGATTCTCAGTAGCGTACAGTGATCTTTTTTTTTTCATGAATAATAACCGCCATAAATGCGTGCGTTTATTTTGCTTTACGATGGTATTATTTTATTATTTTCTCATTGTTATTATCGACGATTCATCGAACGGCGATAAATAATTGTGGGCTATCTTGTTTTCAGGAGCTTGGTTCACAGCCGTTGCCGACGATCGTAACCGAGGATGTCGACAAGAGTGCGCAAGATCAGGGTCACAGGCCCAGGGCTGGTGAGTGTTCCTTTTATCATTCCTTTCTAGAAAATGTATATCGGGTTTAATCGAAGACAAGTTTGCTCTTAGCATCTCGTTTTTTTGGTATAATAATATATCTATAGACTGAGCAGACACGTTATCAGCTAAAAATGTCTAAAAGTTCTTTCGCGGCCTCTTTGGTTAGTTATCGCACGAGCAGAAGGCGGATCCTGCTTAATATTCTGTCCTTGCAGGAACATGGGGTTCGCACTCGAGGAACATCAGGAAACCATCAACGGGAAGTGCTCCCAGTTCCGGAAAATCTACGCCTCTCCCTCAGCAACTCGAACCTGCTTCGAGCTCATCCAGCTCTGGCAAGGGTGGCAGAAAGACATCAGGCACTCACTCCGGTTCAACTAGTCGCAGCAACAGTCGTAGTAATAGCACAGAACGTAGGAGAAGTGGTGACGATACGGCCAGCCCCACCCGGAAACCAGCCCTTTTCGACGCTTTTCGGCCTAGGAGTAAATCCGACGCCAGTAAGACTAGAAAGCCCAGTATTATTGCAAACATGAAGAGCGCGGTGCAGGTAAAGATATTTTCAATCATCATATTTGTTTTCTTTGTTAAGCATGGAATTAGTAGGAATATTTAAATACTATAATTTACAATTATTTTCCGTATTTAGCATTCGCTGTACAGAGGCTCGCATGGAAGCTCTTCGGTGGACGTGAACACTGAAAAGGATCATCACAAAGATCATAAAGACCACAAAGATCATAAGGAAGGCAAGGAGCAGAGTGGAAGGCCTAGAGCGGGTTCAGAGAGTAGTCGGAATCCAGTAAGCAAAGTAATGGATCTCATTAGGCATCGAAGTCACAGTTCTTTAAGTTCAGAAGACAAGCGAAAAGCGGTGAGTTTCTTCATTTTTTATTTCACGTCTAGTCACGTACATTGTTATAATTAAAAATAATAATAATCACATTCGTCAGAAAGTGCCCCTTAAATATATGTACCGATTGAGCCGCATCGATAAGATTGCACCATAGAATACTTCATTACCGACTCGCAAGCTGAAATCTACTTTACCATCATCAAACTACTTTGTCGGTAGAGTGACGTACTGCCGCTTGCATTTTCCCATAAGCACGTCGTTTTGACTGTCTTCTTTGTTATTCTCTTGCTAATTAAATAGTCTCGTTAAAGTGACGTAATGAACCTCGACGTAAAGCGATCATAGCTAGAAACCGCATTAAAATAGCGAACGCATTTGCGATAGATTAGTGGCAGCAATAAAGTTAATCAAGACCACGTGACATAGATTGTCGTAATTACACGACCCTAACTGGTCTTTAATGGCATATGTCTGACAATTGATTTCATGATTTCTCCACCCAGCAAATGTCATCGTGTAGTTTCATGAGGTGCCGGCTTCAGGTCCAATAACTAATATTGGATTGATGAATATTCCTAAAACGAAGCAAACACTCGGTTGCGTCCGTTTCAACGTTAGTTTCATATGCCGACCGGTTCTTTATCTTGTGTCTGAGGGTTAAAGTGTTTGTGCTCACCTGTAATTTAGTCAATGTTTATCATGTGACGTCAGGACATATTTTCTTTCGCTAGAGAAAAAACACTCTAATGCTCCGTATGATCGCCACTACGGTTTGTTCATATAAAAATATCGTAAAATCGTTGATCTTCTCGAGTGATTTTATCTGAAAACAAGGATGCGAAAATTATATCCTAAGATTGAGGAAACCCTTGTATACGAGTAATTGGTAATTAATAAAACTAATGTTCACTTACTGACCCATTACTCTGTATATCGGCCACTGAATATTCTCGCGAATAGAATTTATGCATAACACAAGAGGGGGTACATACTGCCGAGCATTAACAATGCGATTTATTCGTCTTACTCGTTCGACTGCATCTGAACGCGAATAGCGTTTTATTTAACGTGTACTTGGTAAATTCATTAAGCGTATAAAAAATACGATTGCCTCTATAGCAAAATAACGAAGAAGCGCGACCTTGCCGAGGTCTCGACGTTACCTCGAAAGTGCTTGGTGAGGTGAATCAGCTTTCAAGGGAATTTTCGCAAATTTATCACGGTACACGTCGTCAATCGCACGGTCTGATTTATTGTTAGAATTTAACGCGACAGTGTCAAGAGTGTCGTGTCAACGTACGGTATTGCTTAACGAAATTCAGTGATTTATCAACAGGCATAATCTTAAGACATATATATATGTACATATATCATATATGATATACACATATCGTAATAAAAAAATGTTTACAAAGATTTCAAAATAGTCATAAGCCATTCTTTTTCGCCTGGACTACGGCTTTGGACTACGGCTACGTTAACGGCCGTTGTGCAAAAGCGTCTGGTTGTTGCTTTACAAAAAAAAAAATGTGCAGATACTCGTATTGTATGTCGGCTGGGGCTCGTTGGCCTAATTTCACGTTTCCCCGGTGCA
This sequence comes from Calameuta pallipes, assembly GCA_030142375.1. Classification (NCBI taxonomy): domain Eukaryota; kingdom Metazoa; phylum Arthropoda; class Insecta; order Hymenoptera; family Cephidae; genus Calameuta; species Calameuta pallipes. Next base: position 3,158,013 of record JARQSW010000388.1, read on the forward strand.
CAGATTAATGGTCGCGAAGCGCTAGAAATATTACGTGCTCTTGCAGCACATCAGAAACTGGGTAGGTCGCCCCTGTTTATTCGTATGATAATAGTGACATGTTTTTGTTTGCGGGAAATTTGAAAAGTTCCACTAACACGTATTTCCAATTTACCAATATCTACGCATCGCTCTACATTCGTAGACATAACCCCATTGCGAATCCACTTTATGAAAGTACTCCGTTACCGTGAGCGTGACCGGAGAATCACATTGCGCGCTTACAGTACAATGTGTATTATAGTTGTACAAGCCGCGCAGGCCAAATTCGTTAGCATTTTAATTCAGCCAAACCAAGGAGCGGACGCGTGATAAATGGATCGGCCTTCTCTGATTTTAATCTCGGCTTGCGAAATCGACACGGTTCCCTGGTTCTCCAGTGGTCGATGCCTTGGGATTATCCGGTAGAAAAATTACGTGAGTCTCGAGAGGCTGTCTATGGTGCCCAGTTGGGACTAGGTACTCGCCATTGTTTTTTTCTCGGCGAAAAAAAAAATGAGGCAGGAATGCTTTATACGCTCTCACGGTAAATTCTCGGGGATGATCAATGGGCTCTCTGTTGTTGGCTTTTCTTTTATTTATTTATTTTTTATTTTTTTGTTCTACCGGTTTCTTGTTTTTCCGTGCTGCAGCACGACGCGCGATAGCGGCGCAGCCATTCTGCTTCTTGGAGAACGCGAGGCATCCAGCTCTAATGAAGCAATCTTCTTATCGGATTCCTATACCGCTGTAGAAATGGGTTAAGTGCATCTTTATTACTCCTTGGCGAGTTTTGCTGGCAACGAGTTTTAATTAAGAGCCTCGCGACACCCACTCTTACACGTATATATTTTTGGAAGTTTTCGACCGACTTTTTTTTTTTAACTAAGTCTGACAAGATTGACGTAATTTTTTCTTTGGCTCATTAGACCAAGAAGACATTTTTTATCGGCAATACACAGTTCCGCGAGTCTCCAATAATTCGACAATCCCGATCATACAAGTAAACTATAATGCCCATCGCACGCTTACGTACTAAGGGCAGTTTTCATAACAAAGCAAAATACACACGAGTCATTTATACTGTTTACAACAGCAGTATATGTTACATAATACGTAAACACTGTAGTACCGACAGATCAACAAATCCTCACGTGTCATCGGGTGTGGTTAGATCATCATCATAATTACAATTTCTCCGTCATCAGCTCTCCGATAATCGGTAGGAGTTATAGTTTAGTTGGAATCATAAAGAAATTGGTCTTTAATGATCTTTCCAAATCTTCCATAAACTATTCTACGTTAGTAATTCGCATAAGAATCATCTCGATCCTCTCAAGTTACAGTTGAAGTCTCATCGTCGACCTGCCGTCGCGAAGCGTTCGCACGACACGATTCCAGCAGTTTGCTAACTCGAAAGGAAAACGTCGGTCGTTACATATGTATCCACATAGTCACCTACCACATACGCTCTATCGTCATCGTGCGATAGCTATAAAGCTGGCTTGAGAAGTCGATGGTAGTAGTTTGAAGCGTGTCAGGATATATGAAGCAAAGTGACGTATTGCGTTACGGTAGAACCAAGGGGGGCTCCTCTAGAAACGGGAGGGAAAGACACGTTGTCCTCAGTGGCTCGGCGTACTTCCAGTACAAAGGTTCCCACAAACGTATTCAAGTCTCGAAAGAAAACGGACATTCGCGTGCTCGGATTTTACTCGCGCAACGAACCAAATCGTGCTTTAACTTCCTTCATTTTTCTCTCTTGTTCTTCGTATTCGTTTTTTTTTTTCCTTTCCTCTTTCTCTCTTTCCTTCTTACTCGCGAGTTTCGCGCTGTGCCACCTTCCGCTTGGGATCTCGAGGATGACACTTGGCTTGAGCGATGTTGACGGGCAAGGATTATGAACGGCCTTGCCGAACACGGGAGACGCTATTTTTATTGTTCTCGAAGAGCAATCGGTGTTTTGTGAATCAAGTGTTATCGTGAGGGGACTGTAAGGGTATTGTACGTGAATTCGCGTATGTTTTATGATTGACGTTATCGGCCTTGCCGACTGGGCTGATAATTTATTTACTATATTTAGAACGTACGTACCAGCGACTGTACGTACTTTTAGGTTAGGCAGCGTGCACAGTTAATTTGTTAGAGATATGCGCGCGTCTTTACGTTTTTTTCGTTATCTATCGATGCTTCCTTATGTTTTCAATGATCGTCGCGACTTTGCGTTTGAGGTTACAGGGAATTATGCCGATAACTTCCGAGATCTCGCGGTTATGCAATCTTCGCGCGCTCACGGCTTTCTATAGTTGTTTCGGTAGACTTCTCTTCTTCTTCTCTTTTTTTTTTCTCTTCTATTTCAATCTTTCCTCCACGGCATTTTTATTACTCGGTTGACATTTTATTTTGATGTCGGAGACGATACACTATACGTATATACTGCAGGCTTTACCGAGCAGTCGATTAACCTTTATACACTGTTACGTGCTGATAACGCGGCTTTAAAGCACTGCTATTTAAATTAGGTTATCTTAAATTCCGCGGTTACCACTTCTCTTATCCCGCAATTACGAATTCACGTTTTACTGTGTGCGGAGAAAATTTTTCAGCAAAAATTAATGGGGTAGAATTTTTTTTCAAAATTTCAAATCAACTTTCCCAATCTCTTCCCTCGATCAGGCATCACGAGTCCAGTTTAACGTGGGTTCTCGAATTCCTAGTATAAATACAGACTGTAGCTTGTTGACGTCGACGAAACACGTTTTTGACGCAAGACGTCGAGGTGCTAATTGTAACATCAAGTACTACACTACTTTCATACACAATATTAAACCCCATAATCACTCTCACCGCTTACACGTAAAATTCATCAATTTCAACGCAAAGTAACCGATCGCGCGCGGTGCCATGGAAAATTCGATGCTTCGATACCCGGAAGACGTGTGCGCCGTGCAATGCACTCTTATGCACTTTGCTGGAAGTGCAGTGTATTGGCGCGTAGCATAATGCAATTTGCGGTTACACCGCACGACCCATCCGCAACTTTATCGCAGATTCCATTGTTCCTGTTAGTAGCTAGGAAACGTGAATTTAACCCAAGAGGATGTACGATCGCTCGTTTCACTGTAAATGTCACCATATATATGTATACATATTTGCCCCCCCCCCCCTCCTCGATAATTATCAGTCCCAATATCAATATCGTTAAATGACAAAAACGTGACATCGCGCGGGGCACCTATACAAGCTTGATTTTTTTTGTCATTGTCGCGAAATTCAAGTAATAAAAAATGTATGGAAATACCGCGATATAAACGACCGGCGCGCGTGCAATCGGCACGAGAAATTGCATAACTCAGGTTCGGGCTCGCAACTGTATTTTTGTTGTGTGTCAGCCTCGTGAAAGCGATCGTACGATGTCATCCCGGGTTACCGACAATGCGGTATTTGCAATGGAAATGTCCGAGCTGTTTGCCCGTCGAATGAGACTCTTCGTAGGTGGCGTCGGGAGGCATAGCAAAGTCTAAGAGTAAGGGAGACAGATAAAATGAGAGATAACAGCAAGTTGCGACGGGGATGAAAGAAAAGAAAAGAGATGCAAAAATATAGGCAAACTGTCGCGGGACGGTACGATAACAGTGATACGGGCTTCAGAAAAATTCTTCACACTCTTTTCCTACGTACGTAATTCGCTACCGTAGAATTACGTATGGGGCTCGGTCGGCCACTTGCATTTCTTTCGTTTTCTTTTTCAATGCTTTTGCCTCCGTCCGCACTTATCGATGTGCAAATTGTCTCAGTGCGCTTAGCGACCGCCAGGATCGCATCCCAGCGAGTTAATAATAAATCCAATCATTGCCAAGTTAATTAACCCGATCGATGCGACCAGGGGTAATGAAATCGCGTTAAAAGCATCGAAGGTAACTCGTGCGTCGAACGATCGTCAAGTTCGTATTAAATCGTGTTCAAGGGACGTGCGAATCGCGCGTCACGTCGATGCAGCCCGTGTTTATTTTCGTATGGTGTAAAGGACTCGAGAGTGCATCGTCGTACTCCGAGTTACGTTAATTGGGATGAGAATCGTTCTCGTAACATTCGCTATGCTAATTGCGATCGGCAGGAAGATACAGGTGCTGGTAGAAAGTTTTCGTGGTGAATAATTTTCTTTTTTCTTTTACGTAGCACCAATACACGCTCGGTCGGCTTGTACCTACCGCGTGTAACTTAATTCAGAAATGTCATTGCAAACGAACACGACGAAAGACTCTCTCGCGGTCAGGTCGGTGTATATAAATAAAAGTAATGTTCATTTTGAATTTATCGTCCCTAACTGGGGCTCTGCCCATTGTGCGCGAGACTCGCACGGCGTCGGAGATCAAGGAATCGTATATCCCCCCCCCCCCCCCATTAAGATTATACACCAGAGACGTATTAACATCATGATGCGAGTGTCTCGCACCTGTCGCATGTGGAACACGTGAGTCAATAATTCGATGTTTGTCTCTTTGTATTTGCGCGTCGTTCGGTCCTCGCGATACAGTGGCTCTCAGTCGATATTTCATGCGACTCCGATATATGCGTAGACGAACGATAAGAGGACACGGAGACTGAACGTGCGTTGTAACGAAGTTTTTGGAACGTTTCAGATTTATTTATTTTTTTCTCCACAGTCACGTACAGGCGAACGAATGTCATCCGCGCGCGTCTTATGGTTTCGAGGGAATGACGTAAGGCAGAACGAGCTTTATTTACCACGTGTATCGGCTTACGTTTGAATTTACTCGTTTTCAATGCGCCTTTCTCGGTCGGTGCACACGTGCATCGGACACTGCGCACCGTTTTATGGGATTTCGCACGTACTTGCGGATTTTCATTGACAATTCCCTGGCGCGAGATTTATTTTCTATTTTTATTCTTAATACGGACGAGAACGAGTCTTATGATCTTTTTTAGCCTCTTAAAGAACAACATGTTAGAGTATACGTGTGTGTGTGTGCATATATATATATGTGCTGTTGTATAGCTCGACGGTAATAATTGAAAACACGTTGCTTCGTCGAAGGCCATAGATAACAGCTGGTCATTCGACGAGTAACCATTGCGTTTATTTTGCTACTGGTTAATTCATATGGGTTTTTTCATTAATACAAGCGCCGTTAAATCTCAAAAGGTAACAAAGTCCAATAGAAGTCACTGTGACGACATTGTGACAGGGGCGAAAAGTTAGATTGAAATTTTTATTAGTTTTACCATTTTTCTTTTTTTTTTTTGGAAATGACAAATCTTGTTTTTTTTTCATGAATTTTTATTGGATCGAATACGCGTTACGTGGTAATTGCGTGAATAATTATAGGCGATGCTTTATACTCTTTAAAGATTCATACGTCGAGCGTTGGACCGGTAACTAAAAAGAAAGTGAACTTCTTAACCTATGTGCGTCATTGTTCCCAGTTTTTGGGAGGGTTAAGTTAGGTCGCAGTTACACAAAAAACGTGAACGATTTTACATGGAGATTCGCGTTTCTGTTTGTACGAATGAGTCAAAACGTTCGGCAATGCTGACACTTTTGTCTGAACGTTATACGTGCGTTTACGTTGCGCCGCTTCGCTCACCGTTTATGCAGAATGCAGTCAGCTGCTGAAGCGGCCGAGACGTGTCTTGGAAAAGGCCGCGATGCCGTGGGATTATTTATTACCAAATTACAGTGTGACTGCAACCGCTTTGTCGGACATCGCGTGGACATTTTCTTTGGAGGCTCGCGAATTTCCGTTTCTTATCGTCGCCGTATGCTTTGACCTCGAGAAGACGGGAGGTCGATTTTTCGGCTTTCGGTCTCGTATTTTTTCTACAGGCATTAAAGTTCCAAGCCGAAAGATTGTAGATGCTTAAAAAATTAAGCATCGTCCTAGAGGTCAATTTTTGTACGATCTTCTTTTACGTCGCTGGTCAGAATAAATGGAATTATGGCGAAATTTTTTAGGATTATTATATGTATGTACTGTTTTATTATGCGTTATTGGGCTCTGCGTGTCATAAGGTTGTAACGTGTTGCTCTTTTAAATAGATAGCCGTGTGTCATGTAGGATTGACAGTATTGCCTGTTGCTCTCTACCTGACTAACGTATCCGGGGCACAATGTTAAACGATTCTTGTGAAATTCTTTTAGCCTCGACGAATTTCACCTTGATACGATTCGCCGAGTTAGAACTAAATCGTGGTGGCAGTGTTGTATTATTTGAAGTGAAGAAATAAGAAAAATAAAAAAAATTACTTACCTCCCACTGTGATACGGATGTGTAGCATCTAGGATAATATAAAATGTCTTCGTACTTCCGTTGGATAAAAAGTGGCAAAAAGGATGGGGGGGATTACTTTGGCGCCAAGCCCAGGAGTCGCTCGTTGGATTCGAAGAGTCTCGAGGCATCGGGGATACGACTGATATTACAAAATGTACGGACGTTGTTGTGTTTCATTGTGAACTTTCATTGTTCGATCAGTCGGAGTATTCCGTTGACACGATATTTCGTAACGAGAACTCTATTGTTTTTCTAAATCTCTCTTTGTCTTTATCTTACAGAGAGCAGCGGCGCAACATCAGTCGCAGATAGCAGTGCAGAGTAAGTGTAACCATGACAGTTTATCTTTTTTTTTCTATAATATCATTCTAACAGTCAGTCGGCTGTGTTATCTTGGAATTGGTAAAAGTGTGCAGACGATGGCTATGAGAATAGTCAGATGGTAATGGTATTAAGGAATATTTTTGAGTGTACCGCCTTAACTCTTCTTATACTGGGTCTTAGGTTTACATTTTAACGTACAAACGAACGCTCTTTCCATGTACCTCGTATTCAACAACTATTGTAGGAATAATTTCGTTGGCGCGAGGGGATTATTATACGGCAAAGAACACTTGGAACTAGCAACTTGGTAAACTCCTTTTGAAGTCGCTAACGAGTATCTAATTTATGTTTCACCGGTGCGTTCTCATCAGCTACTTTGGAATACGTGGAAATAGCGAACGACGTCGAATCCACTTTATCTGCTGTGTGGGCGTAATTAGTGTCTGTTCGTTTTTTACACAAACTGAAACGGGGTAAGAGCCAATTGCATTACCACGTTTTCGAATGGTTGTCTGTGATAAGTTTAACGGAAAAAAATTCCACGTTCTTCCGTTTGAACGTGCTCGCACGTTACCATTATGTAAATTCGCTCGATAATATTTAGGACAGTCATAAAGAAATGAAAGTAATCCACCACGTATGCGCTTGTCCGGAAGATAACCTGTAACTTTACCGACGGCGGTCGGTCATAATTCGCGAACGAGTTCAAGGTGTCTCCCGATAGGTGTCACTAGTGTCGTTGCCGCGAATGCGCCGTAGGTTGCGCAGAACCACGCAGTCTGGTCCCTCGTGGCTCGAGGGTTCTCCACTTCCGAATCAAGTGGGAGACCTGGAATAGAGGACCTGCCCCTCAGACTGTTTTTATACCGCAACGCGTACGGGAAGGTACGTCGCTTCATAGCGTACTAACCGAGCTACACGAATGCCGAAAGGAAGAGTTGTCGATCGATGAGAGAGAAAAGGAGGCCGTATTCGCGTAGCGTCTCGATTTCCGCGAAGATGTCTTTTTCTCGGTGAAGATCCCTCGCTCAACGGCTGTCGTTCCGAAATATTGTTAACGTAGACGTCGTCGCGAATGGACTTTGACGTGATAGAAGTGTGTCGCCAGATTAAACAGATGTCCTGTCTCGCAGCTGGTGTCTTGTTTATAATCATTAACTATTACAGTACCTGACTTGTATACGTGACTCTCTGTGTCCACGGCGTGGAGTCCGGATCCACGTCTTTATCGCGAGTGCTTTCACTGTTTTACGTGCTGGTTCTGAATTTATTACTCATCGTATTTCATACCTTCGATTTCCGTTAGATCCGATTTAGACGATATGTGTACTAATAGATCAGAGGGTAATGTGGAACTAGTTTATGTATATTCAATCCTGTTATTCGCAATGTCAACGCGAGTGTTCACGTAAATATTGCCGCATTAACATTCGTGCTTTCTTTACCGTTACGCCTTCACTGAGTTATTTTGGTGGTCAAAATATTTTGATCGATTTACGCTTTTTTTGTAACGTTAATCGTTTTTCGTTCTCTGCCGTGTTATATTGCTACGTTTGTTTAATAATATTAAGATTTCAAAGTGAAGTCATTTATTTTCGAACACAAATGTTCTTTCAATGACATCAGTATCAGGGAACCGGCTGATTCGCTGAATTTCCTCGTGTCGTAAATATTACGTTTTACTCCTAAAAGTCCTACGTTTGTTGCTGATGAACTTTTCTCTAAATCTTGTCAAAGACACTCAATACTTATGAGTGTTGTATAAAACGAGTGTTATCGCAATAATAACAAAACTGTGCCCCTCTTACATGAATAATTAAATAAAAATAAAAAGAGAAAGAAATTTAAAAAACTAAAAAAGAAAAAGACTCTCAACCATGTTACGGTAAGCTTCAGTAAATTTATCCATCGCTCGCATGAAATATGATTTTTCGATTAATAATGTCGAACCTCTCAGTTAAATCAAACGACGTAATTTCGTTTGTGACATTATTGATAACAGTAGAACGATCGTATTGTTCCTTGTATGATCGATTAATGATTTCATGCTGATATCGACGATGTTTACTCCAAAAAAAAAGATTTCTTCACTAGGCTATTCCACATACATAAAGACCACACCCCACGCCGTATATCTCGCAAACAAAAAATAATAACTTTCTCATTATCTCCATTTTCTGCTATTCTATATCCATACAGTCACCGAGTACACCAGGCGCGAACAGGAGTCTTGTAGCAAATTTTATTTTTAACAACCCCGGCGCGACATCCAAAATTATTTTTGCGTATACAGTTGGTAGCGACACTTTGTGACCAGTGTGAATCTCTTATTATTCGTAATCTAACTACTTTTATTCAAATGTCGCCCAACACAATGGCATTGAAATGACTTCTTTTTTTTTTTTTGACAAGACGCCTACGCATTTGCATGATTCTTTCGCTGACTCGCGTCTACATATGCATACCAATAACTATCATTTTTAAAAGCCATCGCATCGTTCACGTACGTTAATGGGGATCAGCCATTAATCGAAACAAGCCTCAGAGCGTCGTGTGTTACAGTACGGGCTCAATGAGAATTTCGAAATTGCCACACGATCAATGGCACTACATGAGTCATTACAAATTTATGCTACTTATGTGACAGACGATCATTGCCGTCTATTATACGCGCTGTATGGCTCTAATTTTATTAACTCGTGGTCCTTGGTATAGGTTCGTCTTAATCGTACGTTTAATCTTTTTGACCAATTAGCGCGATCCTCTACGTCGTCATGACCTCAACCGAGAACATAGCAACACGCGGGAAATTTGAATCTTATTCTCTAAAGAAAAAAGTGCCTTATCCGTGAAAACGTGTATGATCGGTCGGCTCGACTTATCGTTTTGGAAAGAGGTACGAATTATTCACGCAGTTTTGTTTCTATAACAGTACATATACGTATATTGGCTATAAGGTATAAAGGATGTTTATGTTTTTCTGCGTTTTATTGCTATCAAATATACAGGTGTGTATATATATGTATATATGTGGGTACATTTACTGTATCTAATGCAAGTGTCTACTCTTGCATATGCAAACGATAGATACCTGCTCCTCTGACAGGAAATGTTGAGTGACGCACAGATCTCGCGTTACTGGAATTTTCCTTAATAGTTCTCGCTGTGACATCGTAATTTAATTGAAAGTATTTAGAGATTAGAATGAAATTTTCTCTTCGATTTCTGTCTGTTCGTGTCTCCCTGTAGAAAACATGTTTCCTTTTTTTATCAGACCTATGCTCCTCCATGACTGTACCAGTGGACGTAATGTCTATCGTATAATTAGATTCGCGTGTAAATTAACCATCGTGAAATCATTGGCGTGGTACGGAATAAAATTTCCAAAAGTTTATATACGCGAAAAATATTCGTCGAATTCTGACGAAAGCAGTGATCTCTGCGAACGTTATCTTTTTTTAGCTCTTTTCTCGTCCTTGGGATAAATTAACAGCCAGTCTCGGAATAGTTGGATCGTGAAAATCGTCTATCGAGTTTTCAATGCGCGACAAAATTGGTCCCTGGGTCGTTTAAGTTACTGGCGGCGTTGCAGTAACGAAGGGGACGGCTGCTCGTACGTCGATCGTGTATAATCGTCGTGAAGATTTGCACACGTAATTAATTTAACTGGAAATTAAAAAATAACGATATAAATATATTTACATCTTTTGTATACATTTGTAAACGTCGTTTCAATGCGTCTCCTTGAACATGTACCAATCGTCATGCTGTAAGCTCGCTTTTTTTCTTCTTTGTATTATCTATAAACGTATACCGACCCGTCGCTCACTTTGTCATACGCTCAAGCGGTATCTTCAATTGCAACGTACGACGATGGGTAGAATTTATTTCGATTGAAAAATCGAAATGCGCGAGCATACTTTCAGCCAACACTGCTCCCTCGTATCTCGTAACTCGTAAATCACTAGGATAACCCGTGTAAAATGTAAACAGCTGCTAAAGTATGCAGCTAAAGCTGCCCTTAGTATTCAATCACTATTGACCGATGATTCACTTTCCGGGCAATCGTATTATATTAGCGAACGCTTACGAAACGGCAAACAATCGCAGTCGGTAGGGAGCGCGTCGAGACGACATTTTGCGTTAAGGATTACTTTGAACCGTGTATAGGGTGGAGTTACGTGGAAGGCACTTTAACGGGTGATGTTTCATCCTTCTCGTCGAAAAAAGAAGCCGTGGACAATGCTCGAGTCTCTTCGACCGAACGACGTACTCAGACTGCAGCCTCGAGGGCGAGAGGGAAAATAAGGAAAGTAAAAGGGAAGGGAAGGGGATGGAGTGGAGGGGAGACGACAGTACGTCGTGGTCCTGCTTCTCAAGGTGATCCTGAAAATTTTTAACTTCAAGGTCGCACGACTCTCCTCGACTCGTTATCCTGGGACGATGCTGCTACTATTCACCGGAAACGGAAGTGCTCCGTGGTTTTATAGTCTGTTACACGTATAACTCTGTCGTTTGATCTTTCGTTATTAAATATAGTGATATAGTAATCTTTTTATAGATTTTTTTTTCTAATTCTATACGATCACGCTTAGGGTTTGAAAATTCATGGGAGCAAACTTGACTTCAGCCATTAGCGTCGTCCCAATTGAGAAATCAATTGGCGGTAACGTACTATATATTATACGTACTATAATGAAAGGCAGTAGTAATGTTAGGTTAACATTGACAGGCTGAATTAGACAGTCGATGTAATTTACGCTAGATGGGAGTGACAGAGGAAATCCAAAGTGAAAGATCGAGAAGAAGATGAATGGTTTATTTTTTAGCTTGCACTTTATGCACTATACTGGATTTTTAGACGTATAGACTAGGCACGGTCTGGTTAACTCTGTTATCTAGTAGCAATAACCTTCGTATATAGATATGTCATCATCGTTCGATTGATTTCTTTCTCTTGTTTACAATCTCAAGAATTTTATAGCATTCGACGACGATTAGCATACGTAATATACGCAAACAAATGTGCTCGGCACACTTTTATATTAATTGTGAGTCACCTTTGGAGCGGTAAAAAAATAATTCGATTACATCTACCTGGCTCGGTTTGTTTTTACGTTAGTGCTGTATTTACTTTGGCTATTCCCATGTTAAATACGCGTATACTTGCAATGCTGCTTTCTAACCGTGCTAGAATTTTGGGTAACCCAATATCCGCGTGTTGTTTTAACGAAATTTTATATCGCAAAAGGGTTTCTCGCCTCGGCATGGATAATATAACGTTAGAATTTCCTATTACGTAGGTTCAAGGTCTCCTCGGGTTCGGTATTATTCTGAGGACGTATTGAAATATCGTGTTTCCGAACGCACCACATGTTTCGCTAATAAGGACGCAGTGCGCGTGCGCGCACCGCTACGCGTACAGTAAGTCTCAAAAGTCAGAGGACGAAAAAATAAATGCGAATGAATAAAACAAGAACCCTTTGTTTACTTTGTTCCCTCCGCGATATACCGTGTGACGAGAAAGTCTCTTATAGAAACGGCAGTTGGCGAATAGGCGGGGAATTTTATTACTGTCTTGTAAATTATTATACGTGTCTCCGTACGGTATCGAACCTATGGACATACTTGGAGGAACCGGTTGTGATTCGAATCTTGTTTTTTTTTCCTAAATATCATTGCGCAATAACGATGATGAGCATAATTGTGTCAGTGGGGGCGTCAACGACCCAAGAATATTATTTTTGGTTCGTTTTCAGTTACTTGCGACTGGATGCTCAGTTTTGAATTATTTTTTTTCTTACTTGCACATTCCTTCACAACGTCGCCAATGACTCCATTGATGCAACCTAAGCTTTGCCGTATACGAACGGATAACGAAAACATTGGAGTAAGACGTAGTCGCCTCGTTAGATAGGGACTCAAGGATGCAACGTGTACATTAGTTTATCTTGCTTGGAATGCATTGCCTTTCGGGCACCAAGGGGCTCCGCTTTCCTTTATTTGCCATCGGACGCTTCTACGTCGCCGCTATCCATGGAATTGCTTGTTATTATTGTTTCATTCCCCCAAGCGCAGACGTCTCTTCGGGGTTTGGCATAGTGAATCGAGTATGGTTGTTTGTTATCTCTCGGAACGGCTCTCGCACTCGCCTCGAATTCTTATCATTCGTCCTCGCCGTTACTTGGCCCGATGTAAAATCACTCACGTGCAATTCGCGCCGACGCGTCTTTATTTGTATCTAACGGCTACACATTCACGATCTAGCTTAACGACTGCGGCTGATCAATTGGCAGAATTATGCAATTCTCAAGTACGCGATGCCATGTCACACGATAGGAGGATATACATATATTTGTATCATAGCTATCGGTGAGCTCGCCGAGTGCATTCGTGACGTTGACGCTGCACTTTCATCGCGACCTAGCTCAACTCCATTTACTGCGCTACGAGATTGTCGCTCGACTTTAAGGCGGCTTTCGTGAAAAAACGCTGTCGACATTTTCTCTTCAACGGGCGAGAACGTTTCTAGGACCCATTGCAACCTCACGCAACCGGCGAGCGCAATAGCGGCACGACTGAGAGAGACCTTGATGTGACTCGAATGTCAAGTTTTGGACATATTTTCTTTTTTTTTTTTTCTTATTTTTGCATAATTAATCTTTTTATCATACTTTTGTTTCTCGGGTACATCGAAAGTCACGCGTGGGACTGGCAAGGTTGATTGTCCGCTACGACCGACACTGCGGCATGTGATTGCACTTATTGCTATTGATGGTTGTTGCGTCACACCTTACGGCTCATTGACGATTACAGAGTCACGTGTGACAGAATTTTTTTTATTGCAAGAGCATTCGCCCAATTGATATTAAAGTTTATCTTATCGTTACTTTATCGTCTTCTCCTCAGGGTTCTTGTCCGGGCTAATCAATTTTCGCATCTAGCACGCGATTTTTTGGCAAAAGCTTCACGCGGTTTTTTTTAATTGTGTCACGACGATCATCGATATATAATGTATTTTCGGTTCGTTGCTTTGTACACGAAGATCTATCAATCTTGTAATTATCGCTGGAGATTGATAACATAGAGAATCGCAAGAATTTAATCTCGTCTTACGTTCACGCCTTCAAATCGAACGGGCACGTTAAACTTATCTGGAACTTTGTAATCCGCAATTAAATGATTACCGAGTTAAACGAATTAAACGTGTTATTGCCCTGTGTTATCTTCCGTCATATATGTATATATTTTTTAAGGTAATAACCGGTACCATAAAAATTCAAAAACTGGTACCGACGACGAAGAAAATTTCAAGGTCCTTTCGTTCATCTCGCCCATATTGAATAAAGTAGGTAGCGATTTCGCACGACAGAAATTGCGCCTGAACCAGGACCGGCATTGATCCTTCTGGTGCCCAACGACTACGTGGGGTGAGCTGGTACGACACTCCCGGTATCCTCGGTGGGAGAAACTCCTGGTCGATACGTCCCAGTTTCGCTCATCCGACAGACTCTCCCGAAGCTTCCCCGTCAACGACCCAAATACCACGGAATTGTTGGTCTCTCCGTCCACTTTTATTTTTCTCAAGCTGGGCACATCCGGTCTCTCCTGTCAAATTGGTTACTTATGTCCAACTTTGAAAACCTCCTTGTATGTCCTCCCGTTAATTTGCTCCTGACGTTACATATTAAACCGTTGATTCATTTCAGTGAATTCCCTCGCGACTTCTGGAATCCGTCTGGATAAATTTTTTTTGCCAAATTCACTCAACATCGACGATTCCTCCGTATGGCAGTCAGAAACACGTGGCCGTGAACGGAAGGACCTTTTTATTTTTTTATTTTATTTTAATCTCGAGGCCGTGCTGCAGTCGTAAATAGAATCATCGAACTCTCTGATGTCTTGTTTTGTAACTGCTGATACGAAGATAACGCTTATCGAGTTATCACGGCATGACGATGTTTATATATCGTAATGTTATTCCGTGCAAGGTAAAAAGTGAAATTGCACATACTTTTTTTGAAGAAGCAAAATTATTTTTAAATGATTTCGTCGTCCTCTGACTACAGTTTTCGGTTATGTATTTCGTTGATTTTTTTTTTTTTCGTCGCGACGGGAAAACCACGTGACGTACGCATTTTACTTCCGACGATCTTCTCTGTCAGAATTGACTGTACGAAAACGAGACGTAAACGGACTGTACGCGTGATTTCTATTTTCGAATGAAATTCCGTCACTGGAGTAATACAGGAGTTCCCTGTGTTACGACGAGACGGTGCACACCGCGTGTGTTCCTGGATTCTGCCTCTCCCGTTCACTCTGATCGATCCGCGCTAAAGTTTCCTGCCGCAACCCCTTTTTAGGTACACTCCGTCGAAAGAGCCAAGGTCACTAGGTATAGTGTAAATGGGCCTCGCTGTGTTTGGGAATCCTTTCTCTTCGTCCTTTTTCATTCGCGCTTCGTGCTGTCACTCAATGTACACGTAGCTCTAGGGTGATTGGAATTTTGTTTATGGAATCGAACGGGGAATGAATTTTGACGCCATTGTTGCAATTTGCACACCCTCGAGTGTTTGTGCAACGAGAATGATTTCTGCATGTGACAATAGCACCTAGCCAAGATTAGATTCACTAGTAAGCGCGCAATAAGACGTGTCTATTTGGATAAGTGACGCGTGCCCATTACGTAATACCTTTCTCAAGCACGTCCATACATAGATTGTTTCTAATGTAGGTACATTTGGGACATCGAACGTTTTGCATTCAATCGTAATCCCGTTGGTCTGCGTGTTTACGAATCTTAACCAAGCTCGGATAAAACATTGGTCACTGTACTCGGTAGAATGGGAATCGCGCGCTTAACACATTTGACCGATGACGTCTCCAATTCTCGAGCTTCACTCGTGTCCCTGCTGCAATCGATGATGATTTTATCTCCGTCGGTATACTAAAATACATTATGAGGTAGTACGATAAATTACCTTGTGGTCTGGTGAAGAAATCTTTTTTGAAAAAAAAAATATAGAAAAATGAAAAATAGAAAAACAAAGTATATCCTTACAGCTGGATTTTGTAACCTTACGAAAGAGAGGTTTACTGGCAATAAAAAAAAACATCGCCGGCCGTATCGAAGAACATCAGAAGAAGCCTTTCCTGCTGCAAGAAGATCAACGATGAGTCGCCAAGTATAATGAGTCCAGGAGCAATCAATCAAAAAGTGTCCGATTTATGATCTTTGACAATTGAACGTATTGGAAAGGGGTGAAAAAATGCACGGAATCACCCATTTGCTGTCGCATCACGGTCACGGTGCTCACAGTGACCCAAAGAGCGGTCACGAGGACAAAGCACGACCCTGCAATCCGGACATAAGACTGGTGCACGATCTCCTGGGTCAGAAGCATCCTCACGACGCAAACAAATTACTCTACGACCGACAAACCAGTCGCGGTTCCGTCGGCTCGACTCACTCGTACGCCTCTTCGACGTCGTACGGTTCGTCCCATGGTTCCGGATCATCGAATTACGGCTTTGTGCATCCCTTGCACGGAAATCATTCCATCTATCATACCGTTCACGGAACTGGTCATCACGGTCACCAGAGCCACCATCATCACAATCATCATCATCCCCACACGAGAAGTGGTACAGTCTCACCATCCTCGCCAAGTCCAACCGGGGAACACGAGAAGCCTCATCATCATCACACGATCCAGGAAATGATCAAGCACTTTGGCAGGAGGTTAGGACACATCAGACGACAGAGCGAGTGCCAGGATGTACCTGAGAGGCGCGACGAGGAGTTTCGCAACAGGAGTCAGAGTCTTGACGGGAACGTCAGACCCGTGGAAGCCGACTGCGAGACCACGTACAGAATCTACGAGAGCATCCTGAGACAAGGTAACATCCGATAGGTCAGGAGGTGCTCATCGGCAAGTCTTTTTCTGAATTAATACTATTTTACTGTAATATCTAGATTCTACGTATATCGATTGTTTCTACGTCCCTGAGGGGGTTCAGCAGCCCAATGAACCTAGCAGTCTTTTTTTGAGCCACGACCGTGTTTTCCTTCACGGTTTATTGTCTCGTGCGTTGCACAATCCTCTGCCACGTGCTGCACCGCCTTCTCTCCGCTGGCACTCGGTCCTGTTGACTCGGCGACGTTACCTTACGTAACCCTGTTCTCAGGGAAAAGATATACGCCGATCTCTCCCCTTCGGTTTGCTACGACTTATTAAGAGCCTAACTGTCTCGGAGATCACACGTGCTGACGACGTATTGGGCTGTTCCTTCGTGATACAGCAGCAGCGCCCTGCACTCTTCGTCTCTTTACTCGTTCCCTCTGAGCCCCCATCGCATTCGACTCTTGCTTACGTACTCTACGAGATCAGAATGAAAAATACGCCAATCGCGAAACTACTCGGTGACTCGAGGAATTGAAAATTATTTTCATTAAGTACAGTTCTGCTGTTACGCTTTAATCGTTACGACAAACCGACCTCATACGTTGAACGGTCATTAACTATTAGTACCGACCCTCGTGTTGCCCAAGGCTCGCCTTGACCTGGTGCATCATTCGCAATGATGTGCATAGTTAATGACTGTAGTGAACTCTGATCTTGATACGAATTTGACTGTTAATCGATGCTAAATCAAATTCAAGGACACAGTCTTTTATCTTATATTATTGCGCTATGATTACTTTTTATCGTAATTTTATTATTTTACATGAGAACATTTGCGCGACCTAATTTATATATTATTGGACGCTCCTGGAATTCCACTACTTATTTATGTTTTCAAGTTTCAGGCATATAATAAAGATTACGTTTATCGTGCTTGTAGCGTCTAACTATATATATATATAATTTTTTCAACGCGTTTCTTACTTATAGTGTATATATACCGGGATATTTAAAAAAAAAGTAACTAGATTAGTCACCCACGCTGTTTTGTTCACATAAGTATTTTTTCTCTACTTTATCACCCGGTATATGCATACGTATACCTATGTGTCATACATTGTCGTGCTCCTCACGCGTAAGAATTATGCGGCGCGTATGCATAACAGGAATTGTCCTATTTCGAATGATATCATATAAGTCCGAAACGTCCGAAGCAAGGACGTTATATTTCGCAACATGAACGATATCGCGAATAGCGATAACAGTAGGACGAATTAATCGGTAAGAAAAAAAAAAAGAAAAAAAAAACGCCGACTCGTAAATCCTAGTCTCACTCATTCGTAAGCGAGGTCAGGCTAGAAGAGTCATGTGATTCGTAATAAGGAGGTAAACAACAATCCCATATTTGCAACGTCCAGCAATCTATTGATGCACATTGGATACGTGCACAAAGCCAAATGGATTCATTGAAATAGTCTCGGCACTTCTTATGTGACCTTTGCCCTTATAAGCGGTTGATAGCGCAAATCTTACCTGACTCGAAGGTCTAGAAGATTTTTTTCGAAACGAACCCAATCGAAACGTCTGTATAGCATTGGTAGCATTACTCTTTCTAATCTGTAATAAATTCTTGTGCTCGCGTATCTCTGTACGCGTCTTCTTTCTCAATGTTATCGACAACGTTCGATGCAGTGAACGTGCGCATTTTTTATAAATAAATTTGTTATCAATTTGCTACGTAATGGGGCTCGCTTGGACCCTGGTCTCTGTCGTCACGTATGTGTCACAGACATTACTTACTACATACGTATGTAGTAATGTCTCTACTGGTCTTGTACGGGCGCTTACTTGCTAGAGCTTTTCAATCTTATTTCCGTTTTCCGGATGAATGCTACCAATGGTTTATTATAGATTTATGAAATGTCGTGGGAACCTAGAAACTCGATACTCAGTTCCTCCCACTCCCCGTGTCCATTATATCTAGTCAACTCGGCCGCGCGTATAATGTACACGTATCCAATCTTTTGCTTATTGTTTATGCTTAGCTCGAATAATAATCTGGTTGAACCGGTATCAAAAGGTCTGACGCTTCCGGTCCGATGCTTATGTCAGCCTGTAGACGATCGTCAGGATCGTTCGCCATATTTTACGCTACAGCTGAAGTTTCAAATTCCGTTGTTTCTGCGTTTCAACTGGAAACGCCGAAGCGCCGAGCTCGGTTTTTTGTTGTTGTTGACAATGCGACTGTTAGAATTTGCTTAGCACGAGAAATACGTGTTTTTTTGTCTGTTACATTGTGTCAAGTCACTGTGTGACTTTGAGTACACTGCGCAGCGCGCGAATACAAGGGTCATTTGAATTTAGGTAGGAAATGTTCAATTTACGTGTAACGCGGTGTGTAGGAATGGCAGTGATAACGGAGCAGCGTATTCGGTACTGGGTGCTTCGAAGATACACGTTGTTTGCGAGATTGTAGGTGGAAGTAATTAATTGTATGTATTTTCGCGTAGGTAAATGTATAATTGTGTGCTAACTTTGGAATTTCTTGAGAAATATTCAATATCCCATATGGGTGTTTCGAAAGGAATCGAATCCTTTTAATGGCGAGTCGATGACTATCGGAGAGACTTTCAGTGACCAATTTCTCTTCGATCTGAATTTGCTGCTGTCTCTCTCGCTCTCTCTCTCTCTTGTTTGCTACTCGTACAGGAAATTAATATTTTGTAGGGTCGATGGAAAGAGCTTTCGTTTCTATAGGTCAAACACGTGGACCTTTGAATTGCATCAGATGTTTTGAAGGTTTCTTTATAATGTTGGTAATAACTCAGCTAAGTTTATTTATTTGGTTCACAGGTGCTCTCAGGAGAAGTTCCTTGGATCCAGGTGCGAGACGACTGTCGCTCGGCACACCGGCTGTTCCCCATAGAGCTTCCGATGCCTTGCTGGATCCTGTACATGCCGCCATTCTATTTAGGGATTCACGAGGAGTAAGTTTCCGAATGTTTATTGTATCTTTTGTTTTGGAGATTCCAGGACTCTTTTTTCTTTTTTCTTTTTTTTTAATATTATTTATACCCGGGTTAAATGGACGCGCGTAAAGTTCTTAATGTAATTGGACTTGTGGAACTTCGTGACCGAGTTCGCTTCTGCTTCGTTTAATCATACTTTTCGAGCTCAGGTTATATCTGACAGTGACATCGTGAGTTGCATCACGTACGCAATTCTTGCCGCTGTTTGTCCTAAGCAGAGTCATCTATCATGATTGCGTTGAGTCATTCATTTTTTTTTTCTTTGACAATCCAAATCGTAGAGCGAAGCACGATGGAGCAAAATCTGCGTGATTCGATCAGGCATCTCGTTTGTCGGAACGGAAATAACCAATTGGCCGTATGGAAACTAAAGCAAAAGTGTGACAAATTATTGTAGCCGTTGGTAAGGTAGAACCGCCCGAATGCCCAGGTTAACTTCTGCGAATTTCTTTCTGACCGACTGCGATCTTTCTTGCGTTTGACCTGCAGTCGGTAACGACGGAAATATTGCATCATCGTTGACTTTCGAATTCGCTTGTTAATTTATAGTAGATTTCTTCTTCATTCACATGCAATAGCATGCCAAATGAATTGATAAAGTCCATCATCCGTTCTGTGAATTCGAGGCCGCATTTCGGTCATCAGACTCTTGGATACGTGTAGATGAAAACACGCATTGCTCACGTCTAATTATATCGGACTATTTTACTGAAACATCCTTTTGGACGATCAACACTTGCATCAACCATCCATCTTCTTTCGTCTAGTATATATATATATATGCGCGCTCGTCAGCTTTATTACTTCCACTCAAGGCTATAGATAATCGCAATAATGTTGATGCACAAACAACACCTATTTACATGAAACCACGAGCAGTATTATCGTTCAACTTGTATGCACATTATAAATCCATTAGATCTGACTAACAAAGTAGTTTCTCAGTCACGTTATTCTGTGGTCCATTCCACGCAAAAATTTTGAAGTCTCAAACGAAAAATATCATAGTAACCAACGATCATTTAATGATAAAAATTTCGTGTCCTGATCTTTATTTTGATCTGATTTTCATCCAAATTTTTTATCCCTGGGTATCAGCAATCTTGTTTACGGACAGTAGGACATAGCAGCCTGATGGATTTGTATTATATCGGTGGAATCGATTGTGCCACGAGCCTCGGAACTACCTGTGCTTTGTAATATCGAATTGCATCTGGGTTTGTCATTGATTCTATCAGGATCATCAGTACCTCTGTAGGGCGTTTCAATCACAATGACACACGTACACTCGTGCTTTCCCATTGACAAGTAGGCAAATCAGCGAAATTCATAACACGACACGTCTCCAATTTTAAAATAGGACACGCGTATATGTAGCATGTATAGCATACATACGAGCTAGAATTTTATGCAGTTCATGATCTAAGGATTTTTTTTTAAATTAATCCTTCAATAATCAATAATCGATCGAGTAGGTCACATCTATTGAAGGTATGTCCGTAACTTTGATATATATATACACTGAAAGATTTTTTTTCATAGGAACCGAATGTACGAGATAAGCGTTATCAGAAGAAGCTACCCGACGCTTGTTTCGTCGCTGCTTTGATAAGAGTCTCGATCTATATGAACTCATCGTGAAAGATAATTCGATTTCTATTGAACTGTTACATCGCTTTATATTTTTTAATTCCTTGCGAACTTTAGGTCAATTCGCTTAGCCACGTACTCTATCTCCTTGTAGATATTCGAACCGGCGATACTAAAACTGACAATATTTGCCGGCCACACCTCGCGTCACTTACGTCAAGGCATGCGAAATCGCGCTCGTATTCAGCAAACAAATGTAAATAAACTCGTTAGTCCGCTATTTTAATTTTCCTCGTGCACATCTTGCACT
Organism: Calameuta pallipes; assembly: GCA_030142375.1. Lineage (NCBI taxonomy): Eukaryota > Metazoa > Arthropoda > Insecta > Hymenoptera > Cephidae > Calameuta > Calameuta pallipes. The sequence continues at coordinate 3,179,482 of JARQSW010000388.1, forward strand.
CCAGGATCGTTGCTCAACGATTTCGTTTACAAGGAGTTTGTGAATTATTTTTTTGTTTTCACTATGATACTTCCATTTCTATTTCGTTCATCGCTCGAGCTACACGTGTATTGAGAACACGAGTGCCCATTAATTTATAAAAAAATTTTAACAAATCGTTCAATTCGCATTGTATAAGAGCTTGATATTTCTTAACGAGTTCGCTCAGAAATTACGAGGATCAAAAATATAATTTCGACCTTGAATTTATACCCTTGGAATATTATCTCCGGATTCTCGAAATATTTAATTCTTCAGGTACCGGCGACCTTTTTCTTACCGTGAGGAATGTTCTGCCAGACCACGGGCCTGACGACAGACCATAGTCTAGGAGTCCAGGCGCTCCTAGTCGTAATTTTCAAAGTCCACGTTCCTAGGCGCGTGGACGTCGTCACCGCTCGGGAAAGTTAATACGAAAAATTCTTGTATGTAATCTTCGTGAGATTCACCTTATCATCTCACAACGGAAACTTTATCTTCGTAGAATGAACTCGTCGGGGTGTACGAATTTCTATTATAACATCGTATAATACTTATTTCCATCCTAGCCCAATGAACCATCATATACGTCTCTTGGCGATTTCTCTCCACGTGACTTTCCGGCGAACAAAGGGGGAGAGAGAGATATGAGAAAACATAATAACAGTCGACGAATTACCCACTCATTCTACGGCGTTATTAATAATCCGTCTACAGTCCCGGCCCCGAGTAGGCGTATCCTGCGTATTCGACACTTCACATCGCGTCTACATCGCTTAACGTCTTTCAGCGTTTCTGCGGGCGTTCGCAAAAATCTCGCGAATCTTATCCGGCCACGTTGCACGAGCTACACGTGAATCCAAGAGGCGATATCGAAAAAAATGTAAAACGGTTCCTCTTTGACTTTTCACGTAATTCGGATAATTTATAGTATTGAGAGAAAAAAAATTACTTTTATCCCTCCGATCCGCTCTTCTCTCTCTTCTACTACATTTTGTATATTTACAGTCGCCGCTTATGTATTGTACGTGGTAAACTCTTGCACGGGCGACAATGGTAGCCGCAGGTCTTGTTTATCACACCGCCGCGTAAGGATATCACGATATTCGCGCATTGAATGCTGAACAGTTGAATCGCACGTGACGCGACAGTCAAGTTCTCGTTGTACAGTTAGCGTTATACCGAATTCGTCGTAACTTTGTAGATTTCTGTCGGTACGGCTCACATGGAAATTCTATCCTGGACGATGTTTGATATTAAGTCGAAGGTAGCTTACACCTCCTTCAAGAGCTGCTTTTCTGGTATGCACGAGCTCATTTTGGATAGCGATCAACGTCATCGAGATACCGACAGTCGGTATCGCGTAGACGGATGATTTCATGTACGTTCGATTATCGATCGATATTTTAATCGGTATACGAATCGATTGTTTTTTCATTTCTTGGAAATTTATTTGCTTTTATCTATCTTGTTATAATGTCGTATTGCATCTCTTTTTTTTTTGGCACTTTCTTGTAATATGACGGGTTTACTTAGGTTAGTTGATTTAAGTGTGTATACTTACGTCCCGTAATAATGGTGGACGTAGGTAAAGTGTTAGATATGTATACGTAATTATCCGGGGGGCTTTGTACGCTTAATGATTAGACTTTTTATATACTGCGTAAAGGAATACAATGACGTCTGATGATTCATTGACAAAAAATTGTTTGAAAACTTTGTACTGCTTTGCTTTTGATATTTTTTTTTTTCAATACTCCAATGAATTTTGTTAAATTGAATTAAAGAGAAATTTTAATGTCTAGTCGATTTATATATTTGGAGAAAATCGTTATTCGTTTTTTTTTTTTTTTTTTCTTCTCGAAGGCTAACCTAATTTTGGGTACTGGCTGCCAATTTGAATATCGTTTCTACAAATACAGACTCTCGAACTCTTTCCAAACCTATTCCTTTTAATTTAACCAAGTTCTCCAATCCTTGTCTAATCTCATTCGTATTTCATTTAATTTCCAACCGTTCCCAAAAGTCCTCCGTCACTTATCCATGCAAACGAATTCATTTTGAATATCGGCTTATGTAAAGTCACACTGAGATAAGTAAAACGAGTCTGTCGCAGAATCCTTATCTCTCGTACGAAGTAGTAATATTCTGACGGGATTGTCATACTTTTTTTCTCTCTCTCTCTCTCTCTCCTCCGTCTCTCTAATTTATCCTGAATAATCAGATTTCTATCGCTAGTGATCTATACAATTAATATAGTATGCCAAATGCTCATTAACATGGCAGTAACAAGACCAAGGTTTACAAAAAAAAACTATTTTGTATGTCAAAGTTGGTAATATACTCTATATCTTTAAACGTATCTCATGGCTATATAGATATTTTCAAAATATTTTGCGCACGACACATCCATAAGCACAAAGAAGAAGGGGTTCAGAACAATTTTGTATTCAAAAAGAAGATTGCGATAAGATAGACGCGCGACTAGATTAACGCGGGAAATATGAAAATTATTTGTTACCGGTCGCTTCTCACCGAATCGTCTGGACGAATGTCAGCAATTCGTTGAGTTTCTGGCAAAACACTTGGCAGCGGAGTCGCGGTGCCGATGTCATTTGCAATGGAGGATCCGCGTTCCAACACCAAACTGCATTAACATCATGAGCATATACTATAGATATGTTTATACGTATATATATACGTGCGTATGGGGGTCGTATATTTTTTGTCCTGAAAGATTAACGGGGCACCGATGGGGACTGACAGAGTCAGTGAATGGGCCCGACGGGGACTTACAAGCTCGTTCCCATATAGCACGCATGTATAAGCATACTAGTTGTTCTTCCGATAATAGCCAATGTAGCACCGAGTGTCGTCTCGTGCGAACGGCGGCTTTTACTTTTTTCCCTTTATATTTGTGAAACACATATTTACCAGCTTATCGTATTCCTTATCTTACGTATAGCCATGGTTGAACGATTTCGTCGGGTATAAGCACTCGCATTACCGAATCATCTTATGTCGAGCACGTAACAAAACCTATCCTGATATCGCGGGTTTACGTCATGGCATTCTGTGAAGATTAAAGGGGGGATATATATGTATGTATATAAATACGTAACATCCCTTTTGTATCAAAACCCGTGTAATTTCAAGTGAGCTATTGGTCATATAACCACGTCTTTTCAATGTCCAAGGACACGAAGAGCTTTTATGGCAATTAACAGAATACGAAGTCCACCCATTCTTCGGTCTCATTTGTCCGAAATAATATCGGCAAGATTTTGTTCTGTGGGCATCCCACGTCGGTAAAATTTCGCAAAAGTCATGTAAAACAAACGTATCGATTACTCCAGGACAGTCGTACAGAGAAGCTGGTGAAACGCATTAAAGATATTGTTGTCTTTGGGATGACTTAGGTTTCGTCTAAAATTTCGATGATTTTATTCCTGCGTAAGGGAGGCTGCGTGGTTAACCTGGATTTCAGAGGATTCTATTGTGGGATCGGCCATTATGTCATTACTGACTCCGAATTAAAGACGTTGACGTCGATGTTTACTTCGGTGGTGGAACTATAAAATGTTGCTGGCAAGTTTATAAAGATGTCGGGGAGAGAGCGAGAGGAGCAAAGTCGGAGTAGGAGAAGGTTATGAAGGTTGCTGAAGATGGAGGTTGAGGAGGCGGCAGAGTTGTTGGCATCGTACGGAGAGGCGCGCGCGCGCTCTGACAGAAGAGAATCAACCGAACTCCCTCCTCCATAGCGGCAGCGTACTCCACGCTATGCTGTCCTATGCTGTGTCCTATGCCATCCGGCAATCCAGTTCCCTACGAACCGCGTATCGCTGGGGTCACGTCTCTTCGGCTGTGCCATTAAACGGCAATTATCGTGCCCCGTGGCGTCGCGCATAATTAATTCGGAACAATGAACGAGTCGTGGAACAGCAAACCGAAAAGAAAGTGAACCAAAACTCTCTCTAACGTATGAGTTTTGCTGATCGATCGATCGGTTGGTTTTGTTGATCTTCGTTATGCATCTGAAAAAAAAAATTTATCCGTCATAGCGACAATATCGAGCTTGTGTATTTTAGAATTTTTTTTGTTCGCGCATATCCGCTTGTCAGTGCAGTGTTCGGAATCATGGGTAAAATTGTCCCCGGAAATTTATTCCTCGATAATTTCCGTTGTCTTACGGTGGACCGAAGTACCGGGAGAAAAGTTTGATTATCAGCTTGTGACTTACCTCTGTGACTTCTTATCCGTTATACAGGACCTTGCCAAAATTCATATTTAGACTTCGACTCCGGTGTACGTGGGATTTATTTTTTAAGATCTCCTATTGACACTTTCGTACTCGACGAACTATCGTAATTTAAGGTTAACGAGGTCCCGTGTGCAACGCGTTCTTGGTTGCGGGAATGCACCTGACCGGAAGTCGCGAGAGAGAGACTCTCCAGGCGCCGGAAGAGAGAGTCTTGGTATCAGCAACGTTATCGAATGAGATTTCCCTGGCGTAAAAGTCGATAAAACATTTTATTTGAATTTCAACGAGATACCTCTATGTTCACATCCTGCTATCGGACTGTCATTATGTTCACGCTCGTCGCGATCATTAATCGTAGAAATCAAATGAGCCTCGGCTTTGCTTTAAAAGTGTCTCAGAATTGACTAGTGCACGTTTAAAGGGACGCGCGAAGCGTCGCGCTCATCGTCGAACGTGTTTCCTCGTTTCGCGGCACATAGGTGCGTCCCCAGCAATTTTTATTTACGTACAGAGAATCCCAGTTACATCCTGGAGATCCTTGCTAATCTTGCCACGAAGCCTCGCACTGATAATAATTTTTTCGTTGCCATCATCGATGGATCTTAAATATTGATAAATTGGCAAAAAAGTAATGGCGACGGTAACAACAGGCATACATCCTGCCGAAGACTTTGCACCTGTAAATATATAAAGTTGTGACATACCTGTCGTTAATCAGACATACTTATCACGTTGATCGTTAAACTAAGGAGCTGACCAGTACAGCCGTCGGTTATCACAGAGATACATATTTGCTTGAGTTTCCACATATTTCAGGATATCCCTGCTACTTCGTGTCATCACGTTTCCTCCTCTCGCTTCTGGACGCAAACAGACTGTAAATTCTATTTCGTAGCCGAAGGCCACTCAAGCTCCTGGCTCATTAATCATTCTCGCGCTCGGCCGAACATCCAAGACTTCTTGATCATTCATTGTTTATCTCTCTTTTACTTTTCTTATCATTCTACTTCGCTCTCCCGTATCACCCACGCGGCTCTCCCTTTTGGCATTTGCCAGCAACGCTGGTTATTGGTAACAGGTTGCTCACCGGGCACACCCATGATGCCTCCCCTCGTCTCTGTTCCTCTCTCGTATGAATTTTCTACATCAGAACGCATTAATCAAGTTGCCATTACGCGAGCTCACGTAACGGTGCATTCGTCCAGTGTCTGTTTCTTTAGAATTGAGAAAAAAGGAATCTGTCGACCAAGTGAAAATTTCTACTCGAAAGCTTCAACATATGTTCAGAGTCGTATCAGCTTGATTTCTCATTCAACAGTCAGCTCCTTTAGCGTGGAGTATCTTGAAGGTATTTTTTTTTTCTTTAAGATTGTTAAACGACTACAGTAAGGAGTATCCATGAAATCTGGTTATCCTGTCTGTCATGGTCTTGCAAGCGTCTTGTGTATACAAGAGACCTGCTGTCCTCTCGTCACGTGAAAACGACGAAAGCAAACGAAGCAAGCGGACCCCCTGGGTTTTAAAGTAGAATCGCGCGGAATGAAAAAGAGATAATTAAATAAACAAGTAACGAAGGAAACCTCTGGATACGTATGTTAAGATGCAACAGGCAGTGGCGCCGCACGTCCTCGCACCCACGCTCATCCGACTCTTTATGTATTGTAATATAATGTACCGACTACCTTGTCGTCTTATTATTCCTGGCACAGATCAAATAAACCGACGATCGCTCGCCGTGGCGATATGACGGAAAGACACGAGGGAAAGTAGTCGCACGTCTAAAGTCACGTGAGGGAAAAACTGAAACGAGACGCCCGTCAGTAATCTACAGAGAAACAATTGACTTAGGACGATCATGATTATTAAACTCACTGTTAAGATCTCAGTATTTTTCGAAATATTTTTCAAATTTATCGAAACAATCATTTAGTCTCTCAAGCTGCGCCATTCTGTCTCTCTTTTCCTTTATCTCGAGGTCCTTTCAGGATGGAACCGTAATCCTCGCGAAGCATTCAGTAGTCGAGCTGTACGTTAACATTACCGATAAATCCTTAACTTTGGTGAGACTTTGGCAACGTTGTTAAACTCGGTCGGTATACCAATGGCTGTCACGTGCGTGGGTGTCCCGTCCTGATGATAACGAGGATTGTGGGCAGGCTAACCTCAAAATTTATGACAACGACTGATTCGCCAGTCAGGACGAACATTTTCATTGTTTTCGTTAAGTACAAGGAGAGGTCTTTGACAAAAATTTTATTTCGCTTAGAAATCTTTCTCTTGGCGTTGGATACCGACATTTTTTCGTTTCGTTTCTTTCTGTGGTATTTTAGGTAACTTCGTGGCTCGTACAAGTTCTGGGTAAAGTTCTATGCGCGTCGAATGAAACTAGAGCCTCGTAGATGACGACCGGATGATTCGAACGTCTACTGTAGTATCTATAGAAAAAGATTTAATGGCCGCTTGATGTAAACATCCTTTCTGACAGTATACAATTGCTCTTTCTATATCGTATATATTGTATATTATACAAGACTATGGTAGTTCGATCACTCTCCTTGGTACGCATTCCTATACAGACAGGCTCACCGGTCCTGACTATATCGTATGACAATATAACAGGGAGTAAATCTATAGCTGTTTTAAATATCGAAAAACAAAAAGTAACACGAAATGCCATTCTCGCTTTAACAGAGCCGCCATTCGCGACACGTTTCTCCCTCGAGGCCAAGGCTCAATTGCGTTTAAAAATATCGTCAACGCTATTTCCCGAGGCGAAGTCGTTCGTCGAAAGCAAAAGTTTTTGACGAATTAACGATTCCTTCCATCGAACGAGTATACTTACCGTTTCTCATTGTCTAACGGTCAACCGATTCGACCGCCATGTTTCCTTACGATCAACTTTATCTTTCGTTCCTTATCCCGTGTGTGTGTATCTATCTACGTAGTCGATGAAATTTCATGGATAGAACATTTTGCTGGACAGTCACTCGCATTGACTGTAGACGGCACAATACGAAGCTCCCGATAAACGCTGTTTACATCGTTGAACAACATATACATCGGTTTCAGGGTCCGCATCAAGTTAATTCTTTCGCACAGTGGAACCACCGTGGTCGGTCATTACAAACAAGCCTGGCGTATGTTTGGATAGATGGCTGTAGGCCAGCGACTCTCAACTGCATAACAGATCAGTGGGAAAGTGTGTAAAACTGTACCGTGTATGTATATTGCGTGCATACGTGTTTCAAATTCGATACGTAATATTTCGCTTTTGATAGAATGTTGAAAGTGACTTTTTGGCGCGAGATTTGATTTTCTTAAGGTTACTGGGGCGATCCGAAGTGGATCTCGTGGATTGAAAAAGATGCGAAGAAAGATGATGGGAAAAACGGTTGGATTGTAATGTCGTTGAAGAAGCTTCTTTCATAGGCGATGGAGAAAAGCGTGATGAAGAGGAGGGGGGGGGGGGGCATGTCATAAATAGCTTGGAAAGTCTGTGTCAGCTGTTAGGTTTATCGACGCAGGGTCACGGTGCCGAGAAACATGGCGTCGAGACGTCTACGGGGTGACGTAAAAGTGCGTTATTTAATGCGTAACGTAGAGGCTCGTCTCGCAGCGTTACGTACGCCAAGGAATTGAGAATAACTGTGTTTAAGAGTATAGACTGCGACGCTCTTGCTCATTATCGTGTTGACTAATATTCATTCCGATTATCAATTAGATGTCTCTCTGCGACACCTCTTGACTCTTGTAGTCCTGGCTATTTGAATTCTCAAGGTTGATTCTCAGCGAAGAAACGGCTGGCAATCTTCGGATGAGATCAAACCTCGAATTTCCTAATATCAGGATAAATCCTTTCCGTGTGTCTTTAATTAATGTGCTGATTAATCAAAAATCTCTGTCGTTTCCGTTTGTACCACCGCTGTTTCACAATCAGGCTCCACGTTTCCCATTATCCCGAAGACCACGAAGTGTCGGCTTTGATTATGGTAAATGCGTTGGAAAAAGATTTCATGGAATTTTCAGTGGCTGCCTATGGTCAACTATAGCCTTTCGATGCTTCAAAGAAGAGGCTAAGAAAAATATATCTCGGCAAATTATGCTTGATCAAATTTTGCGATGTTTATCTCTGCTCTCGGTGGCTGCGCTCTCAAGGCCAGCATATTGCCGAATTTAACTACCTCCTATCCTCCCGATCGTCCCTAGTACGTCCTAACGGATTCACTCTTACTAATTCCGTCTCTTGGCGCCATCATCTCTGCTTATTTTTTTCTTCTGGTCCGCCTCTCTCATCCGTATCCTTGGGTTGCTGAAGCAACTTGGTACAGAATTGTCCCTTGTCTCTTAATAAGGAAATTCATCGAGCCTTACGCAAAATAAGGCGAAGTCTTCTTATCTGACACTCTCAAAGCATCGTTACACCGACTGTCAAGCGGAACGTTATTTGCCGGTTGATTAGTTTGTTTTAATTAATATTCGCATTGTTTAAGTAAATCCACAGCTCGATTGAAACTGTCATTTAAACTCGTTAATATCGAGGGGTGATCATCCTGATCCTTGAGATCGCTGGGAATCAATGTCTACTACACGTGTTTCAGGGTAATTTCTTTTGCTGCTCGAATGACTGTCATTCGCAAACTGACATAATGTGCTTCATACGCTGTCTGCTCATTTCCATGTGCAATTACTTCTTGCACACTTGAGACAAGAAGGGGCATGGACGTTTACACGTGGTTAACCGTAATCCTGACGGACCGACCAGGATGATTATCCGAATCTACGTTAACTGTGCTGTGCATTCGCGAGATTGAATTCTCGCGTATCGATTGCTCCAATCAATTGGGGTCCAGGTGCTCGTTCAGTCCTTGCGGAAGTGTTACAAGAACAGTGCGACGAGATAAAAATGCTGTTTCGACGGCAAGTCAGTGAACCGGCTGGTGGAAGTGCTAAAACGAATTCAGACATTCCGGCAGCCACGGCTACCACTTCCGGTTCCAGTGCTGGGATCTTGACACAATGGTACACGAAGATCGCAACCAACGTGAAGAGACGACAAGCTTTTAGTCCAAAATCGCTACTGAAGAAAGCATTGGTATTATATACTTGTTGATTGAAAATCGACCAAAACAGGTCAAGGGGATGATACACGATTTTAGCAATTTTTCTATTTTTAAGGACGGGAACTAATCTGCCGACTAAAATATAAAATTTATTAAATGTGTGTGTGTCTATACACGAATAATTGAAAGTAAAAATGAACCCCTAATATTTGGACACTCCCTCGAGTACGAATAAAATTTTTAAGAAACGGGGTGAATATTTTACATTTACTTACAGCCGATTATCCTGAAACGTGTCTCATTAACGTTAATTCTCTTCATCATGTAACTTTTCCCAAGGCGTCGCTTACTTTAATAATTTTCTCGCCTTTTTCTTTTCCAGCTACCCGTGGTGGATCCCTTCCTGGAGAAAGTTTCACTCTCCGATCTCGGTAAGTCCTTTATGCCTGGTTGCTTTAATAACCGCGAGTCTCGGCGCGTATAATAGACACGTAATTGCAAGCAATGAGTCAGGATGTCACACTGTAATTATACCGTAAGAAAGAAGCTCGTCCGGCACTTATCGAGTTCAGCTCCCAATTCATATTCATTACCAAGGGAAATCCGAAGTCCCTGTCGTATATATTCAGTGCATATAAGTAACTGTTGATTCGAGTGCAATATCACTTAAATAGATTGCATTCTGCACCTGAGTGCGAATATCGTCCGATCGACACTTCTAAGCGTATGGGTCGTGCACATTTGAAATAAATTGTCCGCAATCTATATAAACGAATAATCAATACATTCCTCCTACTTCTTCACGTACTTAAAACTAAAGCAAATGAAAAAAAAATGATTAGGCAATCTTGCAAAAAAACCGTAAGGAAAGTCGGTAGATAAGTAGGTAGGCAAGTACGCACATCGCCTGGCAAAAACAAAGTCGCACGGGGTTCTCTGATGGCAGAAGGCCAAGGCATCAACAAGTTGTGTAAATAAAGTGGGAATCTCTCGAGTGTGCCTGAAGAAAACGTGTTATCTCCTCCTCCGTGTTTTCAACATGCGTAAGACCGAGATAAACAGGCACTAGTTATTAACTCCCTAATCAGTAGGTATAAGGAAGATTTCACGAGGATGATGAAATAAGCATAGTCACATTTTAATAATTCATATCGCCAAGTTATATCCTTGACGTACAGGCACATAATCCCAGTGGTTGTGTACCGGAAGGTCTCAAACGAGCAGCCAGACAAATCGATACGCTTAGGGCTGGTGGTTAACTTTCATCCAATTCCCCTTTGGTCAGGAGGATCACCCTAATCCGCTATTCATTCTCCTCGCAGTACTATTTGCCAACAGGGACCACGCCTATCCGTGCTTGAATACCTGCAATGAATAAAGACCCGATCGTATACCTATTTGTCGTAGTAATGAGAGCTCAGCCGGAGACCTAGACCCAGATATTCGCCATAGACGTAAGCGCGCTACCTACCTACCCCGCCAAGCCTATGTCATAAAGCTCCCTGTGCGAGCCTGCCTCCCGGGAAGCTCATCGATCGCTCGCTATACGTATAGCATCCAGGGTGGTACGTGCCAGGGGATTTACAAAGAAAATGCACGACAGAGAACCGTCTTATTCCTTTATTCATATACTCAGGGTGCATCGTTTAGAGTCTATAAAATATTAAAATCATTCGCGCACCCTTGATTTACCATGGACGCTTATGCTATATAGGCCATTAGGTATCTCGGGTCAGTACGATTATTTTGTAGGTCAGAATACGTGCTGGGATGTAACCTTGATATTGATAGAGCGAGTATATTCGCGATAACTCTGTATCACCTGTTGCAGTCCATGTAGGATAACTATATATTTGCATCGTGTTAGGGACTTAGGATGTTACCTTTGGATTATTTCTTATCTTTGAACTTGGTTCGAGTATGTTAGCGGTACGTGTATGCTCGTAACAATTAAAGGGTTTTGCTTAAGTACTTAATATGGCTACTGTGCGTAATGGAAAATTGAAGCTATACAAAAATCCTGCGTCACGATTACGCCAAGGAACATTCAGTTTAATTCATAAATAGATAATAACTGGTTGTGCGGATTGTAAACAGACGTCACTTTACCGAAAATCACGGTGTCTCTGTACATTAGTGTATTAAAGTCAAATATTATTATTAGCCGAGTATTGCTTGGTCTAAGGGAGTTTTTTTGTTTTTTAATGAAATTTTATCCTGGATTCGTTGACAGAGCTGTCAATTATCATACGATATTATCAGACTACGTTTTGTTTTTTTTTTGCTATTTCTTTTGTTATTGTCTGTTCATTAGCAGATCGACGTACTATCGGTCGGTTACGTGACCTATTTTTCGTTGCAGGAGTGATATGCATTTTTTTTTTAAATTCAGTAACTGATAATAGTACAGTCTTGTTGGTGTTTCATTAGCGACGCCGGACATTTGCCAGACTCGCCTGATAGGCGGGTTGCCGTAGTCTGGCGTCTTTACTAGATTCAACCTGACCAATGCTCAGTGATACTGTTAAGTACTGATCGTATCATCAGATCTTCAGAATACACTCGAGCCGATTCACTTACAGCTTTATTATAACCAGTTATATTTATTGCCATTATACTTTTTAGATCTCTTGAGACTTGAGAATCCTCGACAAGCAGGTCTGATGTATTTCTGATGGCCTCTTGAGCTGGCTTACTTTGCAGCAATCGTTTTTATCGACTGAGACGTTTCGTTATTGACATTTCTCATGTTACTTCGTATATCCAGTAAAATCAAAGCTCAACAATAAAGAGCATTGAACTAAAGTGGGAATGTATTCTGTACTTGATTTACTTTCCATGTAGGTAATTGAAAATACTATGGATTAATTAACTATTATACCCTCATCAAGTCTCACTACGCTAATTCATCACGTATATAATTTTCCGTTCGTTGTAGAAGCCTCAATAACATTTCCACTAGGTTTGCTTTATTTATCGCAGACTAGTATGTACCTAGTATCCTAATCAATATTTGAACTACAGTCTATTGTCTTGTACGTGCATTATTTTTTTTTTAGTATCGATACCCGTCTAGCGGGAGCCCTATACATTAATTCCGAATGCTTTGTATCTATCAAATCGGATATTGAATTTGTTTCTATTTCAAGAATCCTCTGAACTCTGTATGCATTGAAAACGTTTGAAATCGTGTCAAAGAAGTATTCGAGTAAGAAACGCCGTATTCATTTAATATAATCCCAGTGGTGACCTGAATTTTCAAAGTATCTATGTTCGGACTGACAATTTTCTGGCCAGTGTTTCCACCTTGTATGTAATTTTTTTAATTTTTGTTGATATCAATACCGATACAGTTTTCGAAATTTTAGCGATTCAGCACGGAGATGCGGATCTGCTGTTAATCTCGTTTATGGATAACGTTTATAATGGCTATGCGAGGATAGTGCGATTTAACGTTTGCCTCGGGTCCTTGCCAGATGGACGTTCGGGCACGTTGCATAAACTAACTTCTCTAGCGAAACAGATACCATCTGTTCGGAAATACGTCATCGCAGAGAAATATCCATTTCTGTAAATCGGTAATAAATTTGATTTAACGGTTATGTCAGCTTTTCCTGAATATTGTTTTTTGTTCAGCGATATTTCTGACATTACGGATATCTCGTTCTCTTTCTTTGAATTTTTTCTTGGAACTTTTATATATTCACATATTACGTCGTATGTCTTGGCAATATTTCGCTTTCGAACGGTCTTCTGGTTAGCTGCTTATTCAAATACTCCTGGGTAGTCGCCTTTGCAAATCCACAGTGCACTCAGATCAGCTGCGTGTATTGGACTTTTGGAACAGACTCAAAGAGCGTTTCGTACTCGTCCATGATTAATACCATTATCGTAAATGTTTTGTACATATACTTATCGTTTTGTCATTGTAATCATTACTCGGCGATTTTAAATGTTACGCGCTATCACCAGATCCACTTTAGGACGTTAATAAATTTTCTGATTCGAGTTGGAGTACGTTTTAGGAGCCTTTTAATTTAATACAAAAATACTTATCGGTCCTCTATTATATATGTGAATCGTTTTCATGATTTGTCATACAATCTATAGAGCGTTATACAAGATTAGTGTAATCGTTAGGCGTTAACAATTATGAGTTAGTCTCGGACAATTTGAATTATACGTGAGAAAATTTTCGTTGAAAATTAAATGATTGACATGAAAAAATGACTCGTACAAAAAAAAACCATCCGGGACCTGTCAATTAGATTTCTGCTCTTCATTTATCGTGCCCCGAGTGACGTTAAATCTATCAGAGTCTGTCGCCTCTGTGAAATTACCAAAAAATTGCAATGACACTTTTAAAAGAAACGAAAATTAAGATTTTTCGCAATGTAGTATATCAATAAATATATCTTGGGAGAGGGAACACTGGTTGTGCTAGACTGTCATCGATAATGGGTCACTGACTTTCTGATCGACAGGAGGAATTTCACAAGCTCGTATATCATGACTACTTTATATTTGACACAGAAAATTCACTCTCGATATTACAAGTGAAAAAAAATACTACACGCCGATATAACGTATGTTAAGAGCCTTGATTTCGCTTAGGAACCTTATTGATTACGTTTTATGCTTCTCGTACGATGCCCTTTATCACTCTGATTCGTTCTCTTTGACGTTACATTGTTTTTTCTCAATTGTAATAGAAACCATCCTACAGTAAGTAACTCTGCTGTATTTATCGGCAGGTATAATGGGGGGGATGAGGATTGTTTTTTTTTTTTGGCAGCGGAGCCTGCGTTTCTCGACGATGCTATTCTTGGCCAGCCGACGATGCCCACACGGTCGCTAGAATACACTCGGCTAGATAGTCATTCAGTTTGCTAGCACGTTGGGCCAAGTTCGGGGGCTTGGCGAAATCCGTGAACATCGCCGACGCGTGTCATCGGCTCCCGTCGACTTTTTGACGGCGCCTAACGTATCCGTAAAATTTTCGCCGTTATCTTTCTCCCACGACTTCCTGATCCTCAGTCTGGATTATCATGGGCACAGCTTGATAAAGGCTTTCGACATTCTTCCGCTTTAGAAACTCACAAGTGCGGTGTTATTAATCGTCCTTCTTTGAATAGTGATTGCAGTTTATCATGATCGCCGAATATGGTCATTTCAAGTGAATTCTAGAGCATCGATCAATGAATTTTAATATAGTGTTACGTAAATTTAATCCTTTCGAAGACGAAGACTCGCTGGGAAAAAGGAAAAAACTCATATGAGTCTGTTCATGAAAATTCTTGCATCCTATCTTGTACAAGATCACACGTGATTTGATTATTGATTTGATAATTCGAAGTTAAAAGCCAAATAGATTCTCGTGTATTAAGTGGACCAAAACAAGTTGATTCTATCGATCGACAGTAAAATGGACAATCGATATCCTTTGTCAAATGCATTTCGACTTTGCAAGATGCATTATGATTATTTGCAATTATCAATGTGAAATCTTGCTGCTCGCTTAAAAGGGGTTCTAAATATGCTTGCTCCTATCGCGCTTGCGTTTATCGCTATGCCGTTCACTCATGCTCCCATGTCGAATTTTATCTACAGGAAAAGTCATTTAAACGCGTCATGCTAGCGTTGAGAACAAATTCTCAGGTTCCTTTATAATTCAGAATTGTTCTTTCGACCCTGCTTGTTCGTTTTATTATCTACTTACATGACATTAGATAGATTTTGTTTTTGATTTATAATTACTTAGCGAGCCACGAGAGTTTTATGCAGTCTATTCAGTTGTTATTATTAGCTAATTGCAATCGGCCAAATTCTATGTTTCCTTGGACCATGACACGTCTGCAAATCTCATGCCAAGTACGATGCTGTTCTAGTGATTTTTAATTTTATCAGTCATTTTATCAGCCTAATTTCCTTCCATCTCTATTCTCATTCCTGTTTTCACAAAGTGCTTACTCATTCTCATGAGTTTATCCTAAAGCCACGCTTTCTTGCCAGTATCGTTCAAGAGGCTTCTGAAAACCTCATGAGATATCACCATCATGGATATTCATTGTTCAGGATCTCGTATTGAATATTGTCGGAATATACTCCAAGACAGACATTTTTTCGTGTTGAAAAGTCCTGAAAGCTGTGATCAGTGATGATTTTTCGCGAAGATGCTGACCCTCCACTACTACTCGAACTCGGAAAGTGTTCGGGCTGTTTTGCGACAGGTCGCTGCTGCTTGGTGCAGCCAGGAAGACGAGGATCCCGTTTATTCGAACGATCTGATCAAGGAGTTCGACGTGAAGGATCCGCCACTCGAGGATGAGCTTGCCTGGATCCTTTCCAAAGGTAACTGTGCAACTGTTGACACAGACCAGAGCGACTCAGGAATGCGAGTAATGCCATAAACAACTGACTACAGTAGTCCACGTGAGAGATCAGAGAGGGCGCCACGATCACTTTACACGATTCCCTCCGACTCTAGGAATCGCCTAGGATCGTTAGACCCTTTGACAGTTCCCAAAGTTCCTTTAGAAATTGTCCGACTCTGAGGATGCTTTCCCATGTATAGAAGACAGAACAGGAACGACGGAATCGGAAAAAATGTTTGGTGGGGGTTGAGCAATCATCTTTTTTCCGAAAATTTAAAACGATGCCTGGGTTCCCCATGTACCATATTTTTTAGAAAACCGGCAAAAATTCTAACCACAAAATTTTTATAAATTTTACGAATTCCAAATCTTCGCATTTCAATCTATTTAATGCTTTTTCTAACAATACATGTCCTTATTAGTGATTTTAATGAACGAAAATTGATTTTTACACTTTACGAATTTCCGTTTTTTCTTCTACATGGGGAACCCAGACTATTTTTCCAATTCCGTCGTTCCTGTTCTGTCTTATATACATGGGAGAGCACTCTGAGGATCTTCACTCTCACAACGTAAATGTTCATCCTTATAAAAAAAAAAACTTCAGGACAGAAACCTCAACCTTTCTAATTTATAATCCATGGTCGCTCATTGTATCCGTCAAACTGGTTTCTGTTCATTGCCTATCGAATGACTGAACCCGTGAGTAGTCATAGATATTGCATACGTATATATACATATTCACGCTAATACATATTCACGCTAATACATATACACGCATGAAATATATATATATAATAGATATATATTGTTTGAGAGTACTCGAATCTCATATAACTCATGTCGTATAATCCCTCTTTTTACCGACATCCATCCACGTCACTTCAATATAATCCAGAGTACCGTATATTTTGCTTACAACGAAAATCCAGGGATTTGTCGATCAACGGAAAATTATTGTGAGAAAAATCTACCTCTAGTCATTTCTCTAACCATCTTGTTCGCTGTCTCTTATCTAAGGAAGCGGTCAGTCATGATGACGGAGTTCTGAAACAGATAAAAGAGAACAGTCATGAAGTCTCAGTGGAGTGTCAAATTGTAGTCAAGCAAACGCATACGAACATCGTATGATTAATTAATAGTGTTAACGTTGTGCGATTTCGAGCATCCATTACGCAATGATGAAACGATTCACTAGTCTCGGTTCATGAATTTCGAATGAAGGTCACATTAAGGCTGTTTTGTATTACCGTATTGTCGCTTCAAAGCATATCGACACATCAACCAAGCAGAGCGAAGCTAGGTTGTATCACATGTTTTCTTTCTCTTACCACGAGATTTCTTTACGGGCAAATTCTTATTTTCGTCAGAATTCATCTACGATATTTTTTCGTTCTTTGATCTTTTTTTACTTTGTGTACAGACAGAAATCGTATATTGCTATCAAAATTATACCGTATTCTTATGTACGTAGCTTGGGGTAAAATGACTATTTCGGATCAGCTTGTAATTGGAATTTAAAAAGTTTCAAATCTCTACCAACCCGGTTATTGCTATAAGGAAGGCTAAGAAGACGATGGTGAAAAAATACGTCTATGGATGATGCGGTCGGTTTTGGGAAGCTTTTGAAAATTGTTTAGCTGAATTAGGAGCTGAACCGAAATACATACTTTACCATACTCGCTTGGCGATTGTTCAGATAATCTTTGATTTTCATTAGAAGACTCAATCTAGATTCTTCGAATATAATACCAATATTGAACTATTACTCTGCGTTAAAAAATATAGAAAAGTAGAGTGTCTTATAAGTGTGTTAAAATACTATGGAACAAGATACGTACGGATATGTATGTAACGAGTCATTATAAAACGCTAGAAGGCTACAGTGTCGTTATTGAGTTTCGAAGGAATTCTTTTGCTGTTAATAATTACTCGCTCGTATACGCAAGAACATTTTTTAGTTCTGACGCAAGCAAAACGTTCTGTTCCTTTGCCACTAGTACGTACATAGTTGTAGGAAAAGGTGGATCGCAATGAGGTTCTCTTTCAAATCACTCCTGTTATCATCGTACCTGTGTCCTTCGCGTGTGCCAATGTTATCTATTGATCGCGTATCTGCAGTGCTCTTTTAACTCGTGCTATTTATATTACGTCTCCTTAGAATTAATTTGTATGTCGAAGAGAGACATGCACGAATAACGCGATTCGTAAATTTAAGAAGCAGAGCCATACGTGAATAAGCCTGGCTTGGATATTTCAAGCTTTCAAATCGTTAGATAATCGATCGAACGTAACGACCTTACTACATTTATTCATCGATATATCTGATCTTTATGCTGGGGAAGATCGATCATGTCGATCGAATTTCGATGTAAAGCGCCGATAATCTTCGATTATTAATCATCGTTAATTCCGCAGATTTACGGCTCGCAAAAATATTGTTATTTTTGTTAGACTTCTTTTTGTATTATTTAGTAGCGTTTCGTTCAAGAATTTATTCTCCTGTCGTATTAATCAGGAATTCCCGTTTCGATTTTCTCTGTTGTTTTTCTTCTTTCTCGACGTTGCGACTCAGCGAATATAATTTTGTTCTTGTTCTTTTTCTAATGTCTTAATTTTCAGAGCAGCCCTCTCTTAACTTATCACTTATTTTCGCACAGTAAGATCCTTGCCAACACGTCCTATATCCAAAATTTATGATTAGGTCTCGCATAAATATATTCAGTACCGCAAGGTCTTTCCAGATACTTAAATCACTAAACGGATTTAGAATTAATTTGTAAAGATTGTGAAAATGTGTTTCTGAGATTGTACTTCCGTTTACCATTTTGTTTTGTAAAAGTGGTATCTTCGATTACGTGTAAATTTGATTAATTCGTGAAAATTAACGGGCATTTCATTACGATCGATCGTCGCGAACAGTGCATTTGCATATCCTGTCAAATTAAGTGTCGTTTTCATAATTTAATGTAACATTTGACCTCACTGATAAATATAGACGTTAATACTTACAAGCGCGCTCAATTTGGATATCATTCATTGTCTTATATCGGCCAATCGACAACTGATCATTCTTTCACTAATCTGTATGAGGTTCGGTACTAATAACGATATCATAGGTAAAATTTTAGGTAGTGAGACTCGTAATTACCAAATGCTTCTGTGGTTTTTTCTAATTTACGTGATTCAGTGGTGTAAATTATTAAGTGACTGCTAATACAATCGTTTCCATTTCAAGACACGACGCATCTTGCACCGTGGCGCTGCGTGCGCAACGTTCACTTTCAAATTTTACTACGTCAGCCAGTGGACATTCACTATGTATCTTTGCAACAGTACAATATAACAAAGTCATCGTGTCTCTTAGCAAAAAGAAAAATGTGTTTCAATCAATTGTCAGTCAGGCTATTCAGAAGTCAATTGTAATATTTATAACAGTGTCGTCGCGTATTATTTGAATTAAATGCCGTCGTGATGTATTCAATTCGTTGGAATTCCTGGTCCAAACAAATAATTTGTCAATAGAGAAACTTGCGAGTACGCTTCATTCCGAATACTGGTTAGAATATCAAGGCAGGAGAGCTGTCGTTTTAACCGTTTCTTTAAGTCCGCGTTACTTTTCTTCAACGAGCCGTACTATTTTCAGACACGTTAGTCGGGGCTCAACGATCTCTCAATCCTAAACCATTCGTTATTCATAGATCGTACGTCATTGTATTCTCATCGCTGCGAATTTATAGTATCGATAGCACAAGAGTTTTATTGCTATATTTCAATTATTCGCTCCATTCTAATTTATACGCTATCGTGTAATATTGAGGTTATTCTAAGCAGTTACATAATATAAACTCTCTTCCCCAGTGTGTAGCGGATATCGTTCGTCTGTGCGAATAAACTGTGCGAATCATTGTTGAACCAGTTAAATTTCAAATTAAGAATGTAATAAGATTTATGTACAGTGTGACATCGTGATATTCTAGATTGTACTTTTACTCGTACGAACATTTTATTCATTTGAGACGATTGTGAGTGAGACTTACCGAAAATGTTGCGACGGAACAAAGCGCTTCACTATTGCGAACTCTTTGGACTTTCAGAGGAGGACGAGTCCCAGATCTACGTAAAGTTCTTCAAGTTCCATAAGTGTTACGACCTAATACCCACCAGTGCCAAACTGGTCGTATTTGACACTCACCTGCTTGTGAAGAAGGCTTTCTTTGCTCTAGTCTATAACGGTGAGCTTAGGATGAGTTATGTTATGGAATTTACTCATAATTAGATTGGGCTTGGAATTATTTTGTTTTTGTTATTGTATGTAGGTGTCAGAGCAGCTCCATTATGGGACAGTTCGCGGCAGCAATTTGTAGGAATGCTGACTATAACGGATTTCATAAAAATCCTACAGATGTACTACACCAGTCCTTCAGTCACTATGGATGAACTAGAAGAGCATGAGTTGGACACTTGGCGAAGTATGTTGAATGATACCAGGCTTACAAAGATTTTATCAAGAACCTCCTTTTTTAATAAAACAATAGCTTTGACTTAAATAAATTTATTTAATTTTACAGAGGTTTTGAAGGATCAAGTGCATCCTCTGGTCAGCATAGGTCCTGATGCATCCTTGTACGATGCTATTAAAACGCTGATCCATAACAGAATACATCGTTTGCCTGTGATAGATCCTGATACTGGAAATGTGCTATACATTTTGACGCATAAAAGAATACTTAGGTTTCTTTTCCTTTATGTAAGTCTTGTCTTGTGAAATGTGATCTATAGTTGTACCAGTTTCATTCTATTTTTTTTAATAATATTGTTATGTGACACTGTTCTTAGATCCATGAATTACCTAAGCCTTCCTTTACAAACAAAACATTAAGAGAGCTAAGGATAGGAACGTTTGACAACATAGAAACCGCCACAGAAGAAACTAGCATAATTTTAGCTCTGAAGAAGTTCGTTGAAAGGCGAGTCTCAGCATTACCAATAATTGACAATGAAGGAAAGTTAGTTAACATCTACTCCAAGTTTGATGTGATTGTACGTATATACTTTATAATTTATGACATTACTTTTAAATACAAATATCACCCCAATACTTCATGCGATAATTCCTATTCTAGAATCTAGCTGCAGAAAAAACATATAACAATTTGGATGTGTCGCTGCGAGAGGCTAATGAACATAGAAATGAATGGTTCGAAGGAGTCCAAAGTTGTAAACTGGATGAAACCTTATTTACTGTTATGGAAAAGATTGTAAGAGCAGAGGTAAGGACAAAATTGCATTCATAATCCAAAAGATAGTATCTTATATTGAAAAATTTAATATCGACTATTGTTTATTTCCATCAGGTTCACAGACTCGTTGTAGTAAATGATGATGATAAAGCAATTGGTATAATTTCGCTATCCGATCTGCTGTTCTACCTCGTTCTCAGGCCTTGTGGTAAGTAATAACACTCTCGTGTAATAAACGAAGTCTTAATTATAAGGTTTAACATATAAGTATGATTACTCAGGTGAAGACGGAAATAGCAACAAAGGTAGCTCTATATCGTTGCGAGCACAAGATTCCATAAACTCAAGAGCTCCAAGTTCTGCTCAGTCGGAAACATCCCTTGCAGACGGAGAAGTGGAACCGGAACAAGAGGCGGCCGATGCAAACCAAACAGAAGAACCACCTGCAACTCCAAGTCCACCACGGAGTCCAGCTGGTTCAGATATTTCGGAGCCACAACCGACGTTGGTAAACCCCTCTCAGGAACCGACGTGGCGGGAAGTCACAGTATCGGGAGGAGAATGAGCGTCGCTGTTACCTAATCTTGCTTGAACATGCAAAGAAATTCTGTAAATCTAGATCAGTGCTGTGCCAGATCCCTCGCATCATAGCAGCATTAGGAGCCGGCTGAAATTAAAGTATTTCTGATGCGTCAAAATGCCCACGTAATTGTCATGTTTATCGCTCCTATCCGTAGACACGAATGAAACTCCATTGCTTTACTCCTATAATTTCGGAGCGCATAACAGGACACAGATCTTTCGTGGCATAGTTCCGGGGGAAGTCTTATATTGAATATAATTTTCGGTATCCATTTAGAATTGACTCTAAAACTTATACATGGCGTGCGACGTTGTACAGTGTATAAATTTGTGTTATATTCGACTTTGTACAATGACATATATATATGTGTGACGATTTAACGATACTCGGTATAGACATTTACAACTGTTCTTTCGGAATTGGCTATCGAAATATCTGTTCTTGTAGCATATACTTTATTTATCATGTTTATTTCTTTTTTCTTTTCAAAATTATACTCATACTTATTCATATGAGGAAGTCTGTAAATAATTACGATATAGTATATACAATTTTTTGTATTTGTTTCTTTGTGAAATTGGGATGTCGGTTTTCAACTTTTATTACACGTTTACGATGTTAAATTATAAGGAGGCCATTCAAGACTCGTATTAATTTCACCAACGGATATGAAAACGGAACTATTATTTAATTCGCATAATAGTTGAATTAACATTTATGAATTTTTGAAGTAATGTGATACTTTACACGAGGTGTGGAAGTTAGTTTTTCAGTTTTGGCAAAGGTGATTTTCATGGTGAATCTGAAGTTATGGTCAAGAAACAATAAAGAAATGTAATGAAGATGACGCCTGTAAATAGATAACGAAATATCGTGTTATGTGGTACGCAGTATAATCTAAAAGCTTAAAATCGGCTGCATCGAGTCGTTAAAAACCTGTATTTTAGAGTCTTAACCAGACGAGTAGATTGAACGCGCAGGAAATAAAATCATGATATGAATTTTTGAATAAGGTATTAATCGGCGATTTCATCCCGATCGGACTATTTTTTTAAGCTACAATGCCTTTTCGTTCTGTAAGAATGAACGTAAAAACCGGACGAATAATTTGGAGCACTTGTCAAACCGATATATAAATCTGTACATTATGTATGCGAGAAGTAAAGAATTAAATTGGCCTATGTGAGAAGTCAAGTGGCTATAGAATTTCTAGTACTTAGTATTTATGGTCAAAATTCGTGCACGGGTTCTCTTGTGTTATTATTTCAATATCTTTCAATCTAAAAGAGAAATGCTGATTATAAATGATTCTATCTATTGAATTCAAATGTTCAAATCGAGACGAACATTGATACTAATAATATCTATGCAGAACATCTGTACATCAGTTTCGACCATGTCTTTAAGGAACTAATTTATACTTAAAGGCATAGAATGTGTAAAACATTGAATAGAGTGTTGTAAAGTAGCGATGAATATAAATGAAAGAAAGGAGAAAGAGAGAAGCTGCGCAGTCTCGCGCGTTTAAATTAACTATGAATGTCAATGCATTGGAGGCATCTTTCGTTGCCTTTTTACTGTTTTTCTCACGAGTATACCACGACCCTAAGGTTGTTCCCTATAAGAATTCGGTGTAATTAATGTTCTTTTTATACTAAAAAGTATTTTCCAAATTACTGCGCGTCGTTCACTAACATCAAATTTGCATTCTCATTATAGTGCCAAGCTTCGTTTATTCTCGATGTCCATACCGAGAATTGCTTCAATTCCCTACTGTTTGTCTACAGTGTTTTCATCCGGCAATAATAATACTTGCTTTTACAGCGACAATAATTATTAATATTGATAAAACATCTATTGATAGGCTGACAGCTGAACATTATGGCTCTGGAAATACTATCTATACTTACACTGTAACACCTTAGAGTAATAGGGAACATCCTTTAAATAGAATTCTACCGATCAACGAACAGAGCCCATATACAATTATAAAAGGATTAAGTATATTCCCTGTATATCGCTCCTGTCACTGGTGCAAACATCTTGTAGTTATATCCTCTTCAGAGTAGCGCATAATAGTGACACGAACTTCTTTAATATATCTGGCGACATTAGTGGAACTAGATATTACATCTTATACATATTGAAATCAATGGGAAATCCAAGCGATTATTAAACTTTTATATCCTTGGATATTCATATGTGAGAATACTGAAGCTACAGTTGGTTGTCAGCAAATAATGTAGAGATATTGAATATGAGAATATCAATGACACCTGGCGACAATGAAAACTGATGACGATAACGACCATAATAATTTAATAGATTTTGGGGAATCGCTCGTCAACTAGCGATTTTGAGTTTAATGTACTACGTCGGCATACCTCGTACTATCAACCATTATCTTGGCCATTGATTAAGGGTCAATGGCATTGTCTTCGCGCTTAAATTTATTTCACAATCTAGTCTCCGTTTTATGTTCCGTGCAAAACGTTCCGGTTCGATGTAAGTATGAATTATTAAGGGATGAAAGTATTGAGAATGGGATATTCTCATGTGAATCCAAAGGCAGAAAGTGTGAGAGATCACGGCTATGCAAGGACGCCATTTATATTCAATAAAAGATAGAGAATGCAATGTATATTATTGATAGAAGCCTATACAGTGGAGTTGTTTGTACATAAATGATTGCTGTACCTTAACAGTGGGTTTATGTCATTGTTCGAAATGCATACGTTTATTTCAGAAAGACGTCTGAAGGTAGCTATTGGACATTAGAAAGACAGTGCCTATAATTTAATGTGTTAATCCGTAGCATTATTTTAGTATATATAAGACTATAGATATCAGCAGCGATATAAACGATGCCAGGATATAAAAGATACTAGAATAACAATTCAGTGTCAAGGAATGGTCGCGATGATTTTTGTACAGCCGAATGATATACAACTCGGATCAGGATATGTGCCCTCGTTGTTAACATCTTTTCAGTACAAATACGCAACACGTAATAATGTTGTAACGTTTAATTTTCTCTAGTTAATAGATATGCAAAGAATTACTGTAGACCTTATCATTTGCAACATCCATCAATTTCAATGACTTTATGTGGTTTCTGGATTTCCTCAGAATGCCATACACACAGACGGAAGACTGTAATATTATGGAATTTTCTGGAAACACAATAGAAATTGAATTTGAATTATGTTGTGCTTACGAACCAAAATACAATTGATGAGATGAGGTATTAATTATGATTAAATTGTACGATAAGGATTAACTTAATTTAAGCGGTATAAGTGACGCATCCTTCTTAATACCGTACACCCGAGGAAATGACTAGAGTAGTTCTTTAATCTCCTGTACATGTAAGCGGAAAATAAGGAAAATTCCGATTGCTGATTGACAAAATACACTATGGTAGAAACGTTTCATTTAATTGTTTATTTAACATTCACACCATCTCTTGTATTCTATTGTACAATGACAGAAAGAAAAGCTAAATACAAGATTTTTTTCTTGCAAATCGTGTCAGAATAAATCTTAATGAGGTTGTTGTACGAAATAATAGATTTTGATGACAATGCATAAATAGAAATATAACTATCTCTTTACCGTCAGTTGCAGCATTGAAATTATAAAGGTACGTAACTAGAGAAAGGGACCGTAAGGACTTGAGTGTTCATACTTGTAATACAAACTGCGACGATGAGCATCATTTTCTCTTCCTCGAATTGTATTCTTTTTTGAACTTTGTGGAAGTTTTGCTTTTTATTATTTTGGGCCTCTTCTCCGCCTTTTCGGAATCCTGAGATACAACAAATAATTTTGGATAAATAACATGCACGTAAGTTCTTCCGAATAGCGTATGTTTTTTGCATGCGAAAAAATCAATCACTTACCGATGAATCGTCTACAATTATTGCTTGTTTGGTAGGAAGCTTTCTCTTGTCTCTTGTTAAATATGCATCATTTTTATCGTGGGCTATCACGTCCATTTTGTCAAATAGTGCATCATATTCCGCCTCGCTATCATCCAATTCTTCGTTCTCATCCGTATTTCCATCTCTATCGCTACCATTAGGATTCATGGAAAGAGTTTCTGCCGCGTTTGTTTCATCATTCTCATCATCATCTTTCATTGTGAAATCAGATCTCAATATCATACAATTTATTTTGGATGTTAGATACACCTAGAATAGGTACATAATTTCATAATATAGATTTTATTTCGCGAACATAAAGATAGATTTTAATTACCTTTTTTATGAGTTTCTTTGTCTCTAAGTGATGAATACGTAAATGTCGATCCAAACCAGCACTAATAATATATGGTTGTACTGTACTGCATGCTAAAGAAGTTATACTCCCTACAAAATCTTTATAGGTATTCAATATCTTACCAGGTTTTCGTAAATCGATAAGATTCATTCTGCCTTTTCCAGAACCAACCACAATGTGACTAAAACAGAATTTTTTAATGTCTGGTTTAATCTTCAACTCTTACTTTATGCACAGAGAAAATATCATACCACTGTATAATACTTACTGTTCCTTTGGAGCTATAGCTAAAGTGGTTAGAGCTTCATCCTTAATAGTTAAATTTATCACAGGTCTTCGTTGAGCATCAGGATCATACAAGCGTATCTAAAATATTTTCTATATAATTACATTATATAATTAAAGTTTTAAAAGAAAGAAATGTGATAATTACAAATCCATATTTGCTTGTTGTAGCTACATTAGAACTATTCGGTAGGAACCCTATATCAGAAATTGAAATAGGAACTCTCAATTCTAATGAATCATGCCGAACATTTTTTTCAAGGAAAATTCGACTTTGTCTCTCCAAGTCAAATAACTTTAACTCATTTTCCTCACCACCAGTAGCTATTATATTTTTATTAATATGCGAATGACGCATTCTATGCAAATTATCCCCAGCATTTATTAGTAACTGTTCCTCTTCATTAAATTTCCAAAGTTTTACTTCACCTGATTTGACTGCTGTGAGTATTGCCCTGGAACAAAGTATAACTTGGAAATAAAACAACTTCTTGAACATACTGAGTTAACATACCCACTGTATCTCGAAATTCCATTAATCTTCCCTTCTCCATTGCTGCATACGAAAGAACTTGTAAATGCTGAGTACTCAGTATCATATACTTTCACACTGGAAAAAACTGGATTAAATATATTTTTTAATGCAACTCAATTTCAGTTTATTCAATTAAAATTTTTATCACCTTCTGACACCTTTTACACCACAACCGATCAAGATTTCCTTCTCATTGTCATCCCCCCATGCCATTGCAGTTACTTCATGATTTTCGGTTATAGCTATCAGGTTTTGTATGTTCTTAATAATATTTCCTTTATCAGTTATTTTTATTCCTAAAACGTAATCATATTTATAATTGTCTAACAAAAAAACATGTAAAATACAAACAATATTTTCAGCAGATAACCTGCGCTATGAATGTAAATACATAATGACACAAAATAGGCAGTATAAATAAGAAGATTAATACTTAGGTACCTTTGAATGCTCCTGAAGTTGCTCCTACGAAAACATTAAAATCCTGTTTGTAACTCATGGTTGAATTATTCTTTCAAATTCAATTCAAAAACACCAGACACGTTTATCTTGCTTTTCACCAATTTTATTTTGCCGTTGCCGCGCCACCTGACCGAATAACTGTCGAAACCACAGACCACTTATTGGAGAGACGGCACTCCCGTGCTATAGATCAGAGATGAATAGGGAGATGTGCAACGCTACGGTTTCAGGCGATACCAAAAACATGGCGCTAAACCGTAGCGACGAGTTCAGAAGTAGGATTTTGTGATCATCGCCTCCGTCGATAATGCATATTCCGTCGTAGCCGAGTTGAACGTGATCACAAACGTATAACTTGGCGGTCATTCATGAATAGAGAACTATTTCCCTATGCTTATAATTGTGTTGGGGGTTGCTTTTTGGGGCCTAGGCGGCCTAGGGGTGTAGCCCAAAAATCGAAAAGATTTGAAAATTGAAATTTATAGCATGATATATTCTTATACTGCATAAAGAACAGTTTCCAA
>JARQSW010000388.1:3207926-3253651 GCA_030142375.1 Calameuta pallipes
CTTTATACAGGCATATAAACATAAATCTTTATTTTCCCACGCTAACTTCCTGACGGTCCTCTTTCCGCCAAGCTATAAGTTCCTGATCACGTTCAACTCGGCTACCACGGGATACGCATTATCGACGGACACGATGATCACAAAATCCTACTCCTAAACTCGCCGCTACGATTTAGCGCCATGTTTTTGCTATCGCCTAAAACCGTAGCGTTGTGCATCTCCCTACTCATCTTTTTTCCTTTCCTTATGGCTGTATCTCTAATAGGGCTAGTTACTGGCACATCTCCTCATTGGAGGAGGCAGCCACAAGGAAGCATCTCTAATGGGGGACATGTGCCAGGTCCCTATTCATCTCTGCTATAGACTGTTAGCACGAGCAGCAACGCTATCTTATGGGTAGGTTATATTATTATTCTATGTTTCACTATAGCGCATTGGAGTGCCAACCCCCTGGTCGAAACCATACCGACAAATTTGGTCGAGTATAAGTACCTATCAGATATACTACGCTTGAATTCATGAGCTCTGTGAAGCGCATGCATTTATAAAGGGATGCATTCTAAAGCGTATGTATTCTAGAGATAGATTGTGTAACTCAAATGTAGAGAAAATACAAAACGTGAATAACTATTAACTAATCACGTGTTAAGGTCAAAAGAAGGCAAGCACAACGATTGGCTACCAGCTATTCACTTTTAGCATTTTCACTACATTTGGGTTGCATAATCGATCTCCTGGCTGAACAAAGGAGCCTCGAACCATGTCCACGTTTCTGATTGGTTGAGTGTTCTACCAATACCTCAAGCAAACTTCAAACTTGTAACGGAACTATAAGGTTCATTCGTGCAAATGTGTTTACATATGTACTGCGGAGTACTATAGTGTATTCAAAAATGAGTCGATAGTGGAGAGTGCACCGTTGCTTCTCTATTTATTGCATGCATTAGATCGCGATAGAACATGCTCTCAGCGCTCTCGGCCCATTTTCGAACACACCTATAATGCTTCGGAGAACGTAAAAACGTTTGCACGAACGGACCTGATAAAGTGTTGTCCAACTCACATCAGATTTTGATTTTGATTTTCTGAAAAATTATTCACTATTGAACGTTCTTAAAAGCCTTTCAAACACTATTAAACGAATGGAATAAGAAAGAGGTTAAAAAATAAAAGTCTGCCTTCCAACTTCATACAGGCAAGTTAAAGTTGTCCGGCTAACTTCATAGAGATTGAACGTCGTAACCGAACCGATATTTCTTTCGGTTGCAGTCCCTGCTGACACATTCACTCCATATTGTATACGCATGATACACATCCATACACATTTAATGATTGTAACGCGTAGGGTCAGTTAGGTGAGTTAGGATTTTGATCCTCTTGCGGAGTCTTGTGCAAAGGTACATTCCGTGCTTATCATTGTTATTAAAATATTAAACGGTTTATTGAGTACGAAGCAATATACCAAATTATTTTTTAGAAGCTGAGAATTTTGTATAAGGTTAAAGTATGTTCAGCAAACATACTGATTTTTATTCTTATTTATTCTGTAGGTGTAGGTTAAGATTATTGTGACAATCGGTTCTTTTTTTGCATTCTGATTAATTATTGTATTTGTTATGTTAACTTATTATGTTACTATTTTACAACCATAATTTAATATAAGGTAATATTAATATTAAATAAAGTTAATTGAGATGCAAAATACTTTTGCAAATATAGTGTATCAAATAAACTTTTGCAGCCTTAATTATGGCAGAAAATTTTGGACGCGACACACCTCCCATGTATTCTTCAAATGAGGAACCTAGAACATCTGGACAACCATTATCTGATTTTCTTTTGCAATTGGAAGATTACACACCAACGGTATAAATTTTTTAATTTGAAAAAAATTTTAGTTAATCAGTAGCTTAATCAATATTTGTGTGTAGGTACCTGATGCTATCAGTGAACATTATTTGCACACAGCAGGATTTAATACTACAGATCCCAGAATGTAAATATTCATCATTAGTTTAATATATAATTATTGTTAATGAGTTCATTGTAAATATATTTTATACATTCTTTTAGTGTAAGATTGGTATCGTTAGCTGCTCAAAAGTTTATCTCAGAAATTGCCAATGATGCTCTTCAACATTGCAAAACAAGAGGTGCAAATCAAAACACAAAGACAAAAGGAAAAGATCGACGTTACACATTAACCATGGAAGATTTAACTCCTGCAGTTGCTGAATACGGCATCATAGTAAAAAAACCACATTACTTTGTCTAAATTGGAATCACCTTATACAAAAATGTAATTATTGTGTTTAAGATACTATACGAATGATTTTGTGGCTTTCCTCACCTTTTATTTTTTATTATGTGTACATGTACGTGATGTAAGTTATTTTGGTATATTGGCACATTGGTAGTTTTCATTATATATTCATCCACCTTGCAGATATAAATAAATGATTACTTTTAATAGTGCATTATAAGGATTTGTGAAATTTCGTTCAGTATCCGCAATTTTAGCGTTTGTTATTCCTATGACATATTTCCATGGCTCTTAATACAGGCACACAACTATAAAATTAAGTTATGACGTAATTTAATTTCTCTCTCTGGGAACAGGAAACAACTGTCTCAGCGCCATTTGTCTTTAAAAATTCATCACGTGACATTGAAGAGAATGTTTGCAGGTTAACCAACGTTGCAGAAAATTCCCTAAATTCAGATCATCGGTTGGGGGCAATATTTTATTTTTAAATCAACAATAAATAATGGGATATTGAGCTACATTTATTAATACGCATAAGTAATTATCTTTTATTGAAATTTTTTATGAAGCTTAGTACGAAGTTGAATTATTGCCTGTCTTTATCTGCATTCGCAATTGATCCAAACTGGTCCAAACACGCATAATCGGGTGTGAAGAGAGTAACAACTTCTCTTATGACAACAAAAAGTCATTTGTACTCCCTAGGAATTTTCTGCGTCCACGATTTACCAATAGTGGTCGCATGCGCTCTATCGTAAAAAATCCATCAGCCATATTGGTGTGTTGTATCGTTCGCCCAGTAATTCCGAACTTAAATAAGGTATTTCTCCTATTTAAATGGCATTTTACCATCTATATTTAGATGGATTAGAGAATTAATAGTTCGCTGTCATATTTATGGCAGATGAAAGGTCCGTACATAGTTGTCCTGTGACATCTATGGTCAAAAAAAGTTTGGTTAATATTGCCACCTTGGCTTACGGAAATTGCCCCGTTAAAAAATATGTCGTAAATAAATGCGTGGAAAGCTCCTGACATGGATACAATGGATATTCACATTTTTTTTTCAATTACAATCAGAAATATGTAATTGCAAGTTGCTATAGTAACGGGAATATTGCAGTTTTAGAAAGTATCTTGCTTCAGGAGTCTGTTGCATCTTTGTTGAACTACTCATTTCAGTGGACTATATTACCTCTAATATTTTTCCTTTGTTAATTAGTTCAATCTGTTATATTTAATATAGTCAATGGAGGTCTGAATTTATCATTGTCAAGTAGTACAAGATATTTTCATATATTTCTGTCAATTGAATGCTAATTTTGCCTTGTGTTATGACATTGAATAATCTAACAGATGGTACTATTGTTATGCAAAGGTTCATTTTAATATGCTTCAATATAGTAGCATGATTAAATTGTCATACAGACTTTATATTATTTTTTACAATTTTGGTTTTGATAGACGATACTTAAACATATAGTACTGTTACAATATAGAATAGGTCTTTAGTTTGCGTAGCCAATGTTTGTTATTTTTATATTGTTACATATATATTTAGATTACATCACTTATTGTAAATTTCTAGTATTTATGAATATCCATGTATACAGTTTTTATTAAACAACTTAAGTATTCTGATTCAAATGCTATTAAGTACTACAAGGTGTTCAATTTATATGTTTGAAGTGAAATATATTAAAATTTATTAATATCATATAATAAGGATAGATGCAATAATAATTTATTTTTTATAGCAGAAAGTGCGTCATGACGGATTCTATGAAGTTTGGTCCAGAATGGTATGTAATGTAAACATTTTGTCAACATTTGTTTTTTCTTTTTTTTCAATTTTTTATACATCACACTGTACAAAAGTTACTTGGTAATTGTTCATTCTTCCATCGGGCATTTATTTTTCTCAATATGATGCATAACAATCTTTGAAATTCCATTAGATCTTGAAAAATTACTTATTCTTGATGTGATAATTTTGATATTTAGGTTGCGCAATTTGTCGGGAGACGGTTGCAATACCGGAGGTGGTGGTGGAGGGCCTGTGAGCCTAACTACCCCTCGTTATCAGCTGGCGGAGCATAGGTATGGTCGGGAGGAGATGTTAGCTCTGTTCGATCGCAACTATAAGCCCCCTGAACCGTTAACCATCTTTCCAACGCTGTACGTCGAAAAGACTCAACTACCGTTGGCCCTCATACAGATGACAGAGGATGAAACGGTAATTGCGTTAAAACCAGTTTGTATCGGATAAAATTTGTTTTCATAATCTCTATTTACTTTGCATATCATATTAACTATTCATTGGCGGTTATTGTCTTGCTGACGTTTACTTTGTCTAGGCTCCTTACCGTCCTCCAATCTTTTAAAAAACAGTTCAAATGTATTTATTTCTGTCTACTATGGCCTTGAACTTTAAAATTTATTTATAACTGGCACAGAGTTTACACGTTATGGTAATCATGTTATAATAACTAAAAGTTTTTTAAGTGAATTTTTATGTTGGTAAATGCAGCAGGATAGACCGGCAAGTTTGGCAGGCGAGGAATGCGATTCATATCGTGTCATTTCTTATATGTTTGTATCGTATCTTATATTGGGAACTGTGTCATACTTACTTGCTATCTAAAAATACATCACTCTGGAGCCCTTGTGCCAGACTTCCTGGCATTGCTCTCTTCGTTTTCCTGCACTTTAGTTCGGCACTTCATTCTAGTTTGTGCATAACGTATAATATGTCGGTTACCGAAGTAGATAATCTCTTTTTCAGGAGCAGTATCGGTTTCGTAAGTGTAAAGCAGTATCTGACAATAAAAGTTAACTAAAACCATTGGCACAGTTCCCAGATTCTGAAATATACAAAGAGATATAACGTAAAGACGATGAAACATGCTAGATTCAAGAGCAAGGAAGTTCAGAACACTGCAGTTCTCGGTGCGCTAGCATCGAGATAAGGTCAAGTCAATTCATGTGGAATTCTTCGTGTTTTTAGCGTATGTGGAATGGCGGAATAACGAGCAGCGGAGGTCGTGGTCGAGGAGGTAGTGTCGATCGTGGAGGGCGTGGTAGAACCGGAAGAGGCAGCCTGTATTCGTCTCATTATTCTCGTGGTGTCAGTTTCGATGAAGCGGGAGATGGTCCGAGACTTGATACACAGCCCTTTCCGGTATTATTAAATTACAACTCAATTTTTGGCTCACGTATACGTACGTTAAACAACATTGTGTGGGAATGAATGGTTTACGTCAATAGGTAAGAAGCAGACCCTTCGACAGGTCACAAAGTGAGCGTAGTTGGACAGAAAGAAACGGGGTTCCTGGCCCGGGCGAATGGAACGGGTCAACGAGCCCCAGGAAGGAGTTAGGTCGAGGAACTAGTGGGGGTTCTCTTATGGAAGGTAATTGGCGACGCCATCGAGGTGGCGGGGAAGACGATGAAGGGTGGCGGGTTGCTTCTAATAGTCGAGGAGAAAAATGGGGTAAGTGAGATTCATAATTATTTCAAATATACCGTGTGAATGTTTGTGCAAATATCCTATTTCGCGAGTAAATAAATTTATCATTGGCACTGTGCGTCTCATATGTATCGATAAATAGCTTTAGCTGTTTCATAAACGTAGGAAGTGTACTCGAATCGCTAAGGAATGGAATGTTTAGTTAGAAGCAGCTGGCGCGACGGTGGTGGCTCAGATCGTGACAGATTGGACAGGGCCGATGGTGATGGAGAGGATGGCAGAGGTACTGGCGGTCGTTGGGAACATAGAGGAAGTCATAGATCATCCCACGATGTCCATCATCCTCCTGCTCGTACTTCGCGAACCTGGGAACCCAATCATCATGACAACCATGATAACCTACCTGAATGGTACTTTTTAAAGAATATTCATATTTCTGAGCATCATTGTGTCAAGTTAAAGTATGTCGGTGATTAGTGTTAGCCAAAACTTAGCATTCGGTGGAGATTACGTTGATCATTAATGATTGTGATGATTCCGCCTTGAGTGCTATGACTATACCATCAAACGAGAGCGATTTATCTTTCCTGAGACATGTGATATCAATGAATTGTTTATTGCACAAGGCATAACATAATATTTTTTTATAAATTCTATGAACTTTTAGGGCAACCGAGAACCCAAGCGAGAGCGGGGGAAGTTTTGACGCATCGGGTGCCTTCCATGGCGGTATGTATTCCGACGACGATGAGGATGGGATTATCAGTGCCGGTGGTTCGCAAGAGCAAAGAACTCGTAATTTGTCCGAAGGGAATAACTCAAGTACCTCGAAGCCTAGTAAATCCTTGTCTCATAGCAATAGTTTAAATCAGGGACAGGCAATAAACCGTCATGCGAGTACCGCAACCGGTACAATGAACAGGGAAAGACCGAAATCCCTTCAACCATTCGAGGTTAAAGATGGTTCTAATGAACAGGAAAGAAACGGTGCTTCTCCTCCAAAACCGTCCTCCAGTACACCTAATAATACTCCAATGAAGGCTCCTCCATCGTCGGCAGGTCCTATGCCACGTAAAGTTCAAATTTCGGCTAACGTGGATACGACTCTCGAGAAGAGCCACGTGCAGAATGCACAAAGTGCTAAGATTATATCTGAACCACTGAGCCATGAAACTCACATGATGGAGCCTCAGGCTGAAGCTGTGAACATATTGCCCAAAAGTCAACAAAATCAAATGCAATCGGAGCATCAGAATGTAGAGAACAACCTGTCAGTACCGTCTGCGGCTCACGTTAGGCACAAGCCCGACGACGATCTGGACAGAATGAAAGAGGAAGCCGATGCATTAGTTGCAAAATTAATGGCGGATGAAGAGAACCATAGAGAGGAAGCTGCTAACGTATCCTCATCCGTCGCCACTCAAGGTCCCGCAATGGCTGCTGGGCAAGAAAAGTGGTTTTATCGAGATCCGCAGGGTGAAGTCCAAGGACCATTCCTAGCAAGTGAAATGGCTGAGTGGTTCAAGGCAGGTTATTTTACTGCGGGGCTAATGGTGAGAAGGACTTGCGATAAGAGGTATGCGATGCTTGGTGACTTGATAAAGATATGCGGCCGAGTACCGTTCGCTCCTGGTCCACCGATACCCCCGCTCAAAGTACGTCGATATAAATTTTCTTCTTTTATTTTGGCATCTAGCTTTCATTTTAAATTTACCTGAATAGGTTTCTCATCGCTATTTTTTTTTACCAGTTAAACGACCCGGTACTACCGTCTGTACCACCTACTGCAGTACCAACTGGTGTACCTGGTAGTGCCTTACCAAAAGCTGGACTAGAGGATCCGCTACTTTTACTCCAATATCAGCATATACGATTGCTACAGAATCAACAGCTGCTGCTAAGGCAAATG
Organism: Calameuta pallipes; assembly: GCA_030142375.1. NCBI lineage: Eukaryota > Metazoa > Arthropoda > Insecta > Hymenoptera > Cephidae > Calameuta > Calameuta pallipes. Next base: position 3,215,571 of record JARQSW010000388.1, read on the forward strand.
CGTACGTCGGCTATCGCCAAGCTTTCCCAGTCGGAGCATTGGGCCACTTTAAGTCCAGTCGAACAAAACCAACTTATCGCCCAACATGTTCTCCAGCACTCTGATATACCAGATATACCGATAGCTACGAATCCTTTTGTACCGCCTATGGCCACTCCGCCGTCGAATCCTGTAATGCAGTTATTTAATCAGATGCAACAGGTGATTTATTGTGCGATTCTTTAATATCTCTTCGTGCGGATTGTGTAGCTAACGCATTGCTGTTATTTTTCTAGGCGAAAACGCAAACGGAGAATCATCTACCTCCAAGTATTCATTCAACTACTCCTGCGCATCCTGGAGCAATCGATCCCATACAACAGCTTATCCAGCAGATGGGTGGTATACAAAATTTGCCGGCAGTTCAACAACCGAACATAAATCCAGCACCAGCGCCAACGCCAACGCAGGAAGTCAATCCCATAAAGTCATTATTACGTCAACTTAATGTTAATGTCAATGGACACCCGCAAACACCTCAGATGGATTCAGTCTGGCCACAACCGTCACCTCAGATGACACCTCAGTTTAATGCACAGAACTGGTTGGCACAGGTACTTTGGAATATTGTTATGTAAATTGCACGTAATTCCGTACGTCTTTCAATAGTATATTCATTACACTCATTAAATTATTATAGGTTGGTCCTATACCCGCCATGCCTCCTGGACAGATACCCAATTCTCTATGGGATTTACACACTAAGGAAATGAAGACTGAACAACAAATTTTAGTAAGTTCACATGTTGATAAATTCTTGAAGTTTGGGATTAAATATAGTAACTCATAAAATATTAAATTTTTAGGAAGAGCAAAATCTTAGGTTACAAGAAGAAAGAAAGAAGGAGGATATTAGAAAACAAGCAGAATTGAAGAGACAGGCTGAAGAGGAAAATTTGAAGAGACAGCAGGAGGAACAGCATACAAGACAAGCAGAAGAAGCAAAACGTAAAGAAGAAGAGAAAAAGCGAAAGGAGGAGGAGAAGAAGCGAAAGGAAGAGGAGAAACGCAAGCAGGAAGAAGAGCAAAAGAAAAAGGAGGAAAAGAAGCGCAAGGACGAAGAGAAGAAACGAGAAGAGAAGAGAAAACTAGACGAAGAGAACAATAAGAAAAAACAAGAAGAGGAAAAGAAGAAGCGTGATGAGGTAAAGAGGCAGGAAGAGAAGCAAAAGAAGGAAGAAGAAAAACAAAAGAAGCTTGAAGAGGAACAAAAAAAGCAGGAAGAAGAGAGAATGAAGTATGAACCTTTTAAATATTAAATCCACTTTATCGATTTATCAATTTATTAGAGCTCTCCAAAGGAAACACCTCGTTATATCTAAACCTATCATTACAGAAAGGAAGAGGAAGCCCGTAGAAAGGCTGAAGCAGAGGAACAGGCACGACGAGCTGAACAAAGGCGACGAGAAGCGGAAGCTCTTAGGAAGCTTCAGGAACGTAGTAAGGCACCCTGGGCTCAGGCCCCTCATGCACCAGCTACAGCAACTCATGCTTCCCTCGCTGAAATTCAAAGACTTGAGCGAGAGAAAAAGGCCGTGAGTATTTATTTTTAATATGCTTATTATTTATAAAGACAGATAGCAAATAAATAGCATAACGATATGATTAATATACTTTTTGCAGGAGGAACAACGTATTCAGCAGCTACAGCAGCAGATAGCCCAGCAGAAAGCTGCTGAAGCTGCGCAAGAAACTTCAGCAACAGATTCGGTTAAGCGATTGCAGTTCAAATGGGCTGAGAAAACTAATGCTGCGAGCAAGCAACTGCAAGTCAAGAGTCTCGATCAAATTCAACAGGAAGAACAAGAACGTCTTGCTAAAGTAAAGGTACTTATTTAGAAATCTTTTTTATTTTCCCATTACGTGTCCTATTTGCTGGGTTATTGGTATGTGTATATAATTTTACGTGCTATAGGTGTATATAGTTTAGTTTAGAAGAGTCATTGAAACCTTAATTGCAGCAACAAGAAAGAGAACGACAGGAGAAAACATGCCAGAAGGAAAGCAAAAATTCTGCATCACTTCCATTACAAAATGCCGGAATTTGGAACACTGCTACCAAATCTCTTACTTGGGCTAGTCCCGACTGTGCCAGTAGTCAAGCCTGGGTAAAACGAGAAGCAGTTTTCTGGGACGAATTTATTGCTCCTAATAAATCTACCGTCCCTGCTAAACAACCGGCAAAGCAGACGGCACCGGCAAAACCAGCGGCTAGTACGACTCAACCACAACAGCAACAGCAACAGAACAACAAAGCAACCAAGAGCAAAAGCAAGAAGGATGAGGAAGTCGTAAGGAAACTTTTCGATCAAAATATTGCCAAACCCGATGATTTTACACAGTGGTGCAATAAAGCACTGAGCGGTCTTCATGGATTACCTGTGGATAGTAAGTGTTATAACATAATTCTAAAACTCAAATAATTCGATTCGCCATTTGCTTGTGTTAAAAAAAATCCTCATTCTCTACACAGTTCCAACGTTCGTCGGTTTTCTTCGTGATATTGAATCGGCGTACGAAGTAAAGGAATACATCCGCTTATATCTTGGCGACAGTAAACAGTGTACTGACTTCGCCAAGCAATTCCTAGAGAAACGAAGTAAATGGCGATCCGCTCAGCGACCTCAAGCACAAGCTGATGATCTCTGCAAGCCAGCACCTGCCATCAATCCAAATACATCAACAGAGTTTCAGGAAGTAAAGGTACCATTCTGTCACAGAACTATGTATACCGTAAAAGTACATTTGAAATTAATTGCACAATCATCCGCCACAGACACTGTTACATTTTAACGTCACTAAGAATTTTTAAAATCAGATGTGTATTACATCAAATAATTTTAAAAATCAGATGTGTATTACATCAAATAATTTTTTCAGGGCAAGTCCAAGAAGCCGAAGAAGGGAAAAATGTTCAAAGTGGACAATAGAATTCTTGGTTTCAGCGTAACCGCTGCTCCAGATCGCATTAACGTGGGTGACCGTGACTACGGAGAAGGTGTTTGAATGAGCACAAGCTCGTGTCATTGTCATATGTGCCCAAGCGCGGGGAAATCATGCGACACTTGGTTTGTCAGATGGTCTGTTATTTATTTATTATGACTGCCAAATTGGATTCTAGGGTACTCGTTTTACGATCAATACAAATTTTTTATGAGAACTCGTTCGGAGATTTCGGAATCTTTTATCTGATACCGACGTCAACGAGGGCCTTAGAAGCCGTAATTGTGTAGCATTATTTCCTCTTTGAAATGTACTGAAGGACATACTGAAAAGTTGCGTTGTACATAAAGCCCGAACGATGACATTCGACAGAACAATATCAAATCATTATTACCATTATGAGTGATCTTCTCTACTAGAACAAGAAAAGTTCGTCTTATCGCTGTATTCTTGATCAATGAGATGAGTCGCATTATTTGGATATTCGTATGAATCAGTATGCAATTAATTACAAGCTATATGTTTGAATATTTTATTTATATTCAAGCAATGAGTATTGATATTGATTATGTCGCTAGCATGAAACTCATAACGTCGTTATTTTATAATTAATAATTTCTTATAACTTAGAATATCCTGCATATCTTGTAAATGATTTTAAACTGCGCGCCTACGAATATCCAAATTAGTTTGCAGTTGTATTTTCCAGGAACATGTCAATATATGCAGCACCATCTTATTCCTTACCATTTGACTAAAAACATCAGATAATAATGAACAGTTTCACGTTTCACCTTACGTATATTGTTTCTAATTGTAGCTCCTTCATTAAATTTGCTGACAGAAAAATATTACTTTAAAGTCGCTGAAAGTTCTGTGTTACTATGTTTTAAGAGTGAGCCCTTTAACCAGTTGTATCTGACAGATTAAAGGGATAGTTGTAATTTCAATTACTTCCTTTCCAATCCCTTAGTAAAAAAAAAAATGTTAATACCATAGGAGACCAGCATATAAGAACACCATAAGAATACTTAAACCAATTGCACTGATTATTTATCAGAGAATCATTACGCGGCACCATGTTCGTAATGAGTTTGATTAAAGATTGATAAAAACTTCCATATAATAATCGATTTTAAGATGGCATCCCATTCTCTTAAATCTGTTAACAATTTGTATATGTACGTGAGACAGCAATACTTTTTTATAACCAATTTAATAATTCTAATCGAGAATTTTTTTCGAGTATGCATTGCATAATCAGCATAATGTATCATCCGGTAGATATACATGCGCCTAACGTTTTGTTCGAGTTAATGTTATTAAATTTGTTCATATAAAATGCTGAGCAATATTATCACGAGTAAATTGAAGCATTTCTTTATCAGTAGATTAAATAAATATTACGTAATAGTATATGATGGTGATCGAAGTACCACTATGAACGCGTATGTATATGATATAATTAACATGTTTAATTTCTTTGTTGATTATGATGCCTACCTGATTAATATTTTATGCAAAGATCAATTCGATATGTAGTTTCGTGCATTTATACTGAAAATTAAAAAATCTAGCAGTTATTGTACTTTGGAAATAGCTGATTATTGAAAGTGCTCCAAAATGTAAAAGGAGATCTTGAGCTTTTGAACTTTTGACACTGTAGGTAGGAATAGAGTTCACCGTTAAAAAACTCGTTTGACATAGATTCAAATGTTTTATTTTGGAGTGTCTGGCTACGATACAATGAAGGAGGCTACTGTACTACTTAATTTTTAACAGATTTAAGGACTCATTCTTTCCTGAAGTTGACAGTACACAGAATATCTTGTAACGCACGGCTTTCGATGCTCTACAGTGGACATGGAATGTTCCATCAGATCTGATCGTTCATAATATTGTAAAAGTTGTTAAACAAGGCTCGTTGAGACTTCTGTTCATGTTAACCGTAAATAGGGTGGGCATTTAATGGAAGTTCGATGGTCCTTACTTGAAAGATTTATATATGTAAAAAAAAATAGGATATTGTATAATAATACAGTGAGGATTACATGAACAGAATGATGATTGATATTGTATTAATATTATTATAATTGTATCTAACGTGCAACATAAACAAAATAAACATTATATTTTCCATTTGGGCTTTTTACTTTTCGTTAAGAGTTCTTACGCGGCGAAATTCATTTTTTTTTGCGGTAAAACTGTATGTCACTGCATTCGTGCTCTGCGAAATTGTATGTGATCATTTCCTGAGATAAAATGATGTAAATGTATGGGAAATGACGTTTTTCAATGTTGCTCTTTGATTTTTTCCTATAACAACGAATGATGAAAGAATAACATTGACTTAAAGCTCCTCAGTATTATTAAGTGTTAATTGTAATTTACATTTATACGAATTCGGAAGAAATTGCAAACGACATGAGAAGAAAATGGAGATATGCTTAGAAATTTAGTCAATACGAGAAATGTAGTATTTTTTAGATCCGCACTATAATCCAATGGTATGTTCATAATGTAATAAATGCTATTGGAATTGAGTGGAAAGAGATTTTTAAAATTAGGAGAAAAAAAGAGGAGCGATTAAGTACCTTCCAGTTTGAAGTAAATTAGAAAAGGAATTGTATTATGAACGATGCGTCAAGGCAAAAGATTTATGATCAAGGTACATTTCTCGGAAATATCATATGAATGCGCAAATTGTCATTTTTTATATTATACAATGAAAATTAAGTGTTTATTCATATTGTTTACAAGTGTCACTAAAACAATACTGAAATTGAATAACAATTTCCAAACGTTCGGATCGATTGGATAATTATTATCACACGTGGATATTCAGTCGTGAAACGAGATATTCTGAATTAATCAAGATGTATTTTGAGATATGTAATTATGTACCAGAAATTATACGTTTCTGTAATTATGTGTAATCATGTGGAACTCTATCATCGACGACCCTATTGATGTTACCACTTGATATGTGGAATTATGAATGACATAGGGCATTTTATATTTAAGCATGACTTGTTCCATATGCCGTTTACCTGAAACGGTAAAGTCTGATAAGACTTTGTAATATATAAAATAACAATGCAATAAAATTGCATGCGTGTGAACGTGTGAAAGTAGGAGCGAGAGTACTCATTGATTGGCATATGCATAGATATGCTAATAAAAATATATGACACTCGTACACAAGTGCTAATTCATATGACAACTTGTATTATAATAAAAAAAAAAACATTTATTGAACGTGTAGTTGCCTTTTATTGATCGGAATCCCGTTTCTATTTTACAAAAGTTATACAACATTCATGGACGTAACCGGACGAAGAATTACGTGAACTATATTTATACTGAAGAACAATTGTACTTTGTACTGTAAAAAATGACATTATGATATACCCACATATCACTTTACGATAAAATTCTTTTCCCTTTTGGAGTAACAATGTTTAACAGTGGATTATGCATAGCAACTGTATTTAACAAGATATAAACATTTGTTTTAATATCGTTTCGTAGAAAAACGATATTCTTTAAAAATGTTAATAAAATAATATGACCTTGTGAAATATAAATCTTAAATGCTTTATGAATGAAGGCAAGTTATTTTTAAAATGCGATGTCGTATGATTCATTATCCGCAAAAGTTAGGAGTTTACTTATATTAGGGCAAACATATTGGAACTCATAATACTGACAAGACGTATTAAGATTAAAAAATTACTTGCAAAATGTAAATTGTGCAGAAAAATTATTGACTCTGGTAAATAATAACTTATGCAGTTAAGTACGTAGTTTGAATACTAATTGTACAAAGTATATCACTTTCTGGTAGACAGTTCATGTTATCTTACACGCGACACATGTAGTTTGTATGACTCATATAGTTATGCGTATTGATAACATTCTCGGAAACCATAAATCCATTTGAAAGTAACCATAAAAAATATATTGTGGCTTTACGACCTAATCACCGCAAATGCAAACTATTTTTTGGGCATGATTATTTTATATCCTGTATAAAAATTACTGCTGATTCTATAATATAGTTTACACAATATATTATTTCACTTTCTATGTTATTGGACATTCATCAGAATAGTGTGCATGTTAGATAGTAAGATAGTAACTTTGCTGAAGACTCATTTAATAAGTAATTCTATCATATAAGATTCACGAGTAAAATGTCAGATCTTGTTGACTCTTTTATGTTGAAAGATCTAGGAAGACCTTTTATTCGTAAATCAATTACAAATATATTAATAGTCTAGCTTGTACTGTTTAGTTCTATCACTGAGTATAATAATAGATGTCTCTCTTAGTTCTGCAACAGCAATGAACACAAATACTTCACGTAGGCTCCTTTTGAATAAAATTCTTACGACGAATTAATACTTAATGAGAAATGAAACTGATATGTCATAAAAAGAATGTAGAAAACTTTGTAATTAAGTCACTATAAAAATGAGTCCGTCAGACAAAGTATCGTTAATATATTTTATAAAAAATTATTTCATTTGGAATTAGTACATTTAGTATTACTTTTTGGCAAAGATTAGAAGCATCGTTCATATATCAGGCATGAGATCCCCAATGGGAGAGCACATACGTTTGTGACTTTCAAATAATTATAAACAGTATAAAAATGAATTTACAGTAGTACTAACACGAAAGATGTGCCGTAATACATGGTTAGTCTTTATCTTCTTCTTTTTCTTCACAAGATTGCGAATGTAATTGTTTATAATTTTTCGCGATGTCAATATACTGGAAAGAAATAATATAAAAGAGTCCTGAATGGATTGAACATTATTTTTAGGAAATAAATAAAGGGTTGCCACATACCTTGCTAGGAACAAAGAATTCAAGAATTTGAAGAATGATGTAGCATAAGGATACGACTAGCAGATATGGTAATACTCCACTTTGTATATAGCTCGCTAGTTGCTGACCTAGATTTTTTCTATCCTCTCTTTCAACTAAATTATATACGATTTCTGTTCTTTTTGATACATCAAACCAATTATAAAAGGTTCCAATCCTCGTATGTACTTCCAAAGGAGGACTAGTGTTGCCTGCTTTATAATCAGCTATTGCATGTTCCAATCCTTGGAGCAATGCCGGCACAGTTGGTTCTACTAAATATATTAAATCTGATGGTAACACTTCAGGAATTCCACCGACTTTTGTTGACACAATTTGTAAACTATAAGGAAATGTGTAAATAAAATATATATAATAAAAAGAGTTACTATAAGTAAAAGAAAAAGTTACCCGCAAGAAGCAGCCTCAACAATCGCCATACAGTATGCTTCAGTTAAACTAGTATTCAGAAATATATGACCCTTATTTAAAACATGTTTTACTTGGGAATGTTCTAAACTCCCTAATAATGTAACTCTGTGTTGTAATAAGTTTCTTTCACGTATTTCTTCTATCAGCCATCTTTTTGGTCCATCACCACCGATAAGAAATTGTACGTTTTCATAACGTGCACATATTATAGGTATAATATGTGCTAAAAGATCCACACCTTTGCGGTATACTAGTCGAGAGACTATAACTATGGTAACTGAAATATTAAAAGTTGTGATTAGTTATATTATGCAATTTAGCATTTTATGTGATATTGATGAGCTACTACAATATTGATTTAACACTTACTGAAATCATTACTTCTTTTACTAATGTCTGGTGTAAATAAAGCAGTATCTACTGCATTTGGAATAACGGATACTCGTTCTTTATGAACTTTGGCCCTTAATACAGTATTTTCTTTTCCAGTATGAGATACACAAATGCAATGATTGCAATCAGCAAGAGATATTTCTAAACATTTATTTGTCAAGACAGCGGAAGCATCAGCAAAACCGAATAAGGAATGGTCTGTGAAGACACTCTGATAAAAATGAAAACAAAATGATTATGAAGTTGTCTAAACAAATTACATATAAATTGCTTCAATTACCTTTAATCCCATTAGCCTACCAATCAGCATTCCTTCATGCGCAAGAGCAGAGAATGCTGAATGCCCATGTATTATTTGTATTTCTTCTCTTATAAAAATGTATCTAATTAATGGAATGGAACAAACCATTGTTGGAAGTATACATTGATTGTAAAATACCTTTATGGGTAAATAATATACCTACAACATTATTACGTTTTAATATATGTTTCATGTCAATGTGAAATTGACATTCAATTATACATACTTTAAGGCCATTTGTCATGTAACGAACACCCACTCTATCATCATAGGAATGTGTTAGAACAACAACCTTATGACCTCGTCCCAATAAACATTGTGATAAATTAAAAATATGTTCTTCCACTCCACCCATATTAGGATAAAAGAAATCTGAGACCATGCTGAAAAATCATGATACTCAAATTATATATCATCTTACTAACATTAGGTTATGATATGATAACGAGTGTAATGATTTTAAAAAATATACATACCATATCTTATGTTTTCCACGACTCATTGTCAAATCTTTTGCATTACGTTGTTCTCAAGCTACAAAATGTACTTTTGACTTCTTGGAATTCCCAACAAACGCCATTTTTGTTTGATAAAGCGCTATCAATCGGTAAAGTTAATATTTCAATAATTATCTATATCTGTTATTTATCTCGACAATAACTTTCACATAAACAAAACGAAACAATATATCTATCACTAATAAAAAACATTTCTAGCAATACAAGGAACAAATTTTATTCAGAATGATTGATAACGATCCAGGACCAAATACAATACTTATACTGAAGCCAAAAAAGAAACTTAATAAGTATTTTAATAGAATATTTATAATATCTTCTATTATAATTCACATAATTATATTTGAAAATAATTCTTTTTTTTTAATAATTATTTTATACAATTTACAGAAATGTTGGTTGTCAAAGTCGCCATATTGTGAACAGTAGAAACTTAAAATAAGGTTTCCCTAGAAAATCTTACCCTAGCGTTTAGTAAAACCTTTGTAATCTCCTTCCTTGTGTCAATGAAGAGACTTTGGCGGGAGTGGGGTTGCGTATACACAAATGGCCGAAATGTTTCATCGAAGATGTGGAGATCGTGTTAATTTGATAAACAACAATTGCACAGCGGTGCGAAATTTTTCGGAATATAATTATGGCCTGGTATTGAGTGCCGAGCCGCTTAAGGATGACGAGCTATTTGAAATCCGCATCGACAAGAAGGTACTCGGACATCATTAGCTTCTACATCGCAAATCACACTTGTCAAATTCCTTAACTTCGTTTCTACTAGTAATATGAATTATTCTTGTCAGAAAAGTAGTACACACGACGATACTATGCAATTAAAAGGCATTGGCAATGAAATAGTCATATAATGCTAAAATGTTTAGCACTGGTTAAGAACATTATCTTTGCATATTTATGTTCTGCGAAATGAGATCCACTTGCTAAAAAGACATTGGATATTATATTTTTATTGAACCTTTTTTGGCCTTTCGTGTATTTTATATCTTTATGTAACGAAAATTGAAGAGTTTACTTTTACTGATTTATTTATTTCTATACCTACTTCCTTTGTGCTTAAATAATGTTGGATTTATGATAATGAAATATATTTGCATGTAATATATTAACTCAACTATAATATACCTATGATCTAAAAATGAATTTTTTTTTCCTTTTATCCTATAATTTATTTTACTGTGGCACTTGAAAATGCAATTGGGATTGCATAATGGTTAGATGACCTACATTCTGCATATCTATTTTGTAAATAAAGTTTACATATAGAATGATATTCACTTTTACTTATTTTTATCCTAGAAGATAAATATAGATATATTTATATATATCTTTTTATTAGTTTTGATTAAATACATTTATTTATTGCAATATAAATCAATGCTGCTTTCCTTGAAATAATGCATAGATGACATCATGGAGTGGCAGTATAGAAATTGGAGTAACATCATGCGATCCAGAGAGTATGGAACTGCCAGCCTGTGCTACCAAGCTTCGTCATGGATCATGGATTATGTCAGGCTTGGGTATTGTACATGATGGGCAGCCAATTCTTGAAATTTATGGCACTCATCTTGATACTTTGGAAGAAGGAGATACCCTTGGAGTAATGCGATCATCTAACGTATGTTCTACAGTGAATTGTATAGAAATTATTTAAAAATTAGGTGAAAGAATTGCCATGCACTTTGAAGCTCTTAATAAATTGTTGCAGGGTGAACTAATATTCTATGTAAATGGTACGTCTCAAGGGATAGCTGCAACAAATATCCCTTCACGCGTATTTGCTGTTATTGACATGTACGGCAATTGCGTTCAAGTAACAATTACTCGACCAGCGCTTGGATCCAGTGAGCCGAAAGAAGAACCAGAAATTAATAACGATTATCCATTGGGGGAACCATCAAGTTCCTCTACAACAAACATTGTTGCCAATCTGAATGTCAATCTAAATGTTAATGTTAATGTTGATGTGAATGTAAATCTTCGTAAGAATCCAAGTCTTGCAGCCATAAGAGAAGATCGCCTGAGATTTCATGAAAGAGTTGGTTCCTTGGTGAAGTTATCTAACAATGCCAGAACAGCAGAAAGACAGAGGCCTCTCGATGAGTTTAATAATGGAGTAGTAATGACTCACAGGCCACTAAGAGATAATGAACTTTTCGAGGCAAGTCTTGAATTAAATTGAAATATATTACATATACAACAAACAAGAATTAAAGAATAATATTGCTATAATCTTCAAATTAGATTCGAATAGACAGATTAGTTGATAAATGGTCTGGCAGTATCGAAGTCGGAGTTACAACTCATAGTCCTACCGCATTAGACTTCCCTGCAACAATGACTAATATGCGTTCCGGTACTACAATGATGTCTGGTTGTGGTATTTTAACAAATGGGAAGGGTACACAACGCGAGTATGGTGAATTTAACTTGGATGAACTTAGGGTAATTATTTGTATATGCTAAATGCATTATACCTAATATAATATGAGGACATATATTATAACAATTTTATCACATAGGAGGGTGATAGGGTTGGAATGATAAGAAGGGGCAATGGAAATCTTCATTATCTCATAAATGGTTTAGATCAAGGAATAGCTGCAAAGGTTCCCGCTGGTATATGGGGCGTTATAGATCTGTATGGAATGACTGTGAAAGTAACTATTGTCGATCGCGATGAAAGAGAAGAACAGAATTTGGTCACTCGACGAAATACATTGCATCTTCAAGGATTAAATGGCGAAGGTAATAAGCCTACATATTTGAATTTGATGGAAATATATACATTGTAATTACTGTCTACTTAATGTACAGAACCAGGAGAGGATGAACCACTTGATAGACTGATGTTTCACATGTGTTGTGGGACACATGCGGATGTAATTAATAACGGAAGGACTGCACACAGGCCTAAGTAATTTATATGAGAATCATCCTATTTTTTAAGGAATTTCTGAATAATCGGCAAACATTTATATCCCCTGTATATATTTTCCAGTGCCATGGATGATTTTAATAATGGAGTGGTACTAACTTCCAGACCGTTAAGACCAAATGAATTGTTTGAAGTAAAATTAGATAAAATTGTAACAAAATGGGCAGGCTCTATAGAGATTGGAGTAACTACACATTCTCCAACCGAACTAGAATTTCCTTTCACAATGACAAACGTTCGGTATGCATATTTATAATATTTTCAGTTAATGCTAGCATATACTTTTTCTATTCGATAATCTTACAGAACTGGTACGTGGATGATGACTGGCAATGGCGTTATGCATAATGGAACAACAATGATCGATCAATACGGCCAAAATCTTGATCGTCTGCAAGTTGGAGATCGTGTTGGGGTGATGAGAAAAGATAATGCAACATTGCACTTTTATGTTAATGGAGCGGATCAGGGAGCTGCCGCGATGAATGTGCCTGAGAAGGTTTACGGCGTCATTGATTTATATGGACAAGCTGCTCAGGCAACTATTGTAGATGCTACTGACTTTTACAGTCCAACCACTAACAATTCTAGCTTTAGTAATACAACTTTATACAGGTAATGTACAATATTTAATGGTTAATGATCTTTTTATAGTTATTTTAATAACCATTTATTGTTTCTTTATACAGTGATCTACGATTTCATCATGTTCATGGTAAAAATGCAAGAATTACAAATAATGGTTTGACAGCATCTAGACCTCGGGCGTTAGGCGAATTTAATGAAGCTATTGTAGTCGCTAACAGAGCATTAAGAGATGGCGAAATGTTTGAAGTGTCTATCGATAAAATGGTCAACCGATGGTCCGGTGCCATCGAAGCAGGTAACCGTCAGATGTAAAATATTCGAGATTTCGATTCAAAACATTTATTATTTAGAATCTATAACATTCTTTATTATACGTAGGAGTTACAGCCATAAGGCCAGACGAATTGGAATTTCCTTCCACGATGACTGATATAGATCATGATACTTGGATGTTGTCTGGATCTACTGTTATGCGTGACGGTGTGACTGTTCGAAATAATTATTCTTGTGATTTGGATAAACTTATGGAAGGAAATCGAATCGGTATGATGAGACATCCAGATACTAGCTTACATTATTATTTAGACGGTGTAGATCAGGGTGTTGCCTGCACAGGCTTGCCGTTACACGTGTATCCTGTGATTGACTTATATGGTCAATGTGCTCAAGTGCGTAAAATGTTTAAAAAATTCAATATTTGATTCAATTAATATTCAGTTCATTTCATATCTAACTAGAATCTGATTTATTTTTAGGTGACTATTGTTCTTCCCGAACGTAGAGACACTATGACCCAACAGTACTTGCCATCGGAAAACAGCACAAGCCAACAACCTACGTCCGTAATACAACCCCAAGCTCAAGCTGAAATAACTCATAAATTTCATGAGTCTGTGGGAGTAAATATTCAATTAAACTTTGAACGCATTGTTGCGACACGTTGCAGAGAATATGACAATGCTGTATTATTGAGTGAATGTGCTTTGGAAAATAATGAAATTTTTGAGATTGCTATTCAAGAAGTAGCCCGCGAATGGAGTGGATCCCTTAGAATAGGTGTTGTAAGTTATGAAGATGGAAATTGGTTAACTTCTATGAATTTAGTACCGGCAATGACTTCGATACTAGCTGGTGCTTGGTATTTAATAGGTAAATATACATCGGTTTTAATGTATAATATAATATTTCAATTATTTGTAAAAATATACATCAATTAAATTATTTAATCAGGAAACGAAGTAAGACATAAAGGATACGTACTTTGCCTAAATTATTGTCCGAGTTTGGACTGGCTTCGTGTCGGGGATAAAATCGGAATGAAACGAACTCATGACGGACATTTGAAATTCTATGTAAATGGAGAAGATATGGGTGTAGCAGCTTCTAACGTTCCCGAGATGGTCTATGCGATAATTGAATTATTTGGAAGCACGCTAGCGGTGAGCATTACTAGTAGCAAACAACAGAACGCCATAATTTCACCAAATGCCAGTTTAAGATTACAAGATTCATTAGAGTTACTATTGGATCCAATGCCTCCAACTATAAGAAAGTGAGTATTTTTTTTTCATAAAGAATTAAATATGGAATGCGTTCAGCAATATTCTACTTAATCCTTTTTTTTTCCAGTGACGCTGGTATGGATACATCTATTGATGTATCTGAAGCTAAATTATTAAATGAAATGGCTCTCACTCCCACACAGCCCATCATTAATTCCACTGGAGAATTAGATTGGAATTACGAATTCCATGAGAATCATGGAAGAAATGTGGAAGTAGAAAGAAAGACAATTGCTAGAAGAGTTGCAAGTTATAATCAAGGTAAGGGATATGCTCGACTTGTACAAATCAAATGTTTTTTGTAATAACCCACGTAATATTATATTAATAGGTGTAGTGATGACTAGTCGCCCATTGATAAAGGGTAAATTATTCCAAGTGAAAGTGGAAAAAATAAATGATCGCTGGGTATCCGGTATGCTGTGCGGAGTAACATGTATTTCTCCAGAAAAAGCCAGTTTCCCTCTGACAGCTCTCGGATTTAAAAAGCATTCATGGATTATTTGTGGTGATTGGATTTCTCATAATGGTACTAAGGTAAAAATTCACATATATGAATTTCAATACTATAATTTTCGACTACAGTATATTAATATAATTTTACCATGACTTCATAACGTGCAGGTTAAAACGAGGTATGGAGCAAATTTGGAAAATCTTCAAAATGGATTTACAGTGGGTTTGTTGGTTGATGAAGACTCTAGATTGCATTTATACATAAATGGTTCGGATCAGGGTATAGCTGCAACAGATTTGCCACCCTATGTGTATGCAGTAATTGATTTGTATGGGCAGTGCGAGCAAATCTCCATTGTTGGGCCTTTAGCAGAACCATCGTACACGAGTAACGATACACACAACATGGCTATCGCAGCCTCCGTAGAGAGTACAGGTACTGAGTGCGAGGACGTTGAAAATTCGAGAGAAAAGGCTGATCTCGAGTGCCACGAGAAGGAAAATGCAGTGCCGGCCACACCGTCGAACTTATCTTTAAACATCCCAAATCAGAGTGACGCAAGTGCCAGTGATAGCGCCCAAGTGAATTGTGTTGGGCCGCACCCATCCCAGAGCAATAACATCACAAATATTAATAATATTATACAAAACAAAGCAATGTCGAGCAGCGTACATTCGGAAAGTAATAACTCGGACACGGGCTCGGAATTAAGCAACGACGCGCGAAGCAATTTGTCAGAGAATAGTAAAATCAAAAATCATGGCGACAATGCGAACAACACAAATGATTACAATGCAATATCGAATAATCAATCGGAGAATAATACGAATGAGGTGAACAATGATGTTGAGAATCATGGAATAGCGAGTGTTCTAGGTATGAGAAGTGAATGTACAAATGTAGAAATAAATAACGCAACGAATATTAATATTAAAAATGGCACGGCTGCCAATACTAGTAACATGTCGACATTAAATACGGCCATTAATTCAACAAACGCTAATAACGCGATAAACGAGAGTATTGCGTCGAATAGTCAAACTAATAATATGGCAACCTCTCAGCAGAATAATATTTCAAACAATATTCTCACCACATCTCAAAATAATACTACACCCTGTCAAAATGTCATACCGAATTCGCAAAACAACGTCACGTCCGGTTCAGTGAACAACGTTTCATCTAGCACTCAAGAGATACATTCGAATGTAATTCGACAAGCTCAAATACCAAATAACTGTCTGACGAATTCAATAGTTGCAAGTCATACTGCACTGCAAAATTCGTGCTTGATGCCATCAATACAAGTTACTTCTCTGCCGTCCACTCCACTCGCCACCTTAGTTACGCCTACCAAGAAATGTGAATATATGAAAGCTTGTGTACGATTAAAAAAGTCCCTCGTCTTGCCTGACGAATTCTTCTCGCCCGAGGAAATTGTTTGCTACTGTTGTTCATGTTATAAAGTTGATGGCGACACTGCAATTTGTCGAAAAGGCGAGCCCCCTGCAGAATTTGCCATTCCTGTGGGTTGGGCTAGGTTTCCTTTGAAACAAAGCATTAATGTTACTCAGGTCCCACAAACTACGTTGGATAAGTGGCATGTGGCTTTCTATGGAACGCGGTTGGATGCTATTCGGTTTGTGACAATACAATATTATGATAATAATTAAATACACATTAGATCAGAATTTCTTAACATTTTCATATGTTTCAGATGGATCCTAGATAGGGGAGAACTGTTGACCAAGGAACAGTTACATATGAGTACATTGACAACTGGTATTAACAGTGAGGATGTGAATCCACAAGTGGTGTTTTCACCAAACATTAAGTATGCAGCATCCGAGGAATTCACGACAAGATATCCGTAAGTATCTCAATTTAATATTAAATCTGAAATTAGACAAGTATCAAGAGATAAGATCTCGTGTCGGTTTCTTTCAGATACATTGACACGCAATCCAATAAAAAACTTAATGCCTCAACAGCATTCCAATTATTAGTAAGACCTGGATCATATACAATGAGTCCTGGTAAAGAAAGTACAGATCAACAGTTAGAATGTACTGAATGGGCTACCAAGGAAGCTGGAGCTACAGTGATC
This sequence comes from Calameuta pallipes, assembly GCA_030142375.1. Lineage (NCBI taxonomy): Eukaryota > Metazoa > Arthropoda > Insecta > Hymenoptera > Cephidae > Calameuta > Calameuta pallipes. The sequence continues at coordinate 3,232,736 of JARQSW010000388.1, forward strand.
GTAGCGCTTTTGATTCACCTAGATGGTTTCTAATAAAAACTTTTACTTTGGAACTTCAGTTGGGAGCATACTCGTGAATTAAATGTGATTCTCCTATCGCTGTAGTGCTTGAGGATTAAATGTTCAGGCGTACGCCAAGTGTAGATGAGTTTCACACCAGCTAAATATTTTGGCGGAGTTCACAGTGAGCAAACGATTGCACTGATTTAACGTATTTTGGCAATTTTTTCTGTTAAAAACGTTTAAGTACGTGAATTTAAAAATCTTTCGATTATATGAGATTTAGACTAAATCAAAAATTGAATTGAAATGTAATCATTATACAGTTAATTAAATTTTGTTTGCATCTAATAGATAATCTCAGCGCAAAGGGCCTTGTAATATTACAATTTTCGCTGTTATTAATTGAAGTATTTTACAGTTATCCTGTAAGCTCTGATCTTAATAATGTTACGATACATTGATGTATTAATTGTCAGTTTCATTTACTCTGGTAGACAAAGATAAAGGAAAAGAGAGAGGATTAACATTATCAGAAGAAACACCAATCCTTACGTTTTGCATACGGGTTTCTTAAGATAATCATTATGTTCACCTCCTGTCGTTTCTTAGAGATTCGATTTTTTCTAATATATTGTATATACGCGTTTTTGTGAAAACTATATATCCGTTAACTTTATACGCGTTTTCTGTGATATTTTAATTATATTCTGTATACATCCGTATTACGTAAATTACATGGCCGCCATTTATCATCGAATACTATCACTTTGTGTACTTTGTTTAATAATACCGTTAAAGAAAGTGTTGTTTCAATTAATGATGATTCGAACAGTTATTACCTTTTTTTACATGTGCGGCCGTTTATCTATTATAAGTAATAAATATGTTTTTTTAAATTATAGTACAGCATCTAAGAGCCCACGGAAGGGCCATGCGAGTATACGTAAATTATGAAGATCAGCTTTCAAGTTTATAGAGTTGAGACAACGAGAAAGCGTTTAATTTAGGACTTTAATGGAGAAATATTTTATCGCAACACAGAAAAATATGCTGCAGAAATTACCAGTGGGATATTACTGTCACACTCACCTCATACGAAAGTCGAATTAGTATTGGCTATATTCTCCACAGTGCTGTGTATTTTTCTGTGTTTTGTTCATCACTCTAGCATATAGAAAGTGATTTTTTAATTTAAAATGGCATAATGTACATTAACTCTAGTCATTAATATTACAATAGATCCAATACTACGCAAAGTTCTGAAAATCAATGTCGGTTACATTATAGATGATTTGAGAAATTATTTAAATCTAAATGAGGGGACTTGATTTTCATTGGTGAAAGTTTTGTTTTCTATAATAACCTATTGATTTCAAATGCTACATTGAGTGTCAAAGATGGCTGAGAGTGGGAATATCAAACACTCCAGGGCATCGATAAAGCTCATTGTACTTCCGGTCATGTATATTCGAAACTATCATCGTTAGCAAAATTATACATGCAATTCACGCACAGCTTTCTGTCTGATGACTTTTCAATACAAAAGAAAGTATGAACGTCCGAGCTTTGTCAAATTGCACTCACAAAATAAGTTTTATAGGTAGACTCTTACTGCTGTCGTAACTACACTATACGTAGAGCGACTGTTTGCAGTAGTATATGCAGAATTATTAGTAGCATTATTCTAAAAGTTTTACATAAAAAAAAAACAAGACAAATCTTCATTTCGGAGCACGAGTGATTATTAATCGTCTAATGATATTACGCTATTACGAGGACTAAAGAACAGAGAGATATTTTTCAAGAGAAAAGAAAAGAATGTGATTATGTCGCTACTAGATAATCTAGATGCAGCTACGGTGTATCGATATAAATGAGAAAAGATAAGAATGATACGTCGGATTATTTGATTATTATTTTTAGAATAAGTAGTGCCCCATCTAGAGTAGCGAATGAATATTACATTATAAAATTTAGATCCGCACGGTACACTGATTGATTATACTTGTGCTTCGGTGTTCGATTGGTTTAAGAAATGATTATAACGGTATTTTTATTTTCGCACGGCTGAACTTCCATTCCCTGATAAAAATATAATATTTCGGATATCTGCATCGCAAATAATATGTGTGTGTATTACACACGTATTATGTATATATTTAATAATTTTGATTATCATGTAATTGTGACACGCAAGACTTAAATCAGCAAACAAGTAAGCATTAGCAGTTTAAAAACGTGAGGATATTTTACTAAAGTCTAGGCTACGTGGCTATTCTCAGCGGTAAAACAATGCGGCGTAACGAGTACGGCATAGGATAAAAACAAATTGTAACTAGGGATATTGAATTGTATAAATAAAACAGTAAATATATGACACAGTCCACAATGACATGAACAAAGAAATAAGGTATCCCCTAGTAGAAATAAAAATTCTTATTAAGATTTGTTTCTCCGTGTTATTATTATTGTTATTACAATAACTATAATTTCTATTGATTTATAAATAATACAAATATAAACAGACAGGTGGACGATGAATGAGGAACATTTTTTAATAAGTTATCATTCGTTGCGTTGTTAGTTCGTTATTCAGACATTCGCACGGAGTCAAATAATAGTAGAGGGCGATAAGTAACATTAATATAATGGAGGATTTTAACAATAAAGAAAAAGAAACGAAAATATCTATATCCATATATTATGCGAATGACGTTTTCATCCCCCTAACACACGTGGAAAATTTCTCCTTGACAAATGACTCGATTACTCTCATTATCAGATTACATGAGGATAATCAATCCGATCTTTTGTCAATTAATCGAATGGAACTTTAGTGGAGAATATAATTTTAACTATCATTTTATTCGTACTGGGTATGCTCGTGTATAATAGAAATGCTGACGATCTACACCCAAATACGAACATTTTGATCCCAAGAGCAGCTGGCCACAGCCATTCCATTTCCAGAAACGCTAAGAGATGTCACTCTATTTTCATGTCCGGTCATAGTACCTTGAATGACGACAAAAATGTAAAAGAAAAATACATTTAATTCGTAATATTTTTTATAAATTAAATGTTACCATTATGTTGAACTTTCAGCGTGTCCCATATATGAATAGAATTATCGTCGCTACCGCAAAATATGAATCTGCCACTCAATGAGAGACCGCAAGATGTGAATCCAGGATTTGAATTTGGTGGCTTGAAAGTGGCCAATTGCTGATCAGATCTAAAATCCCAAAGTCGAGCTGTCTTATCTTCTGATGCTGTTGCGAAGCCTTGTCCGGATGGATGGTACTGATGAATTAAGAAATTCAATGAAACAATCACCAATTAGTTAAGCCAGGCTGTCTATGAATATACTTACACAAACCGAGTTAACGTCTGCTTCATGACCGAAGAAAGTTTGTTTTGCCTTTTCTTCTCGTAAATCCCAAAGCTTGCATGTCTTGTCTACCGAACCAGTTACGTAGGTATTACCATCAGGTGACAAGCTAATACTAACAACGTCACCAGCATGGGCGCAAAAATCTGTTGTTTTTTTTCCAGCTTCCAAGTCCCACATACATCTGCATACAAGTTACGAATTACAACATGTTTCGTAATATTATATAATTTAGTATCCATGGTATTTGAAAATGATACCAATGAGTGTTCAAGGACCTTACATTTTCATGTCGCCCGATCCAGTAATGATTGTCTTATCATCAAGGAATCTGCAGGATGAGAGGAATCCTTCGTATCCCAATAATTCTCTGGTGATCTTTGCAGAACCAGTGGAATCCCGATTATTCACATCATAAACAGTGCACATATTGTCCATTCCACCGCAGGCGACAAAATTGCCAGAAGGTGCGAATGCAACGGACATCACCCATGCGGATCTTAATGGGATAACTTGAACCTTGTTGCCAGTCCAGGAATCCCAGATAATCAGTTTGCCATCCAACGATCCCGTGACGCAGTGTCTGTTGAAAATATTGACGAATTTTTAATAAATAAAGGTATGTACAATGAACAAATTTCAAAGATAGTTTTTCGAATATGGTGAAAGGGAACGCGTTGTTAGATGACCTGAATCAGTGAAACGTTTCATTCGATTCGGTGTTTTGGGAGCATAATGGTTCCAGAAATGTAGATCGTCTTCACGCTTGATAATGATAAAGTTTCTCGAGAAAACAAACGTTTTTTTTGTTATTTCTGGACAAACGTGGCAACTTGGTCTGTATCGAATTAATTACTTTCTACTGTTGTGCCCGTGTAAAATTATAAATATAATTAATACTTTGCCCAAAATACGGACCTGTTGTCACCACTGAAGTGTACCGAATTCACTTTATTGATGTGGCCTTTGAGTAACTTTTTGGTTACCAATTTAACCTTAGGCGCATCCGCCACACTGCTACAAGCTTCTTCCAGAGTTGTATCCTGTTGTTTCTTCTGGTCGTCCTGAAAAATGAATGATATCAGGAAGATAAAATGTCAAACGTTCTATGGGAAAATAGTATAAATAGAGTCTTGACGGTGCAGACCTTGCATTTTTTTATTAGATCCTCAAGTTCTTGCTTCAACTGCGTTGTTTCGGCATCATCTTTTCCCATTTTTCACCGTTTCCGGGAATTCTGGACTCCCGACGAAAAAACAACGGGACACTAACTAACGATGATCAATGATCGGGGCGGTACTGCTAGCTACTTTCCGTCAAAATGCAAAAGAAGCCTCAGGAGCGACTACTGCCCCAGTAATCATATTAAATCAACGCATAATCCCATTTGTTGGGCATTAGCTCAGCTTTTCTTCGTAACTTAATTATTTGCTTATTATAAAAATGTTGCTATGAGACTTAAAAAACCTTTGACAAAATTTTGGAAGAATCGTTTCGTCAATTCTATCATATTTCTTCCTGTTTTCGGAATATTTCCCTGCAAATTGTATGTCAGCCAAATTATAATTTTTGATACTTTCTTGGAATAATTTTTATTAAATGGAATAACAAAATCTGATGCTATTACTTTACTAATTATCATCTTTTTGAGGGTAGAAGTTGTGCAGAATACACGAGTTTTTATGCGACAGATTTTTATTTCTAGAGGTTTTTCCAAGGTGAAAAGTTAGAAATCTTTAGGAGATATACCCTAATCGAAAGTAACAAATTAAATACATCTCGCTTCGATCGATCTATAATGGTCTATCAAAGCGTGAAGTCCCAGACCGGGCAAGCGTGACCAACTTATGTTTAGAACCAAAGAAAACTCTGTCGGTCCACTTTTTTATTTCTTGATAAAAACAATTGTCTAGGAAGCTTCCTACTTTCTCGTATAAATTGCAAATTTCACCAAACTCACAGCAGTTTCATTTTACTCGTCCAGCTGTTCATTCTCTGGCTGGAAGTTCAAATATAATTTGGTCGCTGGGTACTTCTAGTCGTCCCAATAAAACTGCTTTTAACCGAACTCTTAAAATGTCGAGTAATGGTGTTGTGTACCTTGTGATATTAGTTGTGTTACAATTGAGTCTAGGAAGATGTGAAAATCCTAATAAATGCAATACGGATTTGAAACTCGATACATATATTAGTAATAATAATATAAATTCCTCTTGCGAGTGTCAAGAATCCAGACGTGTACCAAAGATCATTCAGTGGTCCAAAGGGAAATATAAATGTTCTGCGTTGGAGAATATTAACAGTGACGGTATGCTTAATTTAATTATTTTATTATTATATTATATACGTATATAATTGTACACATATCTTAATTTCGTTGAAAATTGAGTTTTCTTTGTTTCGTCGTATATTTTATTCTTATTGTTATACCGTAATACGGTAAATCTATCCTAGATTAACCTACAAGAAACCTGCGGATTACCTAGGGTGGTTCAGCATATATTTCATTACATATAACTATTACTGTACATAAAATCGAATTCAGACGTACACATACATTAAAAAATGATGGCCTAATGTTCAAAGCTATATTAATCTGACAAATTCTGTATAAATTCATTGCGCGTGTCACTGTTTGCAGCGCATTATTGAGCGCCATAAGCATGCGCGTCATTCTTACAGGCATACACAAAACTAATCAGAAATATTATTTTAGAATAAAACCAACAATTATTCTCTATAGTCAAATATTGAATTGAAATTAAAGAAGAGGCTGCAACAAAATACTATAATCATCATATTATCATAATGACACCTCATTCGTAAATAATAGAGCCTTTGTACGGTGAAAAGGCTTGCAAGTTTTTTTCTAAGAATCCCAATACTTATATTGTAGTGTTATATTCTTAAAAAATTCTTCGAAATATCTTTCATAAAAACTGGCTAAGTTTTTATATATTTTCATTGATGAATGCATAAACGAAGTACCATATGCGCCCCGTAGTATTCTACCCGGGTATTTGACGGGATGCTTTAAATGTCAGATGTTTTTCGTACGGTCAGTAAAGTCATCTCGAAACGTGTGGGTGCAATACGAGCTCACAATTTCCGTACGTGGTATTCAGTCGGAGCGGCATGTCCGTCAGGCTAGTCTCGGCTTTGTTGTGTCTCATAAGAGTTCTGTAAGAGTTTCATAAGAATAATGGTTCACAGAGTGATTTTCATCGCTTTGCTAGTCAGCTACATCGTTGGTGAAGTGAAGCCAGCAGAAAAACAGGAAGGTATGAGAATGTTAGGTTCTTTTTATGCCTTTTCTCTTTTTTTTTTTTATAGCGTCGAAGTATAAGAAGGGTTGCTGTCATTTAAACAGTCAATGCGTATCGCTTATTCGACTCACTTTCTTCTGTGATTTTGTATGTAATTCTTCTACTTATTTGTATATGGGGTTTGAACCAGTATATTTAATTTTAAATTAGGGGTTAGGGTGTGAGGGGTAAGTTTAAGAAGCATAGTAATAACGCAAATGGAATAATAACTTTTATATGATGCGTTAGCAATGATTTTAAAAGCATTCTATTGTATGGGGTACTTATTTATATTCATTCTATTGTTTGAATTACATGTTCTTTATGCCTCTAAATTAGATGTAAATAGAGCCTAAAAATTGCTATGTATTCACTTTTAAGATTACGAAGCCGCAAAGGACCGTTCAGTTACTCATTTACGCGATGACCACAAATAATTTTCACCGTGGAAATCTCGTTTTTTACTTTCGGAGAAACCGATTCTGTTTCGATCTCAGTCATGGGGAACGTATTGGTCGTGCTATACAATTTGTACATTATGCATTATTTTCATCCTAATAGAAATTATAGTTCAAATAAATAATTTGTGGATTTATAATTACCGTTTCTAATGACCTTATTTCTCCTGTTATCACCGATTCTGCAAACTGCACGTATAGAGTACTCTTATCGCATCTGTTAAAAAAAGAAATAATGGAAAAAGATTAAAGAGCATTTTTTTCAATGGACGAAGAGCAAAATTCTTGGTTAAAAATATCAAACCGTGGATGTATTTTCTTACGCAGAATATACACATTGTATAAAGAGCATTAAAACTTTTCTAACACCTCGAGAAATTTTACTCTGTTATGTTTGTCCACCAGCCGTGAAAATAATGACCACTAATTCATTTCCGTACGTCGGCTAACGTTTTTATATAATAGTTTACCATCGTCATGGTTTATCTCTTCCGGAAACGGAACCTCGACAATGACATTCATACGGTGCATCCAAATTATTTTCCATGTCAGTTTTCATTTATGCACTGTAACTGGGTATTATAATCCAACAACGATCATTGATCAAATCAATAGTAAATATATGAAATAAAGTTGCAGCGGAACAAGATTTTCATAGGGACAAATTTATAGTTAGATGACCGTATGCACAGATTGGGCCGTTATCAGGTTACTTCCGCTGCTTCATCTTTTGACAGGAAAGAATATGGGTTCCAAGAAGTATCTCAATCCTGTAAAGATGATAAATTCTTCCAAATCACTCGTATTCATGCCTAAAATTTTATTCGCATTAATTTCAAGAGAATACATTTAATATGTCTCCATAGTAGACCTGTAATACTCTATACCAGTTCTTAGGAATTTATTATTGTAGGTGTACGCTGTGTGGCATGGTCCAGAATTGCATAATATGCGTTTTATCTGGTCCGTACTACATTTATTGTATACGTGTCATTTTAGCTCTTCTACTATTTGATTATTCAATGAATGAAGTGTAAATAGCTCGCTTAAAGATATTGTTTTACAATTTTTTCGCAGCAAGATTTTATTGAATATATCTCATTCATTGACCTTTCCTATAATATCTTGACAGATGGTTATTTTAAATGTATACTTTGACCAAGGAATGATCAGGCATCTCAAGGAGCAAATGAAAGCGCGATTACAGCACAGTCGGTGGAAGCGCTGCGGCTCCTTGGTACTACATTTCAAGATGACATAATGCCAACGCGTACAGTTTCATTTCTCAGACATCAGTGACCTGTTTGGGCGTATTGTATAAAATGATAACGATGATAATTTATGATTTTAGGTGACATGAAAACGTTAGAGAAAAACATTGGAATGCATGATTAGAGCCAATTGCAGAACAAATTTTATTAGATAAATTTTAGGATTAGAATCTTGATCTGTTGAATCATCTGCTAGGATCAGACTTACAGAACTGTTCTATATATAGAAATATGGAATGCTGATTCAGAATCTGTGTTAATCAATTAACAGCCCCTAGTGATAAATGTTGAGCTAAGCTGTTATACAGCACTTCAGAAATTTTTAAGCTTTCGATATCATAACGTAGACTACTAGGATATCATTTGTGCAACAGAATGTATGGGTCGTTGAAACATACGTACGTGACTTGTGATAAAAGCAGAGGGGTCACACATGAATTTATATCTGTTAAACTCATTAAATGAATTTGAAAGCGTCATCTGTAAGCGCCATGTCTTTTTCTTTTAGTAAATTGGATTGTTTCGCTTATGTAAGTTGATGTTTACAGATTTCCTTATATTTACTGTGGCCACAAATGAGACTGAAGGATTCAAGAGATTTACCAGATCTGTCCAAGTAAATGGACTTGCTGATAATTTGAAGGTACTTGGACTTGGCAAGACTTGGAAGGGTGGAGACGTGAAGAAATTTGCTGGAGGAGGTCAGAAAATCAATTTATTCAAGGAAGCACTGGAGGAGTACAAGGATGATACAGAGAGGATAGTATTATTTACAGATAGGTAATTGGAATTTAATTCTTCTATGGGGATCAGTCTTATGGCTGCACCTTGAATTCAGAATGAAGTGGAAGTATGTAATAATTTTTTATTTTTAGTTATGATGTCATCTTTATTGGATCTGGAGAACTGATTATTGAGAAATTCCTAAGTTTTGACGCACGAGTATTATTTTCTGCAGAAGGTTACTGTTGGCCTGATAAGTCATTGGCTTCTAAATATCCTGAGACGCATAGAGGCAAACGCTATTTAAATTCTGGAGGGTTTATTGGATATGCTTCAGATGTTTATGCTATAGTATCTAGTTCAGATGTTAAAGATCAAGATGATGACCAGTTGTTTTATACGAAGATTTATGTGGATGATGAACTCAGAAAGAAATATAATATTAAGCTTGATCATAAGGCTGAGATTTTCCAGAACCTTAATGGAGCCGTAGGTAAGTAATCTGCATATCTGATTTGATATATATCGAGAGATATTGTGCCGAGCGTGAGAAATATTATTAATTTTTTTTAGGCGACGTGGAGCTCAGGTTTAAAGGAAATGATGCTTACATCCAAAACACCGCTTACAATACCGTACCCCTAATTGTTCATGGAAATGGAGCCAGTAAGCTCGTTCTGAATTCTTTGGGAAATTACTTGGCTCAGGCTTGGAATTTGGAAGAAGGATGCTTGAACTGTTGGGATGATACGATCGAGTTACATAAAGATCAACCAGAAACCTATCCCGTTCTTTTAATTGCTGTATTCATAGAAAAACCGACACCATTTATGGAAGAATTTTTCGAGCGAATTTATGCTCAAGCCTATCCGAAATCCAAGCTGCATCTATTTCTTCGTAACAATGTACCGTATCACGAGAAGATAGTGGAGAAGTTCGTTACAGAACATGGGGATGAATATAAAAGTCTTAAGCAGATAAAACCTGATGACAATATAAACGAAGTGACTGCCAAAGATTTGACAATGTATGTAAATAACAGGATAATAATTGATGAAACAGTATTCATCATTGAAAATTACATTAATGGTTATATATTGGATTTCTGTGCAGAGACTACTGTTTGCAGAAGAAATGTTCTGGATACTTTTTAATCGACTCAGAAGCTCACTTGGATAATGTCCATACCTTCAAGCTGTTGGTTGAGCAACAAAGAGGAATAGTTGCACCCATGTTGGTCAGGCCATTCAAAGCGTGGAGTAATTTCTGGGGTGCCATTACTGACGACGGCTTCTACGCACGCAGCTCGGACTATATGCAAATTATTAACAACGACCGCAGGTGAGTTTAACTCATAATTATTCGGGGAAAAAATTGAACATATTTAAACAGGAGTGTAGGACACAGTAGAGGAATAAGTGATTAACAGTCTGATTGGAATGATAACAAACTTGTTACTTATTTATCATTACGTTCTTTGAAACGTACTTTACAAGTGTCTACAAAGTATCAATGACTCGTTGAGGCATCTTCTTCAGTGCCTTGCTAGTTGTAAAATTACAGGAGACAGGTAGAACTACACTAATGAGGCTGTGAACATTAATTTCACCTCGCTCTACGATTATTCTGTACGTGTGAAAAAAACTCTTTAATACTATCACTAGTGGTCTTCCGTTTCTCAATCTGGCGGCTAAATGAAGTTTAGTCGAATGCAATGGAGAAATCAGTCTTGAAAGACCTACGGTCGATACTGTACATGTTGTCTGCTGTGCATTCATAAACACCAGCATCCATCTGAGTGGCAGGATCAATCTCTAGCTTTGATTTGACTTTGTCGGTTCCTACTTGCCACTCGTGCACCTACATGAATAATAAATTATTTTAAAACTATTTTGAGATTGAACCTACATATATTTTTTGGCAGTGTCGTACTAACATGTAGGTAATGATGAGTGTAAATTTCCGTGCCATCCTTGAACCATGTAATATGTGGTCGTGGTGTTCCTCGTGCCACACAAAGAAATGCAATTTTGTGACCCAAAACGTATTCAAAATCAAAATGCGATGCTTGTAGAATCTTTGCACCCTGATAAAGTTTATTGACGTAATATAATATGGCGATGGATAAATTTTCCAAACCATTTAAAAATACCCACGTTGTGATTGTTATAATATTGATCACTTTCAGGATCTCGATATTTTCCAGTAATTGGTAATCCAATTTGTACCCGAGATTTGCTTCTACTTCTTGCGCGGCCTCTTCTTCCAGAAATTTCTTGACAGTGTAGCACCAGTAATACCAGCAAAAGTACAGTAGCTGTTGTACGGCGCATAATGTTCTAGAACCAATAAAGCACAAGTACTAGGACATATTCATTTACAAATTTATCACTGTTTATCACTATTTTAAAGACGACATTTTTTTGGGTACGTTGATACGTTAGCAGAAAATCCGTACAAAGCTGTCAAAAGCACACTTTCCATAAAAATATAACACGGTAATTTTAATAATAGCACAGATATTACTTTTTTGATGACTAATGTTAATTGAAGAGTTCACAGAAATTAAATAACACAATGGTACCTGAGTGAGTGCACAGTGGTTTTTACGCTTCACCCCAAACTTAGCCGTTCCTGCAGTGACTGTCTCGAGAGAAATCCTAAGTGAAATAAATTTGTCTGAAAATAAATTGAATAACTGTTGCATGATAATTCCATAAATGAATGCGATAGGTACTCACCGTGTATATGCAGCGTTCGGCGGTGACACAGAACACTAATGTAACTGGCGGGCATCTATTCATTACTCCCCTAGTGTCCTCTCCTATCTATTACAGACTCATTGCAAATACCATCAAACCGTTCACATATACTTATACGTACAATATAAATATATTTTAAATTATTCCACGACATTTTCCATTCTTTAATCTTGAATAGTCACCTTGGTGTAGTTTGGTAACTTATAAAAACGTGCCGATAATGCGATTATATAAAAAGGACTATTGTTGAATATTTACATTTTTGGAATGATAAAATTCTTATGAGTATTTTGATTAAAACTTTTTTATCATTTGTGGAAATGATAATTCGATTATATATTTTACATACTTTTTTACGGACCGAAATAATTTTGTCTTATAAAGAAAAAATTTTTTCTGTGTATGAAAAATATATTGTAGCAGAATTATCGATATAATACTAAACACGATGATTAAGCCTGATATGAAAAACATGTCACCCTCGTCTACTCCAATTATTTCTTAATAACATAGAGATGGGGGAACTTCGGAGTAATTTAAATATGTAGTTATTTGCAGGTACATCGAAAATCTGTGTATCATAAGTGGACATAATATTTCTTGGGATGATTGTATTTTGCAATGTATTTATAATTGAATTGTTTTTATATAAATCTTTTACATTTATAGATATATAAATTGTATAACATGCTACTTGTATTACAACAATAGTCAAATTATCTTAATATTAATAGTATCTTAATATTAAACGTGTCAATAAGATGACTAAAAAAAGTGCCTTGAAATGCATTGCGGAAATGGTATTGTTATCTTGAATATAATCAGTCTTACAATGAAAAGGTACTGCACATATCTTCAAGTAAATATTAATTTATGATTCGCTTATCATGTTTAATAGATGGCTGGAGAATCATCATTGACAATCTTTAAAATGAACCTTTTCGGTCTGAAAATTGAACTGCAAAAATATTTCATCCGTTACCTTTACTCGATACAAAGATTTGAATATAAGCCAAACTAATCGATAATCATCTATCAGAAATTGAAACCCTCTACTATTTAATATCTAAGTACTAAAAATGTTTAAAGTGCGATATACATGCACTAAATATTTATTGGCAAAAAAGTGCGAATTAGCAATTTAGCACATTTGGCATTTAACAAATTGTATTGTGGCCTATACTCCATAATTAAATAATTAATAAGTGATCATAACATAATCCGTTCTAAATCCACGTCGATCTACAGAATATTGATTGTCAGCCTGACATTCATAATAACCAGCATCCTTTTGTGTAGCCGGATCGATTTCCATTTTTGATTTCATTGTATCATTTCCAAGAGGCCATTCGTGTACCTATGAAACGAAAATCTTAAGAATCAAGCATGTGACGTTTAATCATTAAAGGTCTTCTTGACTTACTTGAAAGAATTTGTGATGATACAATTCAATTCCATCTTTGAACCAAGTAATTTCTGGTCTTGGATATCCACGTGCCATGCAAAAAAAAGTAATCTTTCGTCCTAGCATATAGTCTAATTCAAAGTGTGATGCTTTAATTATCTTGGCACCCTGTAAACAAAGTTGTATTGATAATCCATAATAGTAATTTTTTCTATAGGAAATTTAACCTACGTCTTTATTCTCATAATAATGTGCACTAGCTGGATTGCGATGCGGAATTAAAACTGGAATCGCGGATCCATATATTCGTCCTCTCAGGCGACCTCTGCTACCTCTACCTCCACCGCCGCCTTTTGCTGCATTTGTCACTAGTGAGAACGTCACCACTAAACCTAATGTATAGAACAACCAGCATTTCTTCATTTGATCCTAGAGGAACATACATATTCGATTGCCAATGATAGGGAAAAAATATAATTTTATTAAAGTACAATACTGTTTGCTACTCATAATTTTACATCAAGCTAATATATATTTAATGCTTCCAAAGCTAATAATTATTCATTTGTAGAACACATAAATTTATATGCGATTGATTTTTTTTACTAATAATTTTTATATTAAATAAGTCAATGCCCATTTATCTCTTACTTTCATTGCATTATTTTTCATATCTACTTATATTTCATTAATGGACATTATATTTTTATTATTATATATCAAGTAGTTATTTCACCCCGGCCAGTCATACCGCGTACAATTTTTATTGTTACTTCAGTGCTTTTTTGAGAAATTAAATTGAAATTCGCTTACCGCCTCACTCAAATGCTTGTGTCAGCTGTTATCGATGTAACGGTGTATGGGATCTTCTTGTTTCTCCAGCCCAAAATATGAATGGGCCATACGCGCGATAGTAACGCAGTCTCTAGCGTCAGAGTTATGAATCTCAATTGGATAATTATGCATAAGCCATTCCCTGTATGAACATCGGCCAATCGCAGCACAAGAGTTACTGCCCGCCAAAACATTCAATAATGACCAGTGAAAAACAACATGATGTCCTATTATCGTGCTTGAATGAAATTCCATTGAGACCGCAGAACGCATGGCCATTCATGCCAAGAAAACTAGTTTCTCTTGAAAAGCCACATCATATACCTACACTTATACGTATAATGATTTAAATTTAATTAAATAATTGCCTTTACTTGTTTCAGGGGATTATGGAATGTACCGTTTGTTAGCAATTGTTACCTCATTAATGCCACTCTAATTAATAACAAAGCTACTCGTCCAGTCTATGCTTTAGGAGATTTGGATACCGATATGGCATTTGCGCAGGCTAATAGAGAAAGAGACATTTTTATGTATGTTAGCAATAGACTCGAATTCGGACACTTGGTCAGTCCGGATAATTATGATATCAAGTTAACGAATCCTGATTTATATCAGATATTTGATAATAAACTTGATTGGCAGAGGAGGTACATTCATGAAAATTATACAGAGAACTTCAATCCGAATCACACGCACATTCAAGTAATATTCTAATTCCTTATAGCTATGTAAAATATATTTATTGTTATACAGTACTTTTAACATTTATGCAATTTCAGCCGTGTCCTGATGTATATTGGTTCCCAATCGTCACCGATAGATTCGCAGAAGAATTAATACAAGTGATGGAAGCTTTTGGAAAATGGTCAGACGGTACTAATACTGTACGTAATTTCTATCTTATTTAAAAATCATTTAATTACATACAAGAATTATATTATCCAGCATGTATTAAAATATTTTCATATTGATACCTATCGGATTCACTCAATCAGTTTCTTCTCAGTTTATATGATATAAATATAATTATAATATATCCTATAAATTAAGATCTAAATTGATTAACAGGATCCTAGATTATCAGGCGGTTACGAAAACGTACCAACACGTGATATTCACATGACTCAAGTGAACTATGAGCCACAGTGGCTGTACTTTTTAAAGGAGTACGTTAGGCCTCTTCAGGAGCTCGTCTTCACAGGATATTATCATGACGTAAGGATAACTCATATATTATAAAGACATCTCCCTATTTCTAGGACCCGAGACTCGAAGGCGGTTACGAAGCCGTTCCTACGCGTGACATTCATATGACCCAAGTTGGCTTCGACGACCATTGGTTAGAATTTCTTAAAGAATATGTCAACCCGTTGCAGCAAAGTGCATTTGAGGGATACATTGATTATGTAAGCGTCTGGTCAACTTCAAAGTCACTTCGGTTTTGGATAGTTTGATTATGGTTGAAAGCGATTTATATTCAACTGGTGACGCTGGTTTATTATTGAATTAAATAATGATTGGCAATTTTTTAGTAATAGGCTTGTTCGTTGAAACTCACACAAGTATGGGTTAACGTAGATTATGGTACTTGGGACGTAAATAGTATAGAGATAAAAAAATACTTATTAATTGTATTTATTAGCAATTAAGACTTGACTCTGATATATATGTATATATATATTGCACTTTTTATGTATATACACTATCGCTACTGGAAGATAGAATAATTTGTATATTAATAATTTTAAATTTTTTTTCACGACAGCCTCCACGCTCCCTCATGAATTTTGTTGTTCGGTATCGTCCTGACGAGCAGCCATCTTTGAAGCCTCATCATGACAGTTCAACTTATACGATAAATATTGCCTTGAACAGAGCAGGAATTGATTACGAAGGCGGTGGATGCAGATTTATACGATACGATTGTTCTGTTACCGATACTAAGCGTGGATGGATGTTGATGCATCCTGGAAGATTAACGCATTATCATGAAGGATTAAGGGTTACTAAAGGCACACGATATATCATGATTTCGTTCGTAGACCCGTAAGATGATTTCATTTTAGACAGACGAGCACTGGAATTTAAGTTTTGATCTAAGAATTTAGATCTGAAAGCTGTGTGTTCAACGTCTGATTATCGCACAATGCCAATGAAAAGTTATCGTGTTATCATGTACTATTAGCTACTAAATTAATACTCTGAGAAATTTAACAGCAAAGGATGTGCAATTTTTGTACGTAGGTAATAATGAATGAGATAAAGTAACTGGAATGGGTGCGTATGCAATTGCCAATATGTTATTTTTATATTCAAACTGCATTTTCTAAAGACTATAAGTCTATCTATTTACTACATTCTTAATTGTATCAGTAACTAAATGATAATTGTAAATACGTAAATGAGATTATTAAAAGTGAAACCCTGTTCCGAAAACATGTAATAACTGTTACATAATTTAAGGATATATGATTTTTAAATTCAACAATCATTTTATTCAAAAACACATTTTACTATGTCGATTCTTACGAATCCTCAGTCCAGCTAGAGAATGAGCATTCTCGTTTAATGATTATATTCTCAATCATTCATTACTAATAAATAAAGTATTTTATTTCTTTTCTGGAACTACTTCGCTGATTCCATACATGCCAGCTAACAGGCGACCATGGGATATAGGTACCGGTTCCTTCGGTGCCAAATATGGTCCCTTCTCTCCCATGTAGACATAACTAAATCGAAATTAAGGGTTTAAACTTTTTATCAAATTTCAAGTTATAAGAATTGTACATTTTTCAAAAGGATACGGTAATCTAAGAACCCAGTATGCACTCTGAGAAAGTTTTATTGGTTCTTCACAGCCGGTTACAAAAATTGGACAAGGTGGTGGTCCTGGCTGAACACGTGGGTTCAATGTAACATGAACAGGTGCCTTTGGAGTCACTACGTGAATCCTCATAAGTTGTGCTATCAGTGGTTTAGATTGTCTATTACAAAATGGCAGAATTAATCATCGTTTTGATTGTTTTTATAATTAGTATTGCAAATGTGTATCGAACCTGCAAGCACATGGGAAGTAAAGTGGCATATCCGCTGTACTGGAAGTCACTTTATTTCCACTATCCTTAACAATTCCATTTCCACTAGCTTTTAAAACCTTATCAGGCGCTGAGGCCATAAACCTGTGACCCCGCGGACATTCATATTCAACGCCGACGAATATTTTTACTACAAATTCTTTGCCACCTTTGGATTTCCGACCGCGTATCGTATTCATGTTCTGGAAATTCTTTCCTCGCGGTGAATAACCGTGTCCTGAATGATCACCAACCGTGGGCCACAATGAACCTCTATCTTTCTGATGTTCCAGTCTAGGATAGAATGAATGGACGTGATTAATGACACTAACAGGCGTACATTGTTTTATGTTATAATCACAAACCTAACAGTCACATCCCAAGGTAGTAGAAAAGCAGAATTGCTTAATACTCCTGTCTGATGCTGTAATCCTAAATTATGCGAATAAAGACTACTGGGTCCAAGACACACGAGAGACCAGCTAGAAAATTGTGGCAAAAGCCCTGAAGGTGATTCCGTATGAAGCATTCCTGGTAGATATTCGGTAGTAGATGGCTGTCTGATTAAGGCTCTGTCTGAAATATTGGTATCACCTTGTTCAGGTGTGACAGGCACGAAGCCATTTTTGTTAAACACTCAAAAAAAATAATTGATCTATATCTATTATAATTTATGGGAAACAGAAATGAAAAATTTTTAACAAATTTCTCATTACCTTTGGTATTTTCCAAATCGGCATCAGTTACTTGTATAACAACTTTGTGTCCGTCATTAGGTGTTAGACTAGTCTTACTACATAGTCTTGGAGCATCCTCAACAGTAGGATCACACGTAGTTGGTGGAGACTGTCCGCCACTCCCATACGCTGCAATATCATCTTCATGATCCCGAATATAAAGGTGGCATTAAAAATATACATTAAAAAAAAGATACGTTCTATTACTAAGACATCCTAGGGGAGTTGATATTTACCATGCAAAGTGCTCACACCTAGACTGCACCCTTGGGTTGGTCCTTGGGGAGTGGAAAGCTCTGCTCTACACAAAGAATCTTTCCGTTGCGTGGCCGAAAATAGCTGGGCAGCTCTGAATAGCGCGAAAGCGTCAGATTATAACAGTGGAATTCATATTGATTTCGAAGCAACAAAAGATGTACTTACCTAAAATTATGCGTGCTAGGTTGGAATACGGGGAACTGTATACTTTCCAACTGTGCACATCCACACTGTTTTGCCAACATTTGAAAGTAGTCGTAGTTAGCCTGTCGCAAGCTAAATGGATCGTCCCGAGAGCCTTGGCAACGACCACAATTGCAGGCACAAACGTAACGAACGCCACTGCAGTGCTCCATAACTTGCAAATCACTGAATACATAGATTCTATTATTATTTTGTTTTTATGTAAAATTAAAGACGATGCTTACTTATCATCATCTCGCGGTTCATTCTGCTCACCCCCGCCAGCACCTTCACTACCGCCTTTGTGAATTGGATTTGTACATGGGTTTCCTGTTAATGATAATACTTCACACATCTGTCTACCAGCGCGCCAATGTTTATCGCATTCTATTTGTAGTTTCTCGCTAAATTCTTCAAAAAGTGGTCCACGGGCGTGCATCTCAAACACAGCTATTGCATGACCCAACTTTGTTTCATGATATGCTCTGCAATAATGTAAAAGTAATATAAACATCGTTTACAATAGCTCTATATATTTTTAAATTACCTGGTATAATGCTGTGGAAGATTGTCTTGATACGTTTGTAAGGCTCTAGGTAATACCTTGCTACATCTGCTTTTGCTGAACTTTACATCAGTATCTAATAAGCTATGAAGCGATAAAAGTTCTTTATCCATACTTTGTATATAAAACTCGTACACTTTGTTTGAAACTTCCATGAACAAGGATAACGTTGGTATCTAATTGATTATTAAATTAGTCCTTTATTTTGTAGTAGATTAATTGCAAGAATAATTAACGTAGAATTGCGTGACAGATATTTTTACCTCAAAGTGAGCAGGTACACTGTGTCGACCGACATTATCGTCAAATCCTCTACTGAAAGCCAGCATTATGTGCTGCTGAAGGAAGAGTCTGAATGTATGGGACTCTAGAAATTTAATCGAAAGCAAAATAAACTGAATATAGTTATATAAGGAATGTGATCAATAGAGCTGAAGTAATTATTAATATTTCATATCCTTACCAGCATCGGTATCAGTCATAGTTAAATTGGACTCGATACTGGCTAAACTTCTTGAAGTGTTGCCACCAGAGCTCAATTTACAACTTTGAATTAGTTTTCTGGTCATGTAGCCAAATATGTCCCTTGATTCTATAGAACCGGTATTTACATAGACGAATTCCTGGTTGGCCGGTATGGCGAATAGAGAGTTGGAGCTATGTTAAGGATTAAAGATAGGTTAGAGATTTGGGATTCCTGTATATTTCATCATTTGATATTTTGTCTTCAAAATATTCACCTGATATTAGTAACTATGCGATTTTTCCTAAGGACGTGATATATTTGATCCTCGAGAGAGTGCTCGAGTTTTTTTATGTTAGCTCCACTGTCCGGATCGCGAAATACAGCAGGACATGTCTCGAAATAAAATAATACACGTGGAGAACATGGTCTCACATTAGAGATCCAGTCTTTTGGCACTCCAGAGATACAGCTTAACACATCAGACAGTTGAGGAGAAGTTTTTTGCCTGGAAACATTCCAAATATGTACTTGATGTACATAGTATAATGTATATAATCATAAGATTCTTACCTAACTATATCGAGTGCTCTAAATAAATGCACATAACTGTAATCGAACGTATGTGTTGGATGTGTTAATATTACAATATGTGAAATATGAAAGAGTATAAGTAGGGCTCTTGCATATTTATCTCTCATGTATGCCCATGCACTTAAAAAATCCTTCCGTTCATGTTTCTCAATGAAATGATCATAAGAACTGACAAGCGTATGAGCATCAAGGAGCCCTCTAAGATGTAAATACACTGTCCTTTCTTTTACATCATGGTAGCCTTCAATTTCACACTAAACAAAACAATGTACCTCTTTTGAGTAAAAATTGTTTATCATGATATTATAACAACTAATTCATTCTCTATTTACCAAAGACTCTTCATCCACCTGTGGCTCATCTAGGAGGTCCACCTGAAGGACTGAACCAAGCATTTCTGCTTTGCATCCTTTTGTGCAAAACTGAGACTTTCCAAAGACTGAGATGATTACGACTTTTCGGTCTGCATTTGCAAAGCTAAATCAGGTAATATGTTCATTAAAGAATAAAAAGCAACAATTCCAATCAGCATTTAACATACTGTGCAAATACAACAAAATTATAGTTCTGTCTGACATTTCTTAATATTTCCAATAATGGCAATAATAAAGTACACTATTAACGACTTGTGCAATAGCAAATTTACCTGTCCACGTTGCATGGAAGCTTAAACTTTTGAAATCGCATTGTATTATATTTAATTTTTAATTATACACGAAACGCATATAGGCTATGTTTTCGTGTCACTTATTATAACATCCACTTGAATGAACATCCTTCCTTCCTTTCCTTATAACTGCATCCCCACTTCCTTCCTTCCTTCCTTTCCTTATGGCTGTATCCCCAATGGGGGACATGTGCCAGTAACTGGTCCTAATAATCAA
>JARQSW010000388.1:3253736-3370643 GCA_030142375.1 Calameuta pallipes
TCGCCGCTACGATTTAGCGCCATGCTTTTGGTATCGCCTAAAACCGGAGCGTTGTGCATCTCCCTACTCATCTCTGTACAAACGTACGGATTCCAATATACCTATAGTTCAATGGTTGATAGTAAAGTGCAATTAATGAAAGATTGTAAAAATGAATATGTTTTTACGAAAGTTAAATACGTTTCTACGTAATTCGCAATGTAATTCATTTATCAAGTATCGTGCTTTTAGCTCAAAAGTGTCAGAAACTGGTAAGCACATCATTTCACGTTTATTAGTCTCAGGTTAAATGTTAATGTTTGAAGATTGTAATCACTTATTAATTTTAATATTTTATATATGATACTGGCACTTGAAAGTCTTATTGTTTATAGAAAGTGAAAGAGATCCTGCTCCATTATTCTTCAATGAGGAAACACAAAATCTTCTTTATACATTGACCAGAGTTGATTTAAAAAAAGTATTCAGACCACAAAGGGATGGCCAGAAAATGGAACCTCCTACATATAAATTTATGACAACTAGAGAACTTGAAAAAGCTATGAAATCTGCTAAAAGAAAGGCTGAGACACGGTTACAAATGCCTCCTGTTGTGAAAAAGAGATCAGAGGTTACTAATGTTATCTCAACTGATCCAGCGTTAGAAAGCTATGATAGATGCAATTATGTTTTTACTGACATAACTTATGGTATATCAAACTATGACCGCCTTATTGTTGTACGAGAACCAAATGGTGTTCTCAGACATGCAACGTGGGATGAGAAACATCGCCTCAATCAAATTTACTTTCCTATGCCTGGCAGAGAAATTATCACGCCACGAATGTTTGAGCAAGAATTCTTAGAAGTTGGTATCCTAAATTTATTAAATTTCATCTCTGTTAGAATTGCCTTAAGAGCTTTGTAATGTCATATACTATACTTATTTCAGGATTTGCTTAACCGTCAAGAATATGATTTTGTGTTGAATCGAGCATGTCTTCAATTTGAACCAAACGATCCAAAATACATTGAAATATCTGAGATGGTTTATTCTATTGTCAATGAGAAACAACATTTCGAATTTCTCAGATCTACAAGGCATTATGGTCCAATGCTATTTTACTTAGCATGGAACAAAAATATTGATAATTTGCTCCTTGAAAACATACAAACTGAGAAAATAGAGGATGCCGTGTTATTCACTAAATTATATCACAAAATTAATCCAACAGCAAACTCAGTTGACATTGTACATGAGGGTGATAACATACAATATCTACGCGAATTTGTGAAATCTGAAGCTGCTAATAAGGGTAAACTTGAAGCAGCCATTCTCACTTATAAGGAGCTTGAAAAAGAGAGACGGTCAGTTGCCAAAGGTATACAGAAAGCTCATGGTATTGAATGAAGTGTATTAAACATTTCACGAAGTTATACGAATACGAAGTACTATTATCTTTAGTTAAATTAAAAAAATATATAAAGATCATCGTGTGTTTTTAATAAAAAAACATTACTACCTATTCTACGATAAATTTACCTACTATCCTAGTAAGTTGGATATACTCACATCAAATAATTTTTAATGACACAATTCAATTTTGCTACAGAGGACAAATACACACTGATAAGGTGATTCAATGATTATTCATTATTTTATTATATATTACTTACAAACATTTACAAATGTAACAAGTCAATTCAATTTGGCGTACAGGACCGTCGGAAAACATGACACTAATGATTAATAATTATTGTAAGCACAACAAATCACGTTGAAAAGTTGAATCTGTATTGGTACGGGCGAGAGTCAATTTCTCTTATGTTAAAGATATTCGCCACAAATTTTTTAACTTGTCCTGTGTTACTGCAGATAACTAAAAGATAAAGAGCGGGGCTATCTTAGTAAATAAACATGCACCAAAAAAACTTTGTACAAGATCGATATTAATGATTATAATAAGTACCTAAATTGGAACAATATGCATGTTCATGTGAGAGTCAAAATAGGTGTCATTATGCTGCATCTGTAATATTATCATTATAATTAGTAAGCGAAAGCAAATTATTATTTTATTATCAATAAAGATCACAATCAACTGCAAATAAATAGGAGTCAAATACTATACGTAAAGTAATATTGTATTTATAAAAATGATTGGTATAAGTAATGAAACGATATCTATTACAAGAGAAATTAAAGCATGAACGTAAATCTTTGAAATTCTATTAGCTATTATTAGGCCATTCAAATTAAGATATTGTTTTTATGCTTCGGCCAAGAAAATAGCTCTTTCATATACGTTTACAAGTTTCTATATCGTTTCCAATCATGCAAAATTAAAAATGAAATTAGCAGTGAAGTCTTAAAATGATCGATCAGTTTCTTTTAGAATTCCACACAGCGTTACACTGCGTTAATAGATGATTTATACAAAAAATTGAGATTAGAATTGGGCTTATCTCAATGACTAATCAATAATCCATATATTATTGACACATCAAATCTTACGGTGATTCCCACAGATTTCCAGTTATCATCATAACACTCCTGAACATATGTTAAATACACAAGAATGTAACATAAATTATTAACAGGATGCGTAACAAGAAAAGAAAACAATTCCATTTATATTTTTCTTCTTTAGGATAATTTTATAAATAATTCTCCTTCGGCGATATATATATATGTAGTGTTACGCAAGTTCGTCATATCTTCAAGTGTAATAATGATAAATATTAACTGGTCAGTCCGTACAGTTCTTCATAAATGATGTGCTACATAATTGTTGTCACTACCATAGTTTTTATAGTGTACAATGGTACTTTACATAAAAACAGTTGGTGGCTGCGTTTTTTCATATCCAATTTTCACGCATCTTACTTTCTCTCTATTTTTCTTTCATTTCCTCAGCTTTACTGATCCACACATACTTGAACTTTCTCTTAGAAGTGTAATAAAACGAGATACACTTCTGCCAATACTGTATTTTTAAATTTTCATATGAATAATGAATTCGTCAATAATTTATCTAATATAATAGCAGTCGCCTAAAATCAATAATCCAATAACAGAGTCGTAATTCATAAAATATCTGAACAATAAAATATCAATTTCCGTTCTCGAATTAAACTCCTTATCTATGAACATTGCTAAATATTGTCGCTATCAGCGATTCGCACAGATAGATGATGAGGATACTCATAATCCATGAAATTTGAGCTAAAATTTTTCTTTTCTTTTTTTACTAGTTTCTTCGCTTATAAAGGAAGTCTCGTTACAATTTATCTAAGACGTATGGAATCAATCAAAGGCGTGCATCAACAACAATGATTTCTTTTAACTAGCCGTGATACGTAATTTCGTGCGCGACCTTTCCATCCGCTTTTTCCTCGCAACGACTCGGACGAGGATTCTTATTAGTATTTTTCATCGGGCGTATTAAAGTTAACAGATTAAGAGTGAAGGGGGAGGAAGGGGGCACATCGATGGCTTCTCTAACGTGGTGATGAATTCACGAATATTCATTTAAGTATCATTAAATAAATTCGACGAGTGACTTAAATTCTCACGATATATCATATTATAATACTTGCTGCGTTTCGGTTGTTAATTATTGAGCAATTATTTTGCAAACACGCAATTTATTGTTTGGCGTTTGTATTTTTTTTTTCATATTTTTCTCTTTACTCGTCGCAACGTACAGATCTTTCATGCGTGACCTTAAATAGCAGTGCGTGCTGGATGACAGATGATGCAAATTTCATTCAAAATCAACTATACGTATGATTTAGTTCATTTGAAAAAGATTTACAATGCTCGAAGAAGAACGTGGGCATTACAGAGTCATAACTTTTTCCAGTTTGCAGCAAGAAAACATTTCCTTCGTTCGTCTTAGACAATCAATCAGGAAGGAATCACATGCATCGAGATACTTTTATATCTTTTACGTACTTTCCGGTTCCTTATTGGGCGTAAACACGGATTGTCTTATGAACGGTTAACGTATAGAGAGAAAATAGTGATCGTCTGACACGATTGACAAATGTAATAGAATATATTTAACAGACACGTTAAATAATTCACAACATGGCCTATTTGGCGAAGCAACTAATTATCATGCTTAATTGTAATTAGAAAATATATATATATATATATAGTTTACCGTGCGTTATTGTATATGGCGTTATAATATTCGTAGTTATTACATAAATCATGATTTATTTATATGCGCACGTTCTTCATAGTAATTTTTCATCGACGGTTGTAAATCTCTTTTGAAACGAGTAATACATACGTCCCTACTATATATATAATTTACACAAAATGCAACTGCGCGCTCAGTCGTCGATCGTAATACGTGTTTATATTTTAATCAGTTATTTTATTTACGGTGTCAATGTATATGTATACGTTATTATATATATACATATATGATATATATATTTATATATAATATTTATATATAATTATCTAAATAGACCTTAAAGTATTACGTTCGTTCGAACATAAAAAACCTCGAAGAATCGTTATAACGTCGGTAGGCAGGAAACCTTAAAAAAGTAACTTCTTGGCACAGTAGAAGTAAAATGATAGGTATAGATATACGTTGGAGAACTTATTAAGCTGAAAATTGTCGTTACAGATTCTCGAACGGGGCAAATGACTCCTTATGAGTTTATGCTTATATTTTCTCGTAATATTCAATATTATACCTCAGTTAAGTCCCAGCTAAGTAGATTAGATTTGTTTTCTAAACGATTTGTTTTTCCTTTAATAAATATATTGTATTAATCATTAGTCGGTATAGAGTAAGCATAAGCTTCCAATGAAAGTTTCCGTACGCATTGATGAGAAACGAAATGAAGTTATCGCCCGCGGATTTACAATTATCGTTGGCTCACGTCAAGTAGTCGCGCGACGCGGATATACTAATCGTTAATACAATTATGAGGAGTGACGAGTGAGACATGACGTGACGATGAGACTCGATTAAAAGAAATAATTTATTTGACGAAAACGCGAGAGTAATAGCGAATAAAAAATGTCATTTACGTATTTGTGGAAATAACAATAAGGTCTTTGTAGATTCGGTGATAAGGAAGGAAACGATGTCACCGACGAGTAGCGTTTATGAAAATTTATTCGGTCGTTCGACACGTCGAATGATTTTCGATTAAATTATTGATTGGATATCTTAAAAAGGACAAAGGAACGTGATATAAGACAATGTCATAGTGATTTTAAAATGCCTAACAGTGTCGTTAACGGCAAAGACTACGTTCGTGCCGTTTTCAAGATTTAGATGATGATATCGAAATTTGACTTGGACAGCGGTGTTGCTTAATGGGATTCTGTAGAAAAAAGCACTTGGTACAAAATCCCATTCCGGTATACCGTTGCTCCGTGATGACACATACCTATCAATATAACAGCCAAAACCGAGCAATATTAAATACCTTATTCGTTTAAATTCGTTATTTAGAGTTACAATTAGGGGTATTAAGTATTTTCTAAGTTGTTCGTTTCGCTATTACGCACGATCTCTGCTAATTTCTACATAGTATATAATTTTCATGTAGGTATGGAATTCGAGACTGTATGTTTTTACATTCAGTTCGATGACCCTCTGTGATTAGCAGTTAATTCTTTTATGTCATGTTCACTCGCATTTATCAACTCCAGCAATAGCTCTTTCTATTTCTTTTCCTCTCCCTTTTAATCCTGATGGTCATCACCGACGAGTCGCAGCTCTGTTATCGCACGTCTGATTATTTTTGGACACGTACAAGGATTCCCAAAAACCGCAATGATTGGCCCAAGTGAATTTACAACAGTTCCTATATTAATTAGTCGCGTTCTCATATACATTATCAACAAAATGTATTTTGCTAATTGTATGTTAATCGCAATTCCGAGGATAATTCGACAGTCGAATGTGATTGTACGGTGATCGGTAAGCGCGATGGTCCCGAAAGGAAATTTGCCTTACAAATTCGAACGATCGCGCCTCAATGAAATATTCGATTCAACCTCTGCGATCACTTGCCGTAGCTAATTTCATCCACCTTCATCAAAAGTACCCAGTAACAGAGGGATTATGCATCCCTTTCAACATGTACTGCTGTATCTTGAGCGGAGTATAGCTTATATTGATGTACGCTAAAACGTCGGATTGAATTGCTCTTGCCGAGCGAATCTTAACGTGTATTTGAGTCGTTAACTTGCACCAGCATTGAGCAGCAAGTTAACTTTGTAATAAATCCTCGAGCGCAATAGCCCACTTCTCGGTCACAGAATATCCGTCTCATAGATCTTGCTGGTTGTCGTCTGATGGCCAGTGGCATTCTGCATGGGTTGTGAGTTTTGCTGTTGGTCCTGATTGGCTTTAGTAGTGAGACTAGTTAACGACCCAGAACTGGCAGTGCTCAAACCTAGTCCCATTTTCGCTAATAAATTACTCTCGGAGCCTGTCTTCTTCAGGAGATCCGGAGGAGCCGGTGGTACGGTGGTCAGACCAGATGCGTTTCTTTGTAATTGCTGTAATCTCGCATACTGCTCCTGCAGAGCTTTTTGCTTTCTCAAAAGTTCCTGATGACGCTGTTCAAGCTGCTCCTGCCTCCCTTTCTTATTCTGTAATCCCTCTTGGGAATTGATACTCTCACACGAGCTAGAATTACTAGTAGATAGAATATTATTTGGCGGAATATGCTCTTCTCCTGCATTGGCATTTGGTGGCAGTGCCATTGGGGGTTTCCCAGTTTCCTTAATATTGCTACGAGCTCTGCGCAGAGTGCCTGTGGGATTCCGGGGCGGAAGTTGAGGACTTGTAGGACTTGCTAGTGGTGACCTGGAACTGGTTCTTGGCGGTGGAGGCGGTGGTACTCTTCTAGCCGTTGCAAGTTGTAGAAGCTCAGCGTTTCTTTCTGGAACAGGTGGCTTCTGAGGTGGAGTTGTGCCGTCAGAGACCTGCAACCTCGCTATGGGTGGTGACGTGTCCGTATCTGAGCTAGATGGATAGGAGTGGAGTCTGCGTAGAGTATTGGTATGACCTGGTGTAACGATGGCTAAACTTGTTGATGAGTCTATGCTTCCTTTTCTCCCAATGTCCGACATATTTGGCGCTCGATTCGTCTGCTTCACCTGGCTGGCGGATCTGCCAATTTCTGAGAGATTTGGGGGACGATTTGACGAGTGACTCACGCTTGATGCTTGACTCAATTGTGATGCCGGACGGGAGAATGTTTGGAGCTCATCTAGCAGAGCGTCGAGTGCGTTCTCCGGACGCTGCTGATGGGGGGCGGATGGGTCGCCAGCGTGGGGCCCTCCCCCGAGGATGCCCGCTGACCCCACGACAGTGCGTTCAGCTGGCACAGGGGCAGTTGCCTGTTTCACACAGGAAAAAACGATAAATTTTATTGTGAACAATTTGAATTTATACGGTTTTTGCATTCGTGTGCAATTTGGTCGGTATTTTTTAAGACACAAAACATCCCAACGGCTCTCTCTCAACTGACGCTCTCATTAGAAAATATTCTGCTGGTGCTGAGCAATTAATTTATAAAATTACATGTTACAGTTCCATGAAACTCAGGTATTGATAAAATTAATAGGTATTTGAAATAAATTACGTGTTTCTTGAGTATCAAGACGTATAGGATATTTTGTCTGTATCATATAATAATATCCGATTGTCTAAGGTGGTATATGGAAGATAATGTCAGGCAAATGATTAACGTGGTACTATCGGGTATACGTTTGATGAAAAAATTCAGCACAATAAATTGTTCTATGCAATTAGTTGGCTAATGATGAGCTGGCGAAATTGAACTTCCACATACCACCAACTATATTTATGCTTTGATTTTATTTTGTTTATCATGCCAACAAAGTCTGTGCAAACGTACATGCAGAAATAGAGGAGACAGAGAAATAAGGCACATTGGATGTTAATGAGTTTTAAACAAAACAAAAAAAAATTGATGAAAACAAGATTTAAAATATATCAATTCTGTTAGATAGTTACCTGCAGTCGGTTACGTTTTTGTATGTTGTGCATGTTACAAGTCAGTACTCATTTGAGGCTCTTTTACATTTGGCATCGTTTGCTGTCCGGTATTAGTCAACTTAAAAACAAAAATCAAAAACCAAAAATTCAAAATTAGAAAACTTTGTCCGTATGAAACCCCGTTTATGTTCTTCAATTTGAACAGTCGACATATGATGTAGGATTGTCAGTCATTGGTAATGAATAAAAAGTAAAATGACACTGTCTGCCGGGTAGTAGTGAAAAATTGTCATTGTGATACAAAATAATCGCAATAATAATATTCGTTGAACAATTGATATATTTTTTTAATACGTGTTATATAAATGTGATGAACTAATAAATATTCGATATTCCTTTTTTATACAAGGATATCAATACTCGGCAATGTTTGTATCTATCGACGCAAAGCTGAACATCTACTGCAAAATTCTAACGTGTTTCTTTTTTTTTCTATGCAGAGTGTGCACCGTATAATTTACAGTCAGCCAAATATCTTCGAAACTTGTATCGTGAATTACGTATAATTTTCCATTGCTACCCTGCGAACAATTCTTAGGTAACAAAATCAATGAAAATTTTCATGCTACCCGTGGGTCGTAGTTAAAACAGGAACAATATACGTCTGGTGCATCTTCACTTCTTACTAACGATCAAACGCATATTACATACTTGACGTGCATGCTGCATGCATTTACAGACGTGCTAAAAGTTTTCTAGTTATTAAAAAAAAAAGTATAAAAAAAATCGGCCAATAAAAAATACATAGACAAAACCTTCAGTCCAATCCTTATAGTAAGGCAGTAGTAATGGAATTAGAGAGAAAAAAGGAGTATATATAGTATCAATACAAATAAAAGACTTCAGAGATCAATACGTAATATAGTGATGGAAGTATTCAAGAGAGAGAGAGAGAGAGAGAGAGAGAGAGATACAAATTATATGAACTCAGGGTAACTCGTGGAGGAGACACAGATAGAGTACGTGGGAAGTGACAGAAGTACGTACTAAGTTAGATAAAGTCGTAAAAAAAACTCAAATATAAGAAGCTGAAGTATATAGAAATCATATGTGGAAAATGTCAATAAAACTTTATAAGATCAATTAAGTTATTAATCATTAGTCACAATAATTTACACTATAACTCTACGGCTTTATGATATACATAAAGTAGACATATTTTGTAAAGAGGGTGTAAGCAAAGAGGAACGTCGTCGTAGCCGTCATGGACGGCGCCTTATTATACATGGACGTTACGACAAGATCCCACTAAGTCACCCAATTACAAATATTACATAATACGTGTTAAGTAATGCCAATTTGTATAGTAAATGAGATTACAGAGATACAGAATGGATAGAAGAGAAGGAGGAATACATAGTTTTGGTCAGACAGATTAAAACGCATCGATAATCATATAATAATCGTAATAATTAACAATAATAATCATAATGGAATTTGCCATTTTAGGAAATCCAATGTAAACCTTAAACGTCGCGACACCTTACTATAAGAAGTGGATTGGAGCGTGTGTCTTGTGAGAAAGTACTTAATTAGCGGCTCCATTGCGAATTGCAGCACATTACTTGGCTGCGTTGTGCATGCGAAGAGCATACATATGTGTTTCCGATGATCCTCGAATGTGCATTTTTTATTGGCCGTCACAGATAAAAGGATCCGCGTTTCCCGTAGTCTAATTGATCCATATAATTAATTAAGTCATGGCAAATCAATGGAGGTAACATTAAAGAGTACTTGCGCAATCAAAGTCTGAAGTGAAAGTATATAGTTGAAATTTTGAGATAGGCCAAGAAAGAGCATTTGAAATTAAGAGAAATAGCAAAATAGAATTTTGACAGACAATTGCGTCGTGAGGTCATATAATATAAATATATATATATAGTATATATATTTATATATATACATACAATATATACAAATATATGTATATGTATATGAAGTGCCAGAATGTCGTATATCATAGTCAAAGAATTCCAATGCACATTATATTAAAATTCATAGAAATATATATATCAGCATAAATGTTGCCTTTTAATAATTACAAATAATCAACCTGAGTAGAATGTCACGTGATTAACCGTTTCGCCTGATTGATATTATTGTGTCGTTTATCTTTTCGTTGGTCAGAATTCTTGTATAGAATTCTTTGTTTTAATTGGAAATTTTTTTTTTTAAATGGCAACACCCATTGCTGTGACGAGTTATGTACATAGGAGAGAACTTTTGAATAGCAGAGCGAATAGATTGCAGAAACTGAGAAATAACTTTATATCCGTATAAAACCCAAACAATCTCAGAACAAGCACGAATTAAGAATTGAAATATGTTAAAATGACTGTAGCATGTGTGATGTGAGATATTCCTCAAACAATATCTCAAAATACTCTGCCAAATGTGTGAAAACACGAAATGTCAATTAACGTGTATTTTTGTAAAAAGAAGTTTGTCTCGTTATCGTAGCGGAACGATTTTGTATTTTCGTTTTGATGAAAATATTGAAAATTAATAACTGCAAAACTAATTAATTTATACGACTACGTATGCAAAAATCATTGAATTGTCAACAATTGGCTGATTGTCGTTAGCTTGTGATAATATTTTCATGAAAATAAAAATATATGATTCAAATTTAAAACTTGCACTTGAAGTATAATTTGTTTTATAATTCGAAAGAAGACTTTTATAATTATTATATTTTATACATATTTTGCATATGCACGGATTAGCAGTGACAGTGTTCGTTTGAATTAATTTAATGATTACCGGCCATTGATAAATTATGTAAATATAAAAATCCTTTAAATTAATACCGTAAACAATAATAATATATCAGAAGGCTGTGATACAATTCCTAATAATATATTGTTTTCAGTACTTTTATTTTTTTTTTGACATCAAGTTGGCATCTTATGAACGCTAATAACCCCCCCCCCTCCCCCCGCTAGTGAAGTTTTTGCTTAAAGCGTTCCATTTGACAGAATAATTTGAGTCTCGTGAAAGATGATAATTGTGTATGCAATTTATGAAGTAGATATATTGAACGATGAAAAGTATTATATATAACAGTATAGAATAATAATAAATTAATATGAATTAGTAAAGATTACTCGTGACTGGTATGTACGGTATCCTTGAAGTGAGTACTCCACTTCCAGCCATACTATAAAAATTAATATTATATTCATTTTTTGCGGCTCTTATTTTTCACTTTTACTATCTGGTTACTTCAATCGTATGTGTTCTCTGTGTACGATTATTAGTTTCTTTTTTTTTTTCGTTATCTTACTAGTATCCTTCATTTTTATCGTCTCTAGAGGAAAGCTAATAACCGTAAAACAGTGACTTTTCATATGGAAAATCATTGTTATTCCGGCAGACTTTTATTTATTTATGTGGTACCACATCAATTTATGTTCTTATGGCTCACAACTAACACAGAATGACTTGACAAAACATTGCGACATAGCGACGACATCAAATAAAGATGCAATATTTTAAGTAAATGGAAGATAATATTTCATTTTATTGATTGCGCTGGGTAATAAATTTGTTCTAATCAATTCTACAATTTTAATTATTTCAAACCGCGTTATTACTTTGAGTATTTTGAAATTAAGACGCTAGTCGACTCACTTTGACATGTCGTAATTTACAAGTTCAATAATAAATTTTTTATTAATATGATCTTGGTTGAAGTTAAACATATCAAGAATTTGAGAAAACCTTTAATGATAAATTGATGCGGCATTTAAAGTTTCTATTAAATCGATGAAAAGTTATCGCAGATGTAAACGCAAATGTTTTGTCACATCATGGGCTAAATGTAAAATATCTATTCTATCGGGACACAGCAAACATTGAAACTGGTTTTTGGGTTTTAGGACAGGGGAGTCCACTGAAACACAAGTTGCAGGAATTATTTAGACACCAACTCCATCGGATAGTAGTTATAAAGTATCCCGTACTAATTAGATAGAAATTGGAATAAAAAGTGGCCAGGTGCACTCGATATCAAACAATTTGCTATTTAAGGTGGCTGCACGCAATTCGAGTTTGATCAAGTTCAATTTTTTTTCCTTTGTCACGCACTAAATCATTTTATTATGGATTAACGGGATGAATATCAAAAATATTGAATCGTCGAACGAGGTATGATGTACCAATGGATTCGCGAATTATCATGGAAAAGTTTATTGGTCAAATCTATGGATGATTTTATGGAGTCGACCAAGTCGTGAAAGCCCCGTGCAGGGAGAAGTTTATGAAATGGCGAGCGAAGCATTAGCTAATTGTCTACTAGATAAATATTATGGAGACTAATTCTAATGTCCTAGTTTCTCATAAAATGTGCGCGTGGTGCCCAATTTCAGATAATATTGTAATAGGGCAGGGACAACCAAAAATTAGTTCACATTCGGATTTTAATCTAAGAAGGTTTACATCAGATTTCGTATTTATTTTTAATTTTTTTTTTTTTTAATGAAATAGTACCGAAAACCATAATGAAAAACTAAGTTGCTTAGAAACTAGCAAATTATTAGTCAGGTCATTGAAAAACATAAACGACCAGCTCCATGTGGATAGCACTTGGTTAGTGACTTAAGTGCTAATTAAAAAAATATTTCGCGCTTTAATAATCTGCTAGTGCAAACAATACTGAATTACAGTCACCAATTGTAATGTGTGCCAGAACTATGCCAATTATTAATTGCAACATATAACTACTCGTTTCACAATTTGTTACGTTTATAACCCTGTCTAGCTGCACAACAAATTGCAATTACTTTAAACGAAAAATTAAGTCTGGACCAAACAACTTTTCATTAACGGGAAACACACAGTATTATACTTGTCGAGTAATTAAGAAGATGTCAAGTCACATAGATCTACTTTTAAAAGAATTTGCAAGTGACGTAAATGTAGCAAGGTACTTCATAATCAAAGAAATTTTATATGTAAAACAAAATCACTTAATACACAGTGCCAGACAAGTTTTAAGCAAGCTTAATATTCATACAAGAAATTTATATTATGTTTGCATTTAATATCGTCTTTATTAAAGATTCAAAAAATTCAATTATCCAAAAGTTACTTATGAAAGTACTTCAACGATTGACATTATCCAGCAATTACGCGTACAGTCGAGTGCAGCAAGACAGTGTATTGCTTTTTTCTTTTCTTTATAATCGACTAATTCAAAAGTAAACGAATGACATATTAACAATATCATGTCATTGTCTTTACTATCCATTTGAGTTTAATTAATAGTAAAGCATCATATTTAGTTACAATATAATTTTCTTAAGGTACAACGTTGTTTTCTTTATGTTATGTTATGTTATAATATTATTAAGCTTGTGTCATATTGATAACTCGATCACTCGTTGCATGCGCTTAGCGTTGTAGGATTTAAAGGATAAGCGGTATACCAGATTACTTCACAAAATATCACACTCTTATCTATCGACTGGTTTCTATTGAGCGTTAAAGTTCCTGTCAGCAAACTACATCGTGAAAGAGAAGGCGCGCGTATGCACATTTCCTACGCAGTTCTACGTTCTTTGTGAAGTAAACTGAAGTACGGGAAGCCTCTCGTTTGCTTGCATCATAAATATTTGTTCAAGAATAATTTTTAAAAAAAATTCGCTTCTGATCAAACGTATTTAGAGGACGAACAAAAATTTGAAAAAATTCATTAAACGTCCATGATACAAGATTGTTTCAAACAGTGTCAACTGATCGAACTCTAAGAGATCATAGACTTCATGAAAATATAAATGATATATCCCTATATACAAGATTTGTTTTTTATCAAAGACAGACAATGAACTGTTAAAAACTGAAAAAGGAAAAGAACAATTGCTTGACTCTAGTTTGTATTTATTCATATCAGACTGTACAAGTAATGCTGTTTCACGCGTGATTTTCGAAAAGCAAGCAGTTGGAGATTGGCCAACGACATGCGATCAAGGTATTGGCGCACAGGGATAGAGCAAGGTTTACTTTGGGTAATAAAAGGGTAAAGAAAAAGAGGGTAGCAAGCAGGTTTCATCGTTACCTTGGAGTGTTGTGCAGACGTTGGTATGATCGGTGGTGTCTCTTCGGCTTCTACGCTCACCGCGTTTGGTAATCGCTGCTCCTGCACCGACGCCAAGCTATAGATCAAAAAAAGAAAGTACAATTTTGATTTCCACCAATATTTAGTAGTATATAACTATATTTATGCATAGCTAATTGGATTATTAAAAAAGAAGAAAAAAAATTCAGTACCGTTTGAGCGTGACGAGGGTGCTAGCCAGCTTTTTGCATCGTTTTAGCGCAGACTCGAGTCTCTCGGGTTCCTCTTTTAGGAACTTCTCCTCACGCACTACTTTCTCCATTTCGGAACTCAGGAGGCCTTTCATGCCTTCCTGCAGGCTTGGGAATCGTACTTTCAAGTCTGCCACTGTTTTGCTTCAGAATAAAAAAAAGAATGAAGAGAATGAATTTATATAATCTATTCGGAAAGAACATAATAGATTTTCAGAATTATATTAAATGTCTTATAGTTTCTTATCGTCTTTTCATATGAATAGTTTGATATAGGGATTTACCTGGATTTACTGAGAATCAATGCCATATTCTCAACGTCTGACGTATTCACACGTGTTTTATGATTGATGACGTTGCCTCGGAGCTCCTCCACTGTGCTCTCTAGCTCGCTGTCGAAAACAAAAATCATATATACTTAGTGAGTCTCATAATGAAATTAATAATTAATCGAAACTTACGTAAGATCTTTTTCCAGCCTAATCATTTCTTGCTTGTAGAGCTCCTCCTCGCGACTCAGTCTAATTTTCTCGGTATCTCCTGATGCCCAGACCACGTCTCCACCCGACAGCAGCATCGCCCTGCAGAATCATGAATAGATTGTATGAAAATTTCATCAGGGTGTAATTAATGATTTCACGCGAAAAATGCTGAATGAAGAAAAAACATATGAAGTCGAGAAAACGAAAGAAATATAAAGGTGAACGTTATAAGGTGAAATTCCAAGACATGAAAAAGTCACAATGACCTCAGAATAAATCTTGGAAAATGCTTTAATAATGAACAAGGCGCACCTGCAAGGCTGCGCCTATAATGATGAACTACATACTCAGACGCCAGAGTCCAATGCATTGTAATACACTGTACCTTAAGAAAGTGTCGGGATGACATACCTGATTGTAATGAAAGTATCCCTTATAGTTTCTCGAACTGTATGAGCTTGCGCTTGAGACATACGCCTCAAATTTCTGACTTCCTGACGAAGATCCTTCGCCTTCTTCTGCAAACCTCTTAGCTGATTGTACATTTCCGGTGTAAGAGCCAAATCTCTGTAGACGTATTGATCTGCCGCTAGGGCAGCTGGTTTTGGCGGTGGTGTTGGTTTGTGCCTGCTGTCCCTCTCTGTAAAGAATTTTATTTTTTTATTAATAATCCTTACTTGCCTTGAAGTTTAGTCAAACTATATACGCATTTAATTGCCTACAGGAAAGAATCCAATTTTTATTGATTCATCGAATAACTTCCTTCCTATTATTATGCAATATACGTAATTCATTATATGATACTCGTATAAATTAATACCATATGCGATTTGTCTTTACTGCATATTTTTAAGGAGATGACAGAAAGGTAAAAATAAAAGGCTGTTGAGCTAAATCGGTTATTAATTGAAAGCTTCGAATTCCCAATGCATTGTTGACAATTGACCTAGAAATTCGTAAAACGAAAAGCGAATCAAGTAGAATTAAGTGCGCTTTACCTTGTGATGACATCCTCGGCAATGTGGAGGATTTGATTGCCGGTTTCGTAGGCTTTGTGTCCGCTAGTTGTGGTAGCATTGCACAATCGTACGAGGAAGGTGTTAGATAAATTTATTTAAGTGACGAAAACACTATGATGGTCAGCAAGAGACCTTTAACTTAGTTTATAGTTTTTAGTAAAAGGAGACACATGGTATCATGATTAGCATGTATGGCGTGATCGTTTTGCTGTTAGTTGTGCGACATACATGGGACGAATGGCGGATAAATTTTAAGCTAATAAATATTGAAAAAACAAATAAATTCGTCGAAGTAACATCAAGAGCCCAACACAATAAATTTGTAAGATTTCTAATTTCGATTTCAATCTGAATAATTGTCTTTAACGTTAAACGCCATTTTCCCGCAATTGTGTTATTGTGATTTTAGCATATTATGCAATGTCATGTGCGCTAGCCGTTACCTGCATGTTGCGGGGAGTGTTGTTTGGGAGAATTCATGTCTGGAGGCTCGTCACTGAAGGACACTGACTTTTCAAATGACACCGACTTGTCTGCAATAGATTTTTATCACAATTTTTCAGCGTGCCTCATTGCAGCGACACAAGCGTGAGAAACGTCACAACATATATATGTGTGTGTATTATACATAACGAGTATATATATATATATATAAACTGAATCAAAGAGAAATACAAAAGTGTATTAAAAAAATGAAGAAAAACGTAAAGATTTATAAAAAAAATAGGTAAACGAACGAGAAAAAAAAAGAAAAATGTTGTATTGGTTTATAAAAAGGTGCAAGTGCCCTCATTGGACAATGAATTTACATATAAGTTTGAAAAATATCGGCCAATGACAAGACAGTAATTCATTCTTGGTATTTTCAACATAAATATGTAAATCCTTAAGAATTAATAGATTCGGTAATACTTGACGCATTGTCCAATCTAAGAGCTGTAAGGCCATGCTCTTGTGAGACAGTAGGTACATACCGATTTAAAGATAAAAGAAAAATACGACGCTAAATGGATATATTAGGTAACAAATAATGCACTGCTCGTAGGGATGCAGTAACGTTGTACTTATGCAGAGAAATTTGAACCGAACCTTTGCCTAACTTTGGTGGCTTAACGTCAGTCCTTAAGTATGAGTCATCTGTAATGCGAGGTGAGACACTTATTTACAACGGACACATGATCTTTAGGCTAATGTAATAGCAACGGCAGCGATTGATTAAGTGATTATGAAGGAGTATAGAAAGATAGAAGAGATTAGAGACACACCTGGCAGTGAGGCGGAGCTGGAGCTAGAGTGCTTGTCGAACTCGTCTCCTGCGCCTGGTGTGCATTAGTTGGAATAAAAAAGCAGTTGTACAGCAGGGTTAAGGAACGCTCACACCGAAAGTCAATCATTGTTATAATATAGTAGAAGTAGCTTAGTTTATTTCATTAGATTAGAATACGTTGTAATAAAATTTCAGACAGTTTTAACATACTAAGTACAGTGATTGGCTTTGGTTAAAAAAAATTGTTCAGTCAGAAATTCAAATATGGCTGGTGAAGAATACGTAAATCAAGTTTGATTAGTTTTAGCGTTGAGTTTATAGAAATTTTTATCAGACACTGTTTTATTGTACTTTACGTATACTTGACCTGTCAAATTCTCAACTAATCATGTTGATCTACTACGTTGTGCTATAGAAGCTGTTGGAGCGACTGAAAATTATATTTATTTATGATCTTTGTTTTTGATGTGTTCTCTTGTTAAAATAAAATCTTAAGATTTTCCTAACTGTAAATTAAAAGAAATATTGATATCCATTATTTATCTATAAAATATGAATATCTGAGTTCCAATGTAAATACACGATAATCAAAAACGCACTGTTATTCAGAATTACTGTAGATACGAAAGATACGCTTGCGATATTTTAGCCTTGACAATAAATTTTGATAAATAATCTTTTGTACGACATTACTTTTAAGCGTGATTGTGCCAAAAAATGTCATACTCCGTTGACGCTGCTTTTATTATTTATTAATCTAAGAGCCACATGAGAAATTTAACGCAGTTAAATACCATGGCGCGAGTGAATAACTTGTTACACAATTTTTCAATTGTACAACTATAATTTATCCAATAAATTATTCCCACAGAATTGAGACTCGCTGCTATTTGTTTTTTCAACATTATACCGAGAACAGACGAGGCATCGATTTTCAACTTTCCCAACATTTTCTGGCCAGCACAATCTCCCACGGATAAGCAACAGGAACGTCAAGTTGGCTGCATCAATAAACAATACCATCCAACCAATCACGAGCGAACAAGGTGCGCCTGAAGTGCGGCAACCGTAATGCAGAAATGCAAATAGAGTCGCGTATTTCGTTCCGGTTCCCTATGTGGCGTCCCAAGAAAAACATAGAGTTTCAATCTGCATACGAAATGAACGTAAGCTGGTCTCCACGTGAATAAACCAAAGCCGAATAATAAGTTATGTGCATTCACGTGATACGATCCTCGGACAAAGAATTGAACGTAATACAAATATCCCTGAGAATTTCGAATTCTGTAAGACAATACCAAAAAAAAAAAAAAAAATTGTCCTACCTAAAACATATCATAACATTTTTAGAACGGCAGAAACGCGATAAAAATATTTTCAAAATTATACACAGCAATTAAAACGTACACAATAATTTCATCACTGTGCTGCAACAGGAAATACTTGTACGGTTCTATGAATCGTAGATACTTTGAAAATGCTTCGTTCAAACACTACGTATCCTACTGTAAATGCATTGTCATCTTATTATCTCGAAAGAGCTTTAATGCATTTCGTTATTCGAAAATTGTCCCACTTGAAGAATCATGAGACAGATAACAATAGCGAAGATTAATGCGATAAGGGTTTACCTGTGGTTCTGTACGGGTCACGTCCAGCGGGGACTTGCAAGTAGTCCCGGGGTGAGGGACTTGTGTGTGGAGCATGAGTTAGGGCCTTTTGCACCAGTCCCGTTAAGTTAGCAAGCTGCCGTTCCATGTGTTCCACCCTTATCCTATTAGAAACAATGTTAAACAGAATGAATCATGAGGTCGACAGGGATTTACGTGTTGGCCAGAGCTTTCACGTAGTGAACGTAGCTATAAAGTACGTACGTACGTATGCAAGGCATTTCAGCAGTTAAACATAGCTATTATGATTTATGATCGATGAATATTAAGTAAATGGATCCTTGCCAAGCTTCGTATAGCAACGAACGACGTAATTACGCTACAATTATGATTATGGGTAAAAAACATGAGATTCCTTAAGTAGGATACGACGATCTCTGAATACGAAGCTTTACTTTTCAAGTTCGTGAACTACGCGCTATTTATATTAATGTTATCATTATAGATCATCTATCAGCGTAACATTTCCTAAACGGATAAACGATAATTGAGATTTCTAGAAAGAATGAAGATGCGTCCCGTATCGTGGGGATGTTTTTCAAGATATGACAAAGAGAAAGGAGATACAGAGACAGTGGTGCTTTTTATCGATGCAATTATTATGCGAGCATACAAATAAAATACAAGAGGAGAGTCCATTCGATTATGCCAGAGCAGCCGTGTGTTTACACGACATTTTAATACTCTCTATATTCGTGTATATTTCCACGGCATTTCTAGAGTCTCATCAGCATGCAACGGGGTACTCGCGAAAGAAATGGACTCTCAATGAGGAGCTTCCTCTTTCTCCCCTTTAACGCTTTTCTATGTAAAAGTTTGAAAAACGGGTAACGCGCTAACTATACTATAAGAGTAAGAGAAAAACTTTCCATTGCGTCCGTATTAATATATACAAATATAGCTAAGTACTGTATTGGTATTTAGAATATTGACGAGTGACTCGCAGGCATAAGCGTGGACATTCTTAATGGCATCGCAGCAATGAATAGGTAATGTCTGACAGGCACAGTTCATAAGGCAATTGCATAGCATTTTTTGATATATGTCATTGGTACCGGGTTGCGTCGTAAGGTTGTCCACCGGGGGCTAGAGCAGGCGCCCCTGGAGGGAATGGGGAACGTGGGGGTCCCGAAGGCGGTCGCCCGGGTGGCTTCACCCCGTAAAGGCTGTACGATTCCTCCAATAGTTCCGTATCGCTGCACCACCCACAACAAATACACACCCATTCTATCAGCCATCAGAAGCTCGGCATATCGCGCTTTTATAATCGGACTTGGTTACATCCTCGACAGCTTGCAGTCTCTACTTGATCATTGATAAAACTCGTTCGTTTTGGTTATGATGAAGTAAATCTTTTTTTTTTTATATAAAATGGATATGAATTTTAGAATATAAATTGGATGATAAACTTTTTTTTGTATAGTGAATTGGAACGGATTTTTTTTAAAGATTTTATTATATACTAGTTTCTTTTAAAGTATTTGTGAGACCAGTGCGATTCCTCGTAGCCCCAAATAGCTTCAGTTATAGAGAAGCTGTGAGTCGTGTGCATATTTGCAAACCGGAAGTGACACTCTTTGCGTATATTACTGATGCAAACACGTTGTGCTGTCAATGTTATATCGTGTGTTGAATAACTCAAGCTGTCCAGATATTAAAGGATGTTTGCTTTTAGCCGTTAGAGCAGATTTTTGTCTAGGAACACTTTTTACCTGGCCTCCTCGTCGATCACTGGTGTTACCGTTCCCGAATATTGGGCATAGTATGGATCTTCGTAGCTGCTTCCGCCACTGTATGGTCCTGCTGGATATCTTCCTGTTCCAGTTCCGACACCGCCGCCTCTCTCAGGACTGCTCATGTAGCCACTTTCACCGTGCAGTCGATCTGAGGAATCGCAGAGGATGTATCGTGTGAATTTATTACTTTACAATTTTGCGCTATGCTAATTGCGCAATTAGCATAGTCAATTGTCGGTTCACTTTGTTTCGAGGAAACAGCATTTATTTGACCCGACTATTAATCCTTTGGGGGATGATATCGATGTTTATAAATGATAACCTCAAAATTGTACGATTCGAGCATATACGACAGATCTTGGACGTGACTTACAATATGAAATGATAGATAAATGTATAAATGAGAATTTTTAATAATTTTGGATTTTTAATAAATCTACCAAATGAATGTCTACTGGGTTTATACCACCACCATGATTACAAACTAAAATGCAATTTTTTTAGCATGCAATGTATATAAGTAATACCCATTAAGGATTATAATGGATGGAAACATTGATATGCCAATAGGTAACCAAAGGAATAAAATATCAATCGATATCTCAACAGTTACTTAACATTTCCAATTAATACCTCCTCTTTGATTAATTATCAGGGGATATATATATATATATATGTATAGCTTATAATTATTTATTTGCACTTCGCAAAGAATACTTTTCTTCTCGCCTCTGCAACTGAACTTTGACCCCGGCGAATAAATTCGTTTGCTTCCGAATCCTGGTCGAAGATTTCACAATGTAATTACGAAATATCGTCCTCGTCGTGACGTCTGATTAATTGCACGTTAGATCGTTACTTCCTGTTGAGTAAACACAGCCACCATGAGATCAAAGTTCTCGTAATATATTTCACATTGAAAAAAAGGACGGTTCCGGTTCCGCTTTCTTATTCCTCTAGGCGTTGTAGCGACGAGCGTCGAGTAGAACGTTCGGCAAAAGTATTCAGGTATAAAAAGTCGAAAAACTTGTCAGAACTTTAAAAGAGATGACAATCGAAAAAAAAAACATTAACACGAGATACTACTAACTGTTATACTGCGAAACGTTAAAACAGTAGAAAAGCGTCGCGTTTTTAAATGCAAAAATGTGTACACGACGTCCGTTAAAAAAGTTGGCGTCGTCAATGCCGTCACTGTTTTCCAAGTCCACGTTAAGATATCCATTTTACATAGTTTTTGCAAACTTCCGGAAAACCCGGAAGTAGCCGTGTAACTAAACCCGGAAATTGAAGCGCTGCACGTACATGCGTCAAGAGAAATCATATTCTTTGTCACGTTCAAGCACAATGGCTCAAAAATGTCAAGTCGCGTAATCGTCACGATCTTGTCTTCGGACCAAGTAAAAACAAACCAGAGCAGTAATCGACGTCCTATAGAAAAATTCTCAGGATCCTCGACAATCAATAATTTATCATCCAATGCACGTAATACGCGAATCCTGTCATTTTGTCCTATTTTTAAGGATTCTACTGACCTGGTATACTATAGAGGG
The DNA here is from genome assembly GCA_030142375.1 of Calameuta pallipes. Taxonomy (NCBI): domain Eukaryota; kingdom Metazoa; phylum Arthropoda; class Insecta; order Hymenoptera; family Cephidae; genus Calameuta; species Calameuta pallipes. The sequence goes on from JARQSW010000388.1 coordinate 3,275,824, forward strand.
ACACCGAGCTGTCCCTAGAGAAGCGTGCCGAGCCCCCCAGGCTTCCAAGGGGACTCTTACCACACTGGTAGCTGCGAAGCGGCTTGGCCGGCGCCACCCCGCCTCCACCTATCCAACCATTCAAACCAAAGCATTGTACCATGAACTTTCACCTCGGAAACTCTATTAGATGTCAGGCCTGGTTACTCTGTCTAACTTGGACACGCAACGGCGTTGAGACGTTAGAAGACCTCGTGCATTCTGAGCTTCGTACTTACTGATTACATTGAGCATATAGGTTAATGCTTGATACACTTTGTTATATGAAAAATTAGTATACCACTATGCGATTAGTATGCCACTATTATATCCAGTATAGTTTTTACAAAAAAGTAGTACTACTATCGTCGATTTGCCAGTAATCAATCTATTGTCTCGTGCGGGCTATTAACATCAACTCTGACCGACATAGAGAATCGTGCTTGCATTTTATTCCTATATCCGGTTCACTATCGGCTAACGTCAGTTAGCTATGTCACACTGATAATGAGTGTGACATTAATGGCAGCGTATATACCTATATAGGTACGAGACCACCTACTCTCCATGATATAATAGACCCCGCGCACTGTGCACCCTTCCTATTTATAATACGACTCGATTGCCTCGGGTTCTGAATATTTCACGCGAATTTTCATTGTAATGGGCAGTTGCTTGTTTTCTGCCTGACTGTAATTGCCCTAATTAATGCGATTCTGGTGACTTTACTGCAACGTGCTACGATTGAGGACTGGCGAGGAAGCTTTAGGGCATGTTCACAATCACGTGAGGCCGTATCGATACCAACGATAATTGGACGACATTCAATTAACTTAGTTTGACAGCATTACGAGCGATCGTATTTATCTTGATTTGCATGATTGATAAGATAATTTTTATATATCTTTTCAATAATTCCTTATGTTTACAGTGCTTTAAGACACTCTTAAAGGGTAGTCTCTCATTGCGCGACAGTCGTGTATGGTGACGATAAAATATTTCACACAGCAAGCACGAAACAATGACTAATTGAATTATTTACTTGATGAATCGAAGAATCATTCGATTGAGCTAAGCGCGGTACTGGCAAAATTAATTAATCACCTGGTTGGCGTCGGATAGTCGAACGATTATTATTTCGTCACAATAGTTAAATCAATGTTAATTCAATGAACGACGATTACAACGAGACGAATGATCGAGTGATTTACGTTGGGTGACGTACTACGAATCATGCACCGTAGGAATTTTAGGATTTATCGACAATGGGGTAACAATCTACCGAGCAAGCATGAAAACTGGTTTGAATCGATTATAAGACAAGTAAAAATTAAATAAATGCAACTAGCTATTACATGATTAACCAAAGCTATGATATTACAGCTTGATTTTTTGGATTTTGGATATTTTATTATTGATATATAATATTTCGCAGACTACTCGATATGGCTTATTGACTATATTTTTTTTTGTAGGATTATCAATTATTAATCAAATTATACTTTACTTGCTGTCACATGTGTACATACCGAATCAGTTAAGAATTTCGAATAACTTCGAAAACACTAGAAATGATTTCGTTACACGTATCCTGTCTTCATGAAAATGATTTACGTGTCTTAACGAAGGATACGACATTTAGCCCAATTATATAGAGAAACATGCCTTTGGCTACTACCCCTTCACTCGAGGCAATTTTCAATGCAAATTCCTGTATAATTGTGCTTCGATCGTAAGAAAAAAATACGGGAAGGCTCTAATTTCAGATTGGCTTGAAGATACGATTACGAAAATAGAGCATAATAAATCCATTATAAAATGGATATAAAAAAAAAAGAAAAACTGGACGATCGCAATTGATTTTAAACGAAGCGCAAACACAGGTTGCGTCATATCATAACTACGGAACTAGGATTGCTATAATTAATTAATAACTGGAGGTATTAGAAGGTGATCGTTTTCATAAACGTCAAGGATACATTGATTCTGGATTGGTGAAAGAGGCTGGGATGCATGATCCTCCGTATTGCGTAATAAAGCTCGGCTAAACGTCTTATGCGTTGCCAAATCACATTTCTCTAAGTGGCACACGTAGTACTATTTACAGGCACGTGTCTATTACGTCACAGATAATATATATATATACTTAGCACGAGGAGTATGTACACAGCGAGAGTCACTTTCTTTATCTATACAAGCGTCCACGATTATACGTAGTATCATTGATCATATAATTAGACGCTAAATTTCTGTATGTGATTACGAGTGTAATTGACAGTATAGAAAAATAGTTTGACGATACCTGGTGTGCTCAAAGTTTTTGGTTGAGTTGGCGTAGCGTTTGGTCCAGTGACTACCGAGGATGCCGCAGGACTGTAAGCCCTTAAAAGTGGACCACCCCTTGGTAGGGTGCTGCTGCCGCCCATGTAATAGCCGCCACTGCCAGACGTTGAATTTTTTGCCGTCTGTAATGACAAAAGTGACGTGATTGATTGAATTGTAAAAAATTGTTTTCAAAAATAGGTATTCAAAAGGTCATAGATGTAAGAAACGTGATCTGAAAGTCATGCATTTTTTTTTCTTTGGATTCTGATCGAAAAGTGACCGCGCCTTCTCGGTGACCTTGCGTAAGCTGACTAAGATACAGTTCACGATTAAGTGTCCGTGAAACGCGGTCCACGACGGGAGTGTACGAGGTGTGGACACGTTCGCGTAGAGTTTATCAACCTGATCGAAACAGGATAAATCGGCGCGGATTTCAATTTAGAGAACAAGGTCGCCGAGTGACTCGTTTTGTAGCATGTTTCGTATTGTATGATATATTGATATTGAATTCACCATAGTGGAATATTTTCAGTGAACACGTGGACAAAAGAGAAAAAGTTTTGGGGTAAAAAATAAGTAATTTACTTGACAACGCTGGGAACTTAATATGGTAGACGTTGGTAATGACGTATGATAGATTAATAATTTTTCGATCGACACGTATCTTGGTTTTAAATATATATATGGTGATTAACTTGAATCTGGCAAATTTTTAAGTACACGACAGTTCACAGAACGGAATAAGGATGATATAACGTTTAACTGTCTTCGAATACACGTACGAAACAATGATTACGTAATAAATTTCATATGAATTGTAAAACGATATTTGACAACGATACCGTCGAGTGTCGCTTTCTACGTATACAAAAATCTTATAACCTCCTTAAGAAGAACTTGACAAGTAGAAACCGAACGGATCAATGTGATAATGTCATCCATTCGTCATTTCTAATCCAGAGAGAAGTTTCGAACAGCAGCTCAATTTATTGTACATAAATAATAAGAAATGTCCTAAGGATCCGGATCAAAATGAGTTTCAAAAATTGTCCAAGTGAAGTAGGTGTTTGAAAACTGGTACAAGACGAAAGTAGGGGAAGTGTCCTAGTCAGATAATATATATGTATACGTTTCGACGTGGAAAGCCATGAGAAAGTGTGCCGTTATCCCGCTTCTAAATATTTAACCCAATTACATTTTATATCCATATACACACTGTAAAGTTAGATAATAAATGGCATAAAATACTTTATGCAAATTCACATTCCCAAAAGTCTTGGGTAATTTTTCATGAATTATAAACAGCAGCAAGGGCAACGGACATCCGTATTTCGTTGCGAACAGCCTTTAATACGTTCGAGTGATGCAACAAATTCTCCATGGGAAGTAGCAACGTACAGAACCCAACCCCACCAGCGAAACGAGTTCTGTTCTCTTCTGCTGAGGAATAAGACGCTGTACAGGTTGCTGTGTCGGAGCACTTGAGCTGCTATTCGCTATCAGATTAATACAGTGGCCGGTCGATTTTTCTGATACAGGAATATCGATTGAGGATAGTCTATTTTTTTTTCAATTATCCTCAATATTTTTTTGTTTTATTTAGGAATACTTTTTTTGTTTTGTGCACCGTTTACGTTTTTGCAAGTGAATAGTTTTTTTCGTGGAGTGGATACTGCGTTTAATTGGCTGATAATTATTGAGGGTAGGTCTATATGGTGATTTGGCAATCTTTTTTTAACCAGTGCAGTGGCGTATACGTCACTTATTACGATATTCACGTTTTATGCCTCCATATATGCTCTTTGTGTTCTGTACGTTACCGCTTATGGTTCTACCTTGCGTCGTGCAATGTAAATCAACCTGATTATATTTACAGTCATTTCATTTCCCCATGTCTTTTCACGGTATTGCCATTGCGAAAGTGTTAGGTTAGATTTGACTGGTTTTATACGTAGTCTTATGAAAAGATATAAGGACTACATGGAACTTTCGAGTTTCAACATTGTTTAACCACGCATTAACGTTTAATATATATGGTAAATAATTAATATAGTATATCCGTTATGCTCTTTACGTAATTGGAAAAAAATTAATAGACTAATTTCAAAGTTTCATTTATATTTATTACTAAAAGAAAAAGTGCCTGGGCTACTCTATGCTTTCTACTTCACGGTAATTAGTTTTATCCAAAGGACAAGGACATTAATTTCACACCTCCCTTCCTACAAGTCCCATGAAATCAAACTATCTTTTGAAAAATCGTCAATTGGGAATCACCAAGTGGAACGAAATAGTTGACTGTGACTTTAACGACCGATATAATTTTATCATAAAAATCAACGCTCGTTGACGAACGAATTAATGAAGTTCGCCGTAATAGAAGAGAAAAAGAGAAACAAGTAATTTAATAGCTAAACGTTATTCCCATACGACATGGGTACCAAAGTATGGCTTGTTCTTGACTAATGGAATTAGTCACGCGATTCCACAGAGATTGTTTTTTTATTTACTGGAATTCCTTTGGATTCGAGAAAGATCATTGAAGTGCAAAGAAGTTTTAGAGTTCCTTTCTTCGCAGTGAAATGAGCGACTTTATTTTCTCATCTACCGATTGGACGTCACGAAGTCCTGGAAAAACTTCAGGGTCACGGACACAATGTTACATCACGTCTCTATACGATTCCTGATTGATTTTTCTTGCCTTAACAAAAGCAGCCAACTTCACGCGATGACTGGCTCTACATACAATTTTTGTCACAGGAGAATATATATATATTTTTTTTCATAAAGTACGGATACCAAGGCGGAAACGGTTTCACGATTTTCTTTTTCTTCATTTTCTTTTTTTTTTTTTTTTTAAATACTGTCCAAGGTCGTTGTATCCAACAATAAAATCAATGGTTAATATCGATACAATTCTTCGAACAACGTGAACGTTTTTTACCTATAAAATTGAACGAGTTACTCAATTCTCTTGTCTAATACGAACGTAGCGATTTCGCTCTGAATTCTATGGATTGAGAACAACAAGGTATAGGGAGTATATTACAGACAATGGTATTCTAGTAGAGCAACGTAAATGGCCGGAATATATTTTTCATTCTGTTCACACTCAACGTCGTATAAAACATGAGCGAGCGGTGTCGCAATTTTTCCACGGGGAAATTTCTGTAGTAAAGATACCTTAAGGAATGTCAATTGACGATTGTCTATTGCGATATGTTCAGGTGTGTCTCTGCTGGTCTGGCTAAAAAACCTAGGTCATGGTTTCCTGTTAACAAGTTGCGCGAAAGGGATCGGGCATTAATTACCAAATATCCATAAATTATTGCCACATCGTTTGTGAAGACGTAAGAAGTGAAAAAAAGAAAATAACCAAAAGAATTAGCATAGAACACAGAGAAGCGTGTCCGGGCATATACGAAACGGGGTGGTCCAAAATACGTGTATAAAAAAATGACATTAGGAAATTAATATTTAGTTATGCTTCAGCACGCTAAAAAAATTTATCTGTTTCGTAGATCGCATCCTGGATCAATTTTTCTTGTATATATTGTACTTTACCCATTCATCAATATACGAATCCATTTATCTTTTTCAGATTCGCTCAGTGAATATTGGCCGACATTTTACGTTACGTAAAATACGCTCGTGGAGTAACGTATAGTGTAATGTAGCTGTGAGCTGTATTCAAGGGAAACGTAACACACATGCGGGAAGTCCATTGGACGTTACAAGATATTGGATCGTAAATTAGGTGAGAGGAAAAAGAAATCTAGAAAATCGTAAAGCCGAAGAGTATTGAGGTCATAGCAAAAGTGAAGAAGGAGGAGGAAAGGGAGTAGATTAGAGTAAAGAAGAGACAATAATAAAAGTGCATATAACGAAAATTAACCCAGGAACATTCTCACGCTTGACTTTGGCAAATTGTCATGCAAATTCACCAGAGTCAGCTGAATCTTATGAATATTCGAATATCGTGAGAGAATACGGGATATCAATTGCATCGATTGAAAGTAACTATAACTAAGTGACTATCGACTAGCCGTGTCAGGAGTAGAAATTGAATTGCAAATTGGATCGGAGATATACGAGTTTGAATAGGGCTTAAGGATCCCAGAAATGTTACCCTTTTCACGAGTAAGCGTGTTGATTACGGCCGGTAAAGAAGAGGCGAGGAAAGTACAATAAAGATATGCCTGAGTATCGCGAGTGAAAAGCCTTCGCTGTGCGAATTAATTGAAACGCCTACAGATTATTCGTTTGACTATTGTGCTCAAGGGATAGCAAGACCGAGCTCAATTAAGGAAAGAAAAAATAAAACAAGAAAAGGAGCCACTTCCAGGAGATCCACGATAACGTTCGCAAATATATTTGATAGTGATAAAAGCAATGAAATGAGCAAGTCGCAGCAGCTTAAGCTTGGTCTTGTTCTGGCCTCGATTCTTGTCGTTTCGGCTCGAACACCAAACGAGGATAATTTAATTTTTACGAAAAAAAAAAATTTCTCCAACACCGAGAAGAAGACCGTCACGCCGATTCACAAAGCTGCGCTGACTCAGCGTGGTTACATACAGGTGAGAAAGAATGTTAATTTATTTAATTTCATGGCTGGTTAATCTTTAGACGTCAAAATAAATATATTAATTATATCAATCCTCTCGTTTGTTACATCAATATTTTTTTATTTCTTATCCTACACAGTTCTTGAGATGGGAATTGCCTGTACCGGAAATTGATGAATTTACATTCTGCCTTTGGGTCAAGTCTACGAATCTGACTTACGCCCATTCGATCTTCTCCTACTCCAGTGAGTATAAAAAATATTCTGTCCGTAATTAAACGTCCGGCTGCAAGATCAGTCATCTCTCTTGATTATTAGACCAGGGAGCAAACGTAACCCGCTATGGCCCGTAGATCCATTTGTAATAGCCAAGACCCTGAACCATTTACGCAATCGTCTCCGGAATCATTTTGAACGCTAGAATCACGAGTCGCTAACTTTTTATTGTGTCTGTTGTTTGATTTATTGATTTGGCATTGCAATAAGATCACGAGTTGTAACCAAATATGAATATTTATCATGGAAAATTTAGATCAGCTTTAAATGAAACTATCGTTCAGATTGTATAGACACGTCATATAGGGCTTAGACTGTTACAATAATTTTTTAAGCACAATAATACTAATCACTGTTATTACTACTTTTTTTTTTAAGAGAACGAAAGAGAGCGATTGGTAAGATCATGGATATCGCCATTCGGCAGAAGTGTTCATTTAGAAATAAATAATGTGGAAGTCTTATCACATCCGACTGTTATCGTGGAGCATCGTTGGTATCATATATGTCAAACTTGGGACAATATAAACGGACACTACGCTGTATGGATCGATGGACGTATCGAGGCCGAAGGTTATAACGACCAAGTAAGCACTTAGTGTTTCGCTTAAATCAAATTTAAATGTGTAAAAAATCATTATCAGATAACGTCCTTAAGATACTTGTAGCATAAAGTGGTCTTCGTTATACTTGCAGTATCCTACTTTATCTGAACATTAACTTTCACCATAGTAACTATCTAGTTACTTGAAACGAACCTAGATGGAGCGGCCACTTTAATAATCACTCAATCTCCTTATATAATTCCATATTAATTCAAAACTACCAAATATTACTGTATTTTTCCACAAGCCTAATACGTAATGAAAAAAAAAAAAAAATGATTATTTCAGTTGGCGAGTCACGTGATACCAAGCAATGGAGATATTGTCGTTGGTCAGGAATATACGGACTTTGACAAAGGACTGGAAGAAGGAGTAGAAGGATTCGTTCTTGGATTCAATCTTGTCTTGGCCTCAGCTTTCAATCCCACGAATAATAGACCATCCTTAATAAGTAACTCACCGTTACTTTCACTTTCAAAACTTTCGGAAAGTGAACCAGTTCTAGAAATTGGTCCAGAATTTGATCTAAGCGCGAGTACAGGTGCTCCGATTGCTTTTAGAAGAATCGATGAGAATGTCGGAGTCAAACGTGGAAGAATTCTACACGGTCTGACGAGCATCACGAGACAAGGTACTCATCAAGATAATTATCCTTCCCTCCGTAAACCGGAAGCACCAGGTGATCAGGTTACCTTCAATGAGAATTATGCTCCTGTCAAAGGAATCATAGATCCGGTTCCGCAGACTCCGAACATCTTCGTAGATCCTAACTTCAAAAGTAGATTAGCCAAGTACCCAGCAAAGATAATGAACCAGGTGCATGAAGGTATCTTTGACAGCACCCTGAGGGAGTACATAGGGGAGCAGGATGAAAGTTTTGACAAAAATTTTCACAAGAGAAACTCTGAAGGTACTACCAACCAGAAGAAGATCATTTCTGTAAGGATCAATCATGGAGGAGACAGGAGTACCAGGACGAGAAGAGCCACCAGGATGAGACGACGTGGGAAACCACTGGGAATGCAGCTAATTGACCTGACCTATAGCCACTGTGAAATAGGAAGAGGAAGTCCTTTCATAGGTGGACCACTTATGCTCATCTCCTGGACGAGGACACCGGTGCGGGTATTCGGTGGGGCAATTTTGAAAAATGCCAAAAGTGAATGTGGCAAATTTTAATTGCTTGGAAATATAGGAAATGATAATCGATAGAATGTTAGAAAATTGTCGAGGAAAAATAAGAAAATCATTTTCTTCTCGAATGATTCGCTTTTTCTAAAAGAAAAAGTGATGTAAATTTTTTTTACTTTAGAAACTAACAATGCCATAATATAGATACCGACTGTATTCTAGTAAAATACGTTATTGAATATTGAAAATTAATTATTAAGTAATTTTAAGCATGGATAATTTAACGTAATCCTATTACAAAGGATTATATATAGGAATAAGTTTATACGACCTCAAGAAATTTTGGTGCATTAAATCAATGTTTGAACCTGGTAGTCTCTATAATCCTTCTATATGGTATGTATCATCCAAGTCACCCGTTTCTTATTCCCATAAAATATTAAGCATGACATTTTTTCGAATGAATGGATCTATTGAAAAAACGTAATGGAATGAGTTGAGATTGATCTGGCAAGTAGGAGCCATTGAACGTTTTGTAGAAAACATGGAGTTTGAATTGATGCGCGCGAATTCCAAAGATACCAAGAAGTTTCGTCTAGATTCTCGTGTAGGATGATAAAAAAGATAAAAAAAGAGTAAAGAAGAATGAACGACTATATAGAGCGAAAATAAAGAAAAAGAAAAGAAAACCTAAGTACAAGAAAGTAAAACCCAAGAATCCCTGCAGAAATTCATTTCCGACGGGTTAAAGGCGAGTTTCGAGTTTTTCCTGGCGCAAAAGTTTGTCCATCGCGTATTCGCATAGCCATTCCAAAATTGCAGTTTTACAACAGGATTTAAGAATTTCATCAAACGGCGAACATCCATGACCGCAACAGTGTTACGATCTACTGGATTTACGTAATACAAAAACTAGGACGGGAGGACATTAACGAAAGTAGAACGACGCTCGCCAATGAGTATCGAGATCGAGAAGGCAATAGTTTGATTTCCGAATTTCGATTGTCGCTACGATCGACAAATCTCTCAAAACATGATAGAACTTAATCAGTTATACGTAATTGGCCATTTCCGAAATTTCACATTGAGGAAAAATAAATTGCGTTTAAAAGCAAAGCGTGTCTTGTCATATTTCGCAAAATCTTTATTTATTCGCACATACCACGTTCGATACTCGATGAAAACTTCCATGCAAATATTTAGCATCACAATCGCAGATTTCTCCTTTACTATAAAAAAAAGCCATACTACGTGTCGCGTGTTACGCGACGTGAACTATCATTGCAAATACTCAACGCATAAATTCGCGAAAAACGACTGATCAAATACAAAGCACACGACACCCGGTATAAAATCAATGCCAAGTTACAAGAAAATTTGAAACGCGACAGAGTCAAGACGTAACGTTAAGACGTGTCGAATTCTCTATAGATATATTTACCATGTAAAAATTCGCAGTCCCCCGTGAATCATATTGACGTGTCGGGAAACGAAAAAGCATACAGTGAAAAAAAATAAAAGTCTTTCCAGTCCGTCAATTAAACACGCGCCAGTAACCATAGCGAGTCTTAACGTATTTTTAAATGGACCGCGCGAAATTCAAGCAGAACGCAGACAATGGAAACACGCGATGTATACCTGTACTTTGCCTGCATAACGTGCTTAGCGCGAGCAGCCAAGGTCTTGACTACGAGAGACGTTCAAGTGCAAGGCGACTGTTGTTGGCAACTCGAAGCCTGATATAAGTGCTTAGTAAGCAAGTAGATGGAATACATAAGTAACCAGACCTACAGTGAGCAAAGATACAGCGAAAGACGTAACGAATGTAATTCAACAATTATTACCAATAGCATACGCTACGGCGAACGAGCTATCGTCGCTGTCGTGCGCACGCGCCAGACAATAATACCCAATTATATATCTTCACGTTGTTGCTTCTTTCCAAGACGGTCATTGGCCACTGTAATTAGCGATACGCGAGACTCTCGCTGTTTACCGAAAGATTTTACAGTGGAAGGATGGAAGATTTACAGACAAGCATGTATACGCGAGATAGATGAAAAGAGGGAACGAAAAAAAAAATGGAGCCTATGCTCTATAGAAATATTTCTTTTGACTCGAGACAATCCTGTAATTAATCGTAGCGCTGCTGTGCGGTCTCTGTTTGCATGAGAAGAATCTTTTTCCTTTGAGATGACACTGATTGCGACAAGAGTCGTTCCACGTGCGCATCTGCCTTTAGAAATCATTGAGTATACACGACAGATCGATAACCACTAATTGAATGGCGTTAATTAGTATCGCGGATGAGTGGCTTCGAAAAATCACTTGAATACGTGCCAACGCGAGGGTCTGGAGAGTGTCGCGAACGATGAATATCAGGCTTTAGGTTTCTCTATAATCGCAGGGCGTGGCATCGGTGCAGCCACGGCTACTTATGCTCTGAGCGATTTGGCTAGGAAGGAATAAGCTGTATCTACAATCTCCACGAGACTTTCCATCGAAGGTGAAATTTCTTTAAATTTATTCCCGTGAGACAAGCCACGTCATACGTGTGTAAGGACAATCCTCAACAACGAAGCAGTCATTAGGAAGGCGGACTGGTAAATATATCAACAATGTAAGATACACGGAACGCGTAACAAGGAGATTCATTAAACTCCGTAGCAAAAAGCATTATTAAAGACGGTTAAAGAATTACTGAATATATGTATTTTACCACTTTCGCTCGCCTCATCAGTTACGTTACGGGATATACATGAGCGATTAACGCACGTACACGACTTGTATAATAATCAATGATACTATGTATAATAAATTTTAGTTCTATACTGTAATATTCAAATTTTATATTATACGTATAATATTATAAGTATATATATGTATATATATACACATAATTTTCTCACAGTATATATATTTTATACACTATGCATATACTCAAAATATACAGATATTTTAGTGCAGACTGACCAACCAATTTCGATATGATTTCATGAAAATAGATCTCAGTTTCACTATCAATTTGATGGGCGCTTGGTTACGTGGCCCAATACTTTCACCAAAAAATCGGTCGCACTTAACGTCGCGACGCTGATTCTCTTTTGTCACATACACGGGGTACAGCTACTGTACCAGTGTCGAGCTACGAAAGCGTATTAAGAGTTTGGTATTATGGTTGGTGGTACACGTGGATATACCTATATGAGTATATCTATATAGAAATTGAATAAACATACAGTCAGCGGTCTGGACTGGCAAAATTTCGTCCTGTAAACCGGAAATTAAGCTCGGTCCGTTTAATCCAAGCATTGCGAAGTCCCGTGATGTTGGGCTGCAGCAGTTACACGCTTGGGAAATCCTACAAAAGCATTGTAGGAATTCGTCCTGAGTTCTAAAAGCCATGAGATAACATAGCGGCCATGTTGAAAGTTGTAGCGACTTAATTCGGTAGAAATTACATGACGTCTCGGTTTTCATTCAAGGATATGATAATGAGTTTTCTAATATACGTTATCTACCGGATTTTTTTATTTTATTCATATGTCCTAGTCCCGTAAAGTTTGCCTGGTTACAATGACTAGAAACAAAATTGTTAACGATCCGTACAGACACCCATTAGTAGTAGTAGTAGTAGCAGTAGTAGTAGTAGTAGTAATAGTAGTAGTAGCCAGATGGCACTTTCTTCTTGATTTCTTTTTTTTCTCTTTTTAACTTCTCTTAGTTTAGCTTTTTTCTCACGTTACCGTGCTGGTTGATCGTTAATGTCAGATGTCATAGTGAGTTGTTGTATGTGTCTGGTGTGTAGCATATATACTCGCGCATATAGTGTCTATTAATTATCTAAATATTTAAACACGCACGATACAATCATGGCGAATAGCGATTTGAGTTCAAAATTTCGAGCAGAAGGAAATGGATCTCTTGTGTATTATCTGCAATAGATATTTCCACCAAGAGTCTGATACTACAGTTTACAGTGTAATATATGATAGATTGCTTATCCTATTCAGCGCATTGAGGTCGGACATGGAATAGTTACAGGCAGATGCACGAAGGTTTGTAGGTTACATAGAAATGTCCTAAAGTAACTGATAATAGTCAGTGTCACACCTAATCTGTAGCATCCATAATTTGAAGTCGGACAGAAATTGAATTTAATTTATAATGAAATATATAGCGATATTGATTACTTAATTACTTGATATAGCGAATTTGATTACTTAAAAAGAAAAAAAAATCATTTACGTCAGATTTTATTAATCAGAGAAAGGTAAGAGAAAATGTTTTCTCATTAATTCGTATATAGATGAATCTGTGATTGACGGTGATTGATGCTGAATGTGGAAATGAAGCATGACGTCAGCTACCACCAATCAGGATTAAACAAAATAGTTTGACCGGTAATTGCAAAGTCAAACGTTCCGCGCTGTTCTGATTTTGAATAATGACGAATTTAACGATGTCTTTGATTACAGCTATATTACCCTTTATTATCTTGTTAGTTGATTGTGAACAGCTCTCATTACTTTGAGTGTATTACAGCCAAGGGGGAATTGCAAAAATTGACGAAAACGTTGAGTAACGTTTGATAATTATTTGGTCCGTTTTGTTACTGGATATTTGGTTACTACGATTTTTAATGTTCATTCATTAATTACAATATCAAAGTCACCTCAAAATTTTGCTCTATTCTATATCTATATATAGATATTTAAGGCGGTAGGTAGCGTAGGTTGCAGATGGATGACTTACATGTGAATAAACGGCTGTTGCATAACAGACTACTCACGGCGTCTAACAATCGATCTCGGTGCGTAATGGAAACCTGTTACGAACAATAATCGGCTGTTTCGAACAATTCAGGTGACCAAACGTAGAGACATTGTCTTTCGCAAGGGGGCGGTTCGCACGCGAAGAAACGCAATGCGCGAAACTAGGTTAAAAATGAACGGCCTGTCCTCAGGCCTGAAATTGCACAACCCAACGCCCAGAAGTCTCACAATCAGCATCGTGCCTTGTCCGCCTCATACAAAAAGGGATCAGGTCTCAGACTTCTCAACTCCTGGCCAACGCCCACGGTTACTATAATTTCCATAGTCCCATAGAGATATACGTATATACGGATAGTCACGTATAGACGAAAAAAAAAAAAAAATAAAAAAAATGATATAAACGCAAAGTAAAAGTCGAGGTGAATGATCCAAGAGTGACGTGCGAAAAAAAAAAACAAAGAAAAGCATCTACTCCTCCTAAACTTCCATCAAGATGCTTTTTACGAGAACCAAGTTCGATCCTTCCATTATGCGTAGCAAAGCAAAGAAGTTAGGAACTTTCCAACTTCTCCAAGTTCCTATCAAAAGATATTCAAGTGTTCGTTCATCGAATCCGTTCGAAAGTTCATGCCCTTTCAAGTGCTCTATCGGCAATTTCGTTTGTTTGGAAATCCAAGCGTCGAGTTCTCCAATCTTCAGCCACAACCTCTGGTCACTCGTTGTACGAGATGAAATACGATTGGATATCTTTTACCAGTAGCTCAGTGCGTCGACCATCTTCTGTGCTGCACATTGGCTACCACCTTTCTTCGTGCCTTTACGTAACGTAAAACCCGCAAGGCTCATTCATTCGCCTTCCGATTTATCTGTCCGTATCGACGCCTGGCTTCTCATTAAGAACCATGACTTTTTATCCATTATTCTTCGAATACTGATTTGCACTGTCGTCGATGAAGTCAATACTGATTAGGAGAATGGAACCAGCTTGATATCCTCGCTGGTATGCAGTTGGTCAATAGTTGGAAAATACTGTAGAAAAAAAAAAAATTAAAGCTGCATCAAGTTCCACTCGACGTAGACAATAATTGTGACGTATCAGGTGGTTGGATCATTGAGACACTCACGAATCTAGATCCTCGAAAAATCAGAAACAATGGACAGCTGTCAGAATCGATCGCACGTTTTCTTTTTGAAAGGCCAATTATGCTCGACGCCATGACCAGCTTCCAACAGGTCCATTGTGCCAATAATGGAGGGTTTATGTGGCATTGTTGAAATGCCGCAAGTGCCAATAAAGATGGTTATCGGAGGATTTTCGTGTAAAGCCGGCTCGTAACTTCCGGGGTGTCAAAACGATGAGTATAAACTGAATACGAAGATAATGTCGGAGGGTTCCGTAATTACTTGGAAATACTTGCTGCTTCTCCCTAGTGATGAACGTTTTCTCGTTAGAGAAGAATCCAGCTGGAAGGAATTGGTTCAGAATTGAACAGGTCACGAAGTCAGGACGACTTTAATTGCTATTGGAAAATCAAACGTCATGATGAGGGACAGAGAATTATATTTACTTATATTCTATAAAATCAATTTGATATACGGACAGTAATGAGGCTCGAAAAATATGTCGCTAAGATACTGTAATTCTATTTACTTCTCGAGTCGAATTTACGTCATTCTATGGAAATAATTGTTTCTATTTAAAACACTTGGATTTCGCTATGAACTAATTATCTCAGGACGTTAGTGTTACTGCTCGCCGCAGGATGGAGACACTTCGGCGGGAGATTTGAGTAGGTATTATCTCCAGGTAAAAGTTCGAATTCTAACCAGTTTAATATTTTGAATGTAAAATAATGTATCTTGACATCACTTTGCATCGTTATCATTTTCATTTCAATTTCTAATACCCAATTGGATGTATCAATCTGAAAATGAGATTTCGTCCTCCGCCAATAGATCTAGTGGTTAACCTGTAGTGAACTATTTGAAAGTGGTTCGAGTCTATACGGAGCGAGTGAAAAGTTTGAGAAAGGATGAAGCGAGAGTGAAAAAATGAAGCAATTACGCAACACATAAAAGCAATTGCTCCTCGACAAACACTTCTATAATAACACAGTCAATTTTCTAATGTCTATTGAATGTCTACTTACACGGTCGTTAGCCAAATTTCGCCCGGCTGATACCACGTGCCATTGGTCAAAACATATTTTTTTTTACATCTACCGTATTAGTACAAGCGAATACAACCAGCACGTATAACTTTTACGTCCATTAGAATATTTTATGATTAGGACAATTATCTTCAGCAAATTGTTCTATATCCTTGACTGTAATATTTTCAATTGGTGCTACGATGATTAACTGTAGGCTTTTAAATTACAGCAGCGCTTGTATAAAGATCCCTCCTCGTAACGATGTCTGTGTCTTATGATTTTTTGGGGAAATTTTCCCTATTCAAGATAATTATATTTAAGGATAACCCTTAATCGAAAATTGATAATGATTCGCATGGCCAAAAATCGTGCATCCACAGTAGCACTCCATAATCGGCAACAAGTTCATCGTGACGGTGCGATGAAACAGATCAACTTTCAATTTCTCGAGAGAGTCGCCAATATTTTTTCTCTTTCTCTTGAAAGTAATGCAATCGATCACTTCCGGCATACAAAGAGCCCGAAGGGCAGTGCACGTTTTTTTTTTTTTTTTTTTCTAAAAAAATTCTTACTCTTCCAAATACATGTATGTGTGTATATATACGTATATAACTATTTACTGTCTACCTTCAATTCGTATTGCTTAAACAAGCATTACACGAGTATCAGCGAGCGCGTTACGATTGCTAAGCACAGAACGCCCAGCATTTAACCGCAATTGCACAGACAATTCTACTCGTCATGTATGAATAGCAAGTGCAAGGATACTTCCTTGAGACCGGTTCGTGTGTAAAGGAATGATCGCGTGATTGTTAGATTGGCACAAGAGTAACGATCGATCCCCATAGACAGTTGGAATAGAATAAGAATTTCTAGAATTATATGTAAAGAGTTAAAGTGTATATATATATATACAATCAGTCAAAGATCATTTAATCGAATTGTGATCAGGACTCGCGTGTGTTAATTCGTCACTTTGTACTAAGCCGATAATCAGCAAAGAAAGTCTGTACTTGCCGTATTTGTTAGACATGACGAATTGAACCTTGAATCATAGATGGACTTGATTCTCTAGGGATATTAAGGAATGATTACGTTATTAGTAATTACGATGGACCTTTCGCTAACCAAGGTCTTTGATATTAATATATTTTTTTTTTTAGAGGTCAATTCCTAGGGAATGTCAGGTCAAATAATTATACTGAGTCACTGACGCTGTTGTAGAACGAACCAGATTACGTTTCGTTTTGACACTTGGAGACGTTTATAAGAGGTTTAGTAGCTCTGCAATACAGGAAACTTGGGATACCGGATGTCAGTTATTCCGTGAGATGACGTTTTGTTGCAACATACGGAAATGACTAGATAATCTAGTTACTGCATTGGCATTCCCGACAGTCATACTGCATAATGTAATTCGTATTAGTGCGTGTGCTTTGAGTGCAAATATCACAAATCACTCACCATTGAATATTTAACCAACCAGATATTAGGCATACTGACGACGGTTCAAAGTTTCTTACCTGAAACAAAGAAAAATAAAAATGATTTTCAGACGTCTCGAGTAATACGAAATTACGACATATCGTACGTGCTGGTAACGTGCACCTTCTTAGTGGTCATTTCACTTTTGTTATCTGATTCGAATCACATTTTTTTTTCTACCCACGTCATTCACTGCTCGGACTGTACCGATTCGTTTTTTGCGTGGAAATTTCCCGACGTAAACTCCTGAATCGTCGTTTAAGCCGGGAGGAGGAATTTACGAATTCTTCCGGGATCCGGGGGCTCAGCCCACAAACACGTAACCGAGGCCTGCTGAATGCAGAGAGGAAAAAAGCGAATTGAGGTTGAGTAACGAATCTAATTCGTTTCGAGGGTTAAAAAGTTTTGTTAACTTTGGTCGACGTGATTCCAGTATAAAAACCCTAAAGAATTGTAGTGAGAATTCGCCTAGTGACTTATTTCAATAATTCTCCATAGCGTGCGTATTGCGACGGTGCTGCCACCTATGTCACTTCCTTATAAGATGGAAGTAACGATAAGTGGCGCAAGCTACAATTTCACTGACACGCCTGTGCGTGACGTTACTATATAGACACTCTTTTACACTTTTATGTACTTAATTGCTTATTTATGCCTACGCTCCGTGTCGGTATGAGGTAAGAAATTACTAGATTCAATCTGCACGTGAAATTGAATTGGTCTGGCGGGAAATTCAAATTTGTATCATTACGAAAATATAATATCGCGTAAAATAATTGTCAGATTTACTTTACTTTTCAACCTGGCCGATTATTCAATATAACTTTCTTTTGTAAATTCCTGAAGCGCGTATCTATATCCAGTATAAGGAACGTAATGGCGCCAATATATAGCGACTGACGTCAGATCCCTGGAGAACGCTACAGGAAGCATTCGATAATCCAAATGGTTACATTCGTATCAATGATGTTGAATGATCTACGGCATAGCTACTGGTGATATTCAATATACTTGACTAGGACAAATTTCAGCCCTAAGGTAATACGTGAGAATAATTAATACAAGAAAGTTCACAGTGGCAAAGTACCGTTCCTCATTAGCGTTCCAGATTACCAAACTCCTATAGACTACTAGTTCTGATTAATATTAGTTTTGAATTTAAATCGTCAAGGGTAACTTGTGCCCAGCCCTTGAAACTTTAAGCCTAGAAAATCTAATGGGAAGAGAGAAGGATTTTCAAGGAGTTATAAAGTTATCCAGCCAATCTCACAGGTATTAAATACTTCACGTATACCTAGGGTATTTAATACCTCTGCAAATAATCAATTTGAAGTTACTTCGTATTAAAGAGTACAATGACACATAGAATATCTCTATATTGTACAACAGGTATTTCGATGCCGTTCACAAGGTCGACCAATCGCCTATGAAATAAAGGAATTTAAAACTAACAACCAGACAGACTTATCTGTCTGAGATCAAACAATAGACTCTTTATAAGGTACTTTAACAAGACAATTATATGAATATTAATATTAAAAAAAAAAAATGACACGTACTGTTACAATATCAATCAAATGTCATTCTTATCTCGAATTAATAGAGCGATCAATCCGAATTCGCGGTCAATATCGAAACCATAGAAATTTGGAAGGACAAATGTATTTTCATTGAACCACTCATAAATGACAGTCATTAATTGTACAGTTAAAAAATTTCTAAAATTTGTTGAGCATATTTGTGGATATTAAATAGATTATTGAAGGGGGCATCTATCGAATTTTCTGGTCACAAATTCCAACCGAGGTAAATCTTACAGACAAAGGCTATCTGATAAATCAACATAGTTAAAACAAGTAATATTGACACAGTGGAAACAGCCAGGAGTCGCGATTTTATGAAAAGTTACAAGGAGGTACCCAGTGACAGATCCTCCTCACGGAATTTCCTATCTAAGGTTGTAA
Source organism: Calameuta pallipes (assembly GCA_030142375.1). Taxonomy (NCBI): domain Eukaryota; kingdom Metazoa; phylum Arthropoda; class Insecta; order Hymenoptera; family Cephidae; genus Calameuta; species Calameuta pallipes. Next base: position 3,295,120 of record JARQSW010000388.1, read on the forward strand.
CAGCGCCCTGGCTGATTTCCGGTGTATCAAAGCCGTTCGCCACTACGGAAATCTTGTGATCCACATGACGTCAGAGTATATCAGTGCTAATACTACACCAGTACAGATCAAAGATCCGTATCCGCAACTGGCTACCAAATATTTCATTAGTTACTTGGTAGGAGTACCTCTGACGTAATACTTTGTAATCGTGAAAGGAATGTGTCAGCAGATTTGTAATCTCCGTTTCGCACGTTCCGCGATGCATGGAAAAAAAAAAAAGTCTTAAAAGGTTCAAACCTCCATATCGATTATCCTTCAAAATGATTTACTTGGATGATTTAACGGATGTCTCTAAATCCACGTGTGAATGCAGGTGGAGAAGTCTTTAGTCCTAAAACTGATCTCTGATTAATTGATCCAGTTTCCGTCGATCATTTCTATCAGTTCCCAGTCTTGTATTCAGAGAATACAAGTCACAATATGTTGATTCTGCTCCAATTAACTATTGATTTCATGAATCTAGTTTTTAACTGGTGAAGACGATGATCAGTGGTGAAAGCGTTCACCTTTTCACACGTACACGAAGAACAAGAAGGTTAAGTGCCTGCTTAGGTGGAATAATTAAATTTACTTGTTTGTTACGATCTATCTCTTACTCGATTTAAAAAAAAATAATTTTTACGCCGCTTGGATGTGTTTTAGTGTAAAATTAATATGGACATCATTAAACTTGTTTATGAGAGTCCGATCTTTAAAATGATGTCCGAAACTTTAAAATTATTTTTTTTAAACATACGTGGGCTTTTAGTTAAGTATAGATTTGGAACTATTTTCTTTGCAAAAAAAACTTTAATTTCCTTGTATGAGTCAAATTGACTCACTTCCGTAAAAATACGTATATAAAAAACATCCGTGAAGCTAGTGTTAATTATTCAGAATGTCCAGTCATTCCAATTTTATAAACTTCATACAGCTAGCTTTCCTAAACCATAAAATCACGACGGTCCGTCGATATAAAAAACACGTTGAGGGTGTAGAAAACAATGAAGTAAATCAATCCAAGTAAATTAAAAACCAAATGGACCCTTCGTCCCTTCCCTTCGGAACCCAGGTAATCGCACGTAACGGAGCCATTCGAATCTTGCGAGTGAAAGTTAAATGGTGATATACTCAGACACTTTCAAAGCCATAGTCCTGAGTTTCGAGAAGCTTCGCAAAAATCATTTGAGAATTGTACAATTACCCGACACCGATAGCAACCATTAATAAAATCTTTGATCCTCAAAACAATGGAGAGACTGGTGCATATAAATCATCGTAGACAAGGAGGATCACAATAAAAAAAAAAAAAAACAGTATGCAATTTCGATCAAGTACCTATACTAAAATTGCATATCAAAATACAGTTCAACAGTCAAGATTCCTATTTCATTCCGATGCAGATTTTTGAAAAGTACACGTATATACATATACATACAATATTATACAATAGGATGCATCGACTCTCGAATTGTCTCCGTATACTATTTGCAAAATGCAATGAGCCATTATCATTTTTTGAAAAATAAATTTCAGTACGTGATCCGGCAGAAAAAATGTTTTTGTCCACTACCGCATCTCCACCTCCACTTGAAGGCATCGAACGTTCACTTTTCAAAGTTAAGGGAGGTGGAGCTATGTTTTCTATAGGTTGAGCTACAGCCACAGGTAAAGGTATAGAACAGATATAGGTATAGAACGGCAGTAAGCCATGTGTGGCAAAGAGTGCAAGTGAAGCAAAAGTGTGGCCGAGTAAGAGACTGGTAGGAGAATTCTCTTTCTCTGTGTCTTGAATGTTGAGTTCACGAGGCATAAGGTAAGCACTGCGGATACCCAGTTCTCTTTCTGTGCCGAGACCGCGAGGATCTGCCGCATACCCCCGCCGTCTGGACCAAATAAGATTATCCTCGTGTCCGGTGAGTCCAGCCTGAGGCTACGATGAATAGTGTTTACATAAAGAATTGCATACTATCGATACATCATATTGTGTAATATCTTATTAATAAATGCATACGTAGATTTAGAGTGCACCAGACAGCTATTTATTTATATATCTATATACCTGAGGCTATTTATACGGGATCTGATAAGAGAATATATTAATAAAAAATTATGGAACAGTGAAATTAATTTGTGTCGGTGAAATACGTAATGAAAGCTATATCGCCACGTGGTACTGACAGTGGCTGTCAAAAATCATAATATTACGATCGAACTGAATTTTCATTGATTATGGATTATAAAAAAATTTTGCAATATTGACTCATCTGTTTTTTTAATATAAATTAGATTAGATTGAAATTTTAATTATTAAATATAAGACACTTAGTGTCTTCACTTCAAAGGAAGACACGTGCTCGTAGATCCTTGTATCTGGACGTCAACCAAGTTGATACTTTACTGTATAAAAATGGACTCGTATTCTGGTGGAAACATGTGAAAGTCGTAGTTAAATTGACGATATTAGATATTTCGTATTAACAATCCAATTTTTATTGCATCAATTAAATTTTGATTACCGGAATGTCGAGTCCGTTGAACATCAAATCGATATTTTACGTATGACGTGTCACTGCTCGCGCAGCTTATGTAAAGATTAATTTTTGAAAATATTGTCGTTCCCTCGATTTTCGGTATTTTCGTGCAATCAGGTTTAAACTTTTTGGAGATAGTCGCGCGACAGGTCTTACTCACGTAGAAAGCCATTTATGGAAATATATGTATTTCGCCTACTTTAAGTGAAATCAACGTGTACGATTCACCATGAGAGTTTTATAGATTTTAAAGTAATCAGTCATAGTAATTCTCTACGATTGAATAAACGCTGTCAATTTTGAAAATGTCATCCTCTGAAGGGAACGCGTAATTAAAATGTGGCGCATGCGCAGAAACCAGTATGTATACGTTATAGGCATGCGTCATAGATATGCTATATATTTCGGGAAATAGAACGAGACGACCCATATAAAACATTCAAATCAATTAACCCGCGAAAGTGACTAACGATATATCGAATACAGCGTATATGCATACAACAGATGCGAGGATGCCTAATTGTCACACAGTGAATAAATAAATTGGCTGAGGAATTTTACATGCTAACCTATAGATTCGCAGCTTATATTCAACACAGTCCTGACGTACTATAAACGTCAATTTGACGTCTGTCTATTTTTGAAATTTCACCCACACCTCAAAGGCCCAAATGATCCACGCCATTTTCTCGAATACCCCTCCTCCACTCTGTACGCGTCACCAAATTCTACGAAGCTAGCCAACTTTTCAGTAGAACAAAAATTCCCAAGAAATATTTATCCTTGGCACAATGCCACTGCGCGAACCTCAACGTAACAGAATCGAGCATTTTTCTTATGCACAACGCTCGGGCATTCGAGTACTAAAAGTCTGTAAGACCTTTTTCTACCCAATTACATTCGATCCATTAGATTGAAGCAGAAACCATCGTAAAACACTGTAAGAACCAAAACCATAGAGCGAAAAAAAAAAGAAAAAATTGTATCTATTGCCAAATTGTAATTTTTCAAAATTCTAAAAATCAAATTTCTACACATTAACTTCGCTCGGATCAGAAAGTATTGTAGTAGAGAATTAACGAAAATCCAAAGGCTTGCATTTTGTCGGTTTTAATAACGAAAGTACCCAGGAGTTTCACAACATTTCACATATTACCCCCTTACGTAAGGCTACCGGTTTCGCGCACTGTCAAGAACATCTTATTGACAAAGAAGCGCGCGAAATGAAAAGTTTCACGGAAAGTGACAGCCTACGATTGCGTGGTGAAAAAAAAAATCGTCACTTACTTTCAAGTAGAATCTACTACGACATTACTTTAATTAACGCGACATAGAAATTCTCCTTGAATGTGTCATATAAAAAGTTTTCAACGAGCGATGAGCTAAGAGAACAGTGGACGTCACCGAATCTCTATTAGCATCATCGATGAATTAACGAATAGAAAGAAATGAAAAAAAAAACCTCATTTTGCGTAACACAACTCGACGTTACACCAGGTAACACTGCATACGGAGAAAGTATAGTAAATACCGATTATGTGAATCCTAGTGTCATGTGATTCGTAAATGGTAATACCGGTACACATGCCGGTACGCATACATGGTGGTATTATCTATACATTTTATTTGTAGAAGAATCTTATAAGATTACGCAATATTTCCCATTAATATTCGATTAATTGCATAGTCCCGTTCTTGCGGTAGCTAATCGATTATGTATCAATAATAAATTCCTGTCTTCAATTATCATTTGACATAAGCTCAAATAGGTATGCCAGTAGCGTACAGCGTGGTCGATGCCATTTGGAATATCGAGGACACGTGCTTTTATAACAGGACTGGATTAAATGTCGCAACGAGTCGGGATGCTTGTGAAAAGTTTAATCTTACGGAACGAGACATAAGAGGAAGCTGTTTACCTTATTGGGCTATATCTGCAAAGTTGCGTCCTGAGACTTTTGAAGTGATTAAAATTCTAAATGTCACGCGCACTAGGTACTTTTTATGGGAAACCGTAAAGGTGTTCGGAGTCCAGTGCGAAGTTAGCTGTAACGATCTGTGTTAAACGTTCGAGATGCATTGTGAGAAAAAAAAATTATTTAAATTGACATTATTGTTACAGGTTATCGTGAGAAAATGAAACGGAACAAAATGTTACTTCTTTTCTGTACACTCTTCTCTGCGACAGTCGCCATCTCCTCGCAGTGGAGACCCGTCATACCAACTGGGTTAGGTTCAAGCCTGTTGCATCAGGAAGCCGCTGCTTACGAGTCGCCCTTGACGTCGTACAATTACGACGAAGTGTCGCTACCGCAAACGCATCCCTTGGCGCAGCAGGAACAGGATCAATGTGCGCTGTATAAAGTCTCCATGAGCCAGCAGCTTTACTTTGAGGTTAGCCCATAGCGGGATAAAGAAAATCACGGAATGGAACTGTTTAAACACAAAGTCCGCGAAAGTAAACTAGTAGCGTTACACTATGGACAGGCATAACCGTGTAAAAAGTATGATAAAAATGTGACAGGATCTCAGGAAAATTTACGTATGCATTGAATTTCGTCTCGAAGCGTAAAACAGCATGCGTGCAGTCTGTTAGCCAAGCATCGTCGAACTGCGATGGAATATAAAAGCGTTAAAAAAAATAAAAAGAATACCAACAAGGGAAAAATTATACCGAGAAGCTAAGAAAAGTAAGTTTGTTCATTGACAAGAAAGAAAATTCTGATTCCACGGCTCGAATATCGGTTTACTTTCCTCGCTAGAGAACAAAGAAAGTAACTACCGGGCACGAGAATGCAAATGCGTTCGGAACTGGCAATGACCAGACAGGATAATACGACGAAAAGTACGTATAGGTATACCGGAGAGTGCGCATATAGTACAGCGTAGTGGCTGTTAATGAAAGCAGGAGAAAACGAAAGACTGACGTTGATACTAAGGCGTGTAACGTACTTACTATACACGTAACGTCCCTTCTCCTCGAATCGAGTGGCCGTTTTGCCACACAAAGGTAAAGCCACTCGGTGCGTCCGTAACGGATAATCTATATGCCCAGTGAAATCAGCGGAAATCATCCGTCTATAATCAACAGTGGAGTTTCCAGTACGACTCGACTTATAGTTATGAATATTTTTTCTCTCGTCTCATGACACGTTCGTAAATCTTAGCGGTTCTAAAAATAGTACTGGATTTTATGATATAAAGCGCGATAGCTAAAGCCGGTTATTTGCTAGCGAGTGGCTCATTCGAGAAATATTACAAATGTGCCGCCTCGGATATATCCGTTGGTTATGCCTTTTGTTTACACAGTTAATCTTGTAAATAGGTCGAAGGAGCAGCTTGGAAAATTTAAGGTTATGAAGACACGACGACGGGTGTCTAAAGAAAATCGAGTTTGCGTGTCTCCTTACGTAGAAGCTGTCTGGCTTTATCGCGGATCAGCGATCGGAAAACAATTTTCATCGTGTCGACCAGTGCTGGAACCCTTGTCAATGAAGTTCCTTCCAAGACGTTATTACCAACCGTATAGAAGGGAGTGTAATCGAAAGAATTTCGGGTGGAAGATATCAGGGACGGGTTGGTAATTCCAATAGTGCTTACAATTGAAAAATATGAAGAACGCTCGAGATTTCTCCCAAGAACAATAGAAACGATTAATTGAGTCTACACAATGATCAAACTAATTCGACAGTCAAATTGGCAATTACGAAGAGTCATTCCATAAAAGAAAATCTAGAATCGATATCGAACAAAATCCATAAATAAATTCCACAAGTAGTAAACGAACGTGCAAGCGTTATTCGAATTAAAGTAAGATTAGTCATGGCGCGCCATCTGGCTAGTACAACGCGTACTAAAAATTATATTTAAAAACGAAGCTGTCTCACGAGGAAGGTAACAAAGAAACAATGGTCGTCTTTGACAGCTATACCAGGAGAGATTGGTAATACTGATTCCTGGTAATCGCGTGGACAGTCGTTCCGCGATAATATAAACTAGCCGTTTCATTTAACTTCCGAGTTTGTATTTAATACCTTGTACCATTACACGTAGTACGTATACGGGACGGTACACACGTGTATCTAGTAGCATCGTCCGCAAACGTGAAATTGCCTCGACTCTTTTCCCCAGCAATAAACACCCTGTCCTCCGTTCCCACCTCACCCTTCACCACCTCGTGAACCGCCAACGATCACTTCAATGGGCACACAGCACCTTTACCGAACGGAAGTCAACCTCGTGGTAACGCGAATTTCACTTTCCGCTACGTGGAGGAAGTTCAATACTCTTAAAAATGGCACCTGCCCCCTCTCTCTCTCTCTCTCTTTCTCTCTCTCTTTCTCTCTCTCTCTCGATACGCTCAACGACAGTCCACGTTCCCTTTGAAATTCACGGAGAAAGACCAGGACGACTTGTACCAAGTTAGTGTCAAAGACATGCTTGGTGGACCCAGAATGCATCGGAAGTACTATGAGTGAGTCAAGAGTTCGCATAATTAAAACATAGTAAGTAGAAGATCGTCCTAGTGATGAAAAAGAGTGTAATTTAGCAGCGTGAAAAGTTTTCTTATTGCGAAATATATACGTAGCAAGAAATAAGCATTTGACCGGATATAACTATATGTATATATACATATAGGTATAACTCGCACGCAATATCGAAGCAACGCGTAGATTTAAACAAGGCTTAAAAGTTACGCTTACGTGGATTGCGTGAAATTTCAGTATCCCAAGACTCGTTAGGTGTATATCTGATTCGTCGTATATGGATTGAGGTTAAAGTACTTGACGATTCCGAGTTTCCATATCTGAGGCGACTTAAGAAATGATTCCTTTTTAAATAGCCAGTACGATTGCCAATAAGGTAAATACCAGTGCTCGTGTTTAATATACGGCTAACGTCATTGCAGATTACACTGGCATACTGAGCTTTGAATTAGGATTGCGTGTAAGAACTATCGTTGAGACTGCGAATGATTTGCATCTGCTTAACGACACGTTACGAGGCGTGTGCAGCTCAATGAAAACGGTCTCCTTTATTGTCAGTGGCATGCTATGCAAATCATCGATGCGAATGAGAAGCCCACCATGTGATTGCCTACCTGTTAATTGGTGCAGCTTGTGACTCAATTCTATAGGAATTTAGTGAACGTATTCTGCGAACCTTAAGACCATCCATTGTCGAGTAACAAGACTGCGGAGGACGTATGGAATTCTGTTTTTTTTTTGTTTGCTCTGGAATCGGAGACAAAGCAGTGGCGCATTATGCATTCCGACCCGGGAATTCGACCTGGGCACAAGTACCTATACAGTGATACACATGGGTTTGGCTGTGATGAAAATTATAGAAAACCAGGAATGTTGTTGAAGCATAAGCTCAATAAGTATTTTTATGAATTTAATGGTCTCTAAGAGAATTTCAAAGAATCCAGATTGCGATGTGCATCGTTTAACGCTTGCACTTATAGTGAACTATTAACTAACTTTCCCTGCAACGAGTCGAGGTCAATTTACTGGGAAATGTTGATATTATTTTTCTTGGACTTCCCGCCAAAAAGAAATCTTTAATGACAATTTCGAAAATCTTAGAAGCATTTCGACGTTCACTGCGGGCGACGTCTGTCAAACATTCGTCGGAATGACTGGTCTTTGAAACGTAACGTAATAAAATTAAAAAAATAGCTTTGGCGGGAGATTTAAAAAGTCTGATGCAGTCACGACGACTGAATGTAGTCGCGGAAGGCGGATCGTTAAAAATAGTTTAAACGTGCAGCTTGAGACTTACGAAATTAGAGAAAAACAATTGACCTGAGGGGGAATTATTGAAAATAATCGATAAAGCGATTTTTAAACGAAAACGTGATAAGCGTTTTTTATCCTTGTGGAACGCGCGAATGGTCAAACGCCGTAATAATTTCAAGTATTTATCCTGAAATTCTTGTGAATCACTTTTTACAGTATATACATTACAAGACGGATCTGCCGGATCTTCAGGAATTCACGCTCTGCATGTGGACCAAGTTTTACAATCATTCCAATGATCACCCGCTCTTTTCATATGCCGGTAAGCCAATCTCTGATGATCGAATACGTTTATTTGGGATGGAGCGAGCCGCTCACCAGGTCCGTTCGTGAGCTAAATTATTAGCGAGTGAACGGAGATTCGCAAAAAAAAAAATATCACAAGCATCATTAGAAAGCAGTGAATTTTTTTTAACCATTAGACAATTAAAGAAAAAACATGACAAATTTTTCTATCTTAACGAATGACACAGAGCAATGTTCCTCATTTCATTTTTTATACTTTCTACGTGAAATTATATGTAATAAATATAGAGTTTTTGGAATGCCATTCATTTAGAAAGGATAGGCTATCTCATTATGTACCGATGGAAAGTAATGTAGGCCCCCCTACTGATACGCGTGTCAGTTCTTTATTTGATACTTTTTATCTTTCTCTTTCTCAGTCCTCTAGACACACTGTACATACATCGTATCGTATCGCGACTAATTAACAAACAGAATAAAACGAGTATAAAAATTATAGAAAATATTTTTATGACCGATTAAAGTGCAGTAAAATTTACGAGGATCGAGATTTGTTAAAGGTGTCAAATTAGCAATGGGTAACAAATGCATCGTATACGTCCACACCATATGCCAACGTGAGAAACAAGAAATTCAATCTGTAAGCTATAAAAGCGACTCTTTTCTCAGTTGGGGATCAGCCTCGAGGAATTTTCTCCTGGGTGGCAAATACCGCCAGGAGTTCCTACTACATGCTCAACATAGACGGCCACAACCTCTACAGATTGAACTATCCGCTGAGATTGAACAAGTGGTACCACTCCTGTCAGAGTTGGAATGGCCGCACTGGAGAATGGCAAATCTGGGTCAACGACGAACGCGTAGGCCGTGGCTTCAACAACAGGGTGAGTATAGGAAATCTTCTGTATGCCTACCGACCTGGTTCAAACTACCTACTCAATGGTCCGCCCATCTATTTATAAACCTACCGGAACAGGGAAAATTGATTATTGCCAATATATAGAAACTCTGGAAGCGAACTTGATTTTCGCAAGTTTCCTGAACGCGAAACGCGCGTTCCCGAAAGTCATCCCGCTGGAACCAGAGAAAGTATTCACGGAGAACGGTCGACAACAAAGAACATGGCTGTTATGGTTCCTGCGATAAATTACGGATCGCTATTAGAGAATTTAAAAAATTTTTAATGACCATGACACGTTACGCGTGATAGAATTTTTGTGATTTATTCTAAAAGAAGATTCGCTTCCTTTTTCAGCTTGTAGGACATGTCATCAAGGGCGGCGGTATCGCTATTTCTGGACAGGAGCAACGGCAACTGGGTGGTGGTTTTCTGGAAGGGTACGATGCTCCTCAGGGTAGGTTTGGTGATATTCCTTGGTATATACTTTTTGTAACTACTTTGTTATATTAAGGGGCACGTCAATTTTTTTTTCAGGATCTGGTGGTTTCCTTGGAGAGCTCACGATGGTTCAATTGTACAATGTTGCGTTGACTGCTGGAAAAGCACATAGAGATCATAAGCATCATCATGCTCATCACTATGAGCATGACACCAATAATAATACACCCAGAACTACGACCCCGCCTCCAGTAACTGGACCACCATTGCCAATGAACCCTTTTCTGACTGGTGGACAGATTAATCATCAGGTAACTGACTATACCAGATACCCTAATAATAATTGTACGAATCTGTTGGAAATAATATAATTATTCTTATCAGGTCAAGATCAATCCTGGAGTTCAATTTCAAATAAATCAAAATGGAGTGACACTACGTCATCCGAATATCCCTCCGCAGCAAGAACCTGCACCGCAGCCATTCCCACCACCAAATCCTGATTCCCTATCAGCCTTCTCAACAGCTTCACCACCCATTTCCGGTACACCCTCTTATGGCAACAGTTTCGGTACAGCCCAGTTCTTTGGAAACCTTGCTTCCCCACTAGGACAAATCCCCCAGGCAGCTCAGCTTCCTCAATTGAGTCAAACTAACGCTGCAGCTGCGAATGGATTTAGCTTCATCAACGGTCAGTACCACAATCTCTTCAAAAGAGAAAAATCGGCTGCTCAACCAGGAGATAGTCATCAGGATGATATGATAGCTGCCGTTGAATCGACGGAACTGAAGAAATTGGCTAAACGAGAAACTGTCGACGACAAGGTAATCGAATAGGTCTATTTATCATTTACAACGATGATGGCTGATAAACATTAAGCGATTGTCAATAACTTATCAAACTTTAAGGTCTCCTTCTTGGCAAAGGAAGAACCGAGTTCCCTAAACGAGAAAACGGTAAATAAGAGAGATTCCGATAAGAAGAAACGCGGCTTGGTACAGTTGGCCGATGGATCCGTCTTGGACGATAGCTTCCTGGTGTCTCAAGGACTGGATAACAATTATTTCTCAGGATTGGCAAGCTTTGGCGTTCAGCTACCGGCACATGCGACCAAGGACGAGGAACGGGAGCCGGCCGAGGCCGAGGTTAAACAAGTAATGGACATTTGTGACGGCTGCGCCGCGGAACCCTTCGAGAAGGCTTTGGTAATGGCGTGGAGAAACGTCCCGAAGAAGCTATACTCTGGTGCCCTTTATCTGCCAGCCGCCCAGACATGCAAGGCCTTCTAAGGTTAATCGAGCCGGAATCCCTAATAGAATTTTCGACGTCGTGGATCATCGTGTACGACCGCGTCGAATTACGAACTTATCGTTGGCGCGGCTAAGTGAGTTTCGAGACGATTAATAAGAAAAGCCGATGGGATTGCATCTACCCTGACGAGATCAAAAGGCTGTGGCCGCTAGAGTTTCACGAGACGCCGGAAATACGAAACCGTTGAGACTCTCCTTGAGCAACAGAAGAGAGCGGATAGGAATGAAACGGCACAAGGATATTACCGGTAACGAGTAATCCGAAACAATCACAAAAATATCGTACATAACGTTGGATGCCATCTATACTTTGAATCGTGTCTAACGTCAGGAAAGAGTTTTCACTTAGCCGCGCGCACGCGTATAGTTTCTATTTATTTATAATCATCGACACGACAGCGTATCAGACAGCATACGACAAGCGACTAATAATACTCAGTGGACAATGTTTCCAAGAGACAAATACTGACCTAGAATAATCTCCTGGATTGGAGTTAAGCTCAAAATCAATAAATGGACCTATCGATAGCTAAGAATCAACACTGGTAGCAACAGTCACGTTGAACGTACTATCGTTCCATTTGTAAGCAGTGTATAAATAGGATTTATAAATAAACATGTTGTATAAATTTCATGGCTCGGATATAATTATTACCGATTACTATAGCATGCGCGTTCGTCAGGTTATATAAGATAAATATTGCGTAAACTACGTAAAATTTCATACCGCCTCCATATACTCCCACGTGTACGAGATGAACACACATGTGTCTATAACGTATCCATTCCAACATCTCTCATGTATGTGGAGAAGTTGACCGAAGACCCCATCATATATCCCACTCTCGAAAATGATTATTCGATTAATAACAAACTTCAAAGTATTTATCTAGACTCCGTATCTATTCGACACGATGAACTCCGTTTACGTAATGAATAAGTTCCCCACGTACCTTGCTCTTGTGGATGTGCTGATGCTGAAACTCGCTGTCGAATTCTGGCTCGCTGAAGTAACTTTGATCCTCCCAATGCGGCGGCAGCGCGGTACCCCCTGCAGGAGCACCCATAGGACCAGGCATACCAGCAACGCCATCGGCGCTTTCAAATAATCTGAGAACACTTCGATCCCTGATATCCCTAAGATGAGATCTGAAAATTAAATTATTTTAAGACATTAGGAAAGCGCCTTAAGAAAGCATTTCTTATAGATAAGATATAATAAGCAGATCCAAGCAGATAACCAACCTCAGATCCTCCAGCTCGTAGAACATGTCCTTGTTGCTGTCGTGAATGTAAACCTTGACATGGGGACTGTCAAGATACTCCATTGTTAGTTGCTTGGGGAAGCTCCTGACGAAGAGTGCCTTGACGGTGTCTATACTGGTTACTTCGTTTGGCAGTAACGCCCGTTTCGTCTCGTTCCTGTACTGCAGGAACACCAGTCCTAGGGAGTCGCCCACAGAAATTCAATGTTTTGTCAGGAATAAGCGCCATTCAATGCCACTTTGGTACATGTGACACGATTCCACGTAAACGACGTGTCTCCAGGAAGCGGAATTAGGTTAAAGGGGAATAGTCATTCGATTACATGATTTTGGGTAAACAGAGGAAAACAGCGGCAAGGAAATATTCATTCAATTGAATTCTAAAAAAAGTCTCAATGATTTTCATTGTCAATAAAACAAGCATCGGGATGATCCCTGCTGGTGAGGATGAATGGTGACTGCCTGATTTTACAGTATGAAGGATGCCCACAGGAAGGAACTTTAATCGAATTCACCAAGAAAACCGTTAAAAGCTGCCAGAAGTAAGTAGTCGCTTAACGATGGAAAGCCAATTTTTTTTATTATTTTGGAATTTTATTGTCTATGTTTATCTAAGCGATGAGCTTGGGGAGGGGGGGAGGTTGCGAACGGAGGGCTTCATAGAAATGTTTATGAGCATCTCGGTAGCAAGGGGTTGAAATAAATTTTTATTAATTCCACCCGTCACCGTGGGCTTTGGACCATGTGCCACGTTCTGCGGCTGATGTTCCTTGATTGATTTCGATGCAGATGAGATAGGAGATGGAACGAATTTAAATAATAAAAAAAAAAAAAAATCAAGATTAAAGGAGAGAGGAAGACATCTCGTCATTTAAGATTTTCAGTTACCTAATGGTCGTTCTAAGGTCTTGCTCGGGGTTCGCACCACGGGTAAGCTGCTCCTTTGTTTTCCACCCCTGCGGAATCCTGTGCTTGAGGTCTCGACCTCGGACATTATCCCGGGGTCGTCGTCGAAGAGCATCGCTGTCGACGGGGGCGGATAACCCCGTGGAAGTGGCGACTGAAAATTTTATACAAAATTTCTCACACCGACCAATCGACTCTTAAGGATACTTGAAAAAAAAATTTAAGCAATTTCAATAAAACGGAATGCAGATGATAAATGGATCATGCCACATGCTTATAATCAATATCATCGATATCCCGTCTCCACTGATATACAGGGTTATTCAGTAGAAACGCACCACTTGAAGTTTGCGCGTCTATTTGAAGTCTGAAGCCATGTTCAGGTGGTGCGTTTGGGCGGAATAAACTAGTATACGTAACGCCATCAGAGAAATAGCAATACAAAAAAAAAAGACGTAGGAAAAGAAAATGTTAAAAATTACCTTCCTTTGTCGAGACTTGGTCCCCATCTGTTAGCGAAGAACACGGAAACACAGACAAACAACAGTTAGATTAAAAAAAAAAACAGCAACAGGGCCAGGGTCAGGGGGTAGAAGGGCTGTACAGGATAAGATAGAAAGTTTTCCCAAGTATACCGGTGGGCTTGTAAATAAATCAACAAGGATTCAACTATATCCCACCAGTTAGTACCAGCACAGCTCCAGTCCTTAGCAAATCACACGAAAGGTGTCCCACCTCGATTTTCCTCATTTTTTATTAACGAATTTTCTCAGGGACCAAAAATAAACAAACGACGCCAATTTCAAGACAACTCTGAATTCCTCCAAAAAATGAGAAACACCTACGCGAGGACGAGCAGATTTACTGAAGTCTTTAAACTGCTCTTGTTGCACGACACAGTCGCCACGTATTTTCCCAGACGTGTGTATCGCACATCATTTATGTCATCAGACGCATGACGTAACCGCTGCTCGCAGGCATTATGCTATTCGTCTAATTTACACGCTACTGCTTACAGTGACTATGCGACTGAGCCTTAAGGGTACAATTTTTACTTTCAATTTCCTTCGTCTCCCCCACTTGCTCCCCTCAGTCTCTTTTCTCTCACTCGTGGCTACTTCAAAAGTGACGCTGTACCGGGAACACGGTAAATCCTCTGGATCATTAGGGACGTACATAGGTGCATAAGGGACGATACCACCCGTCTAAGTACCCAGCCGTTCTGTACTTAGCTACCCAAGATTTTCCCGAGGGAAGAAGATTACATTGGTAAAGGGATTCTTAGTGAAGCAACCCTCGAGAAGATTACACAGGGGACAGGTATACCTATGGTGTCTAGTCTAGTGCACATAATAGCGGCATATCGTGTAAGTACATAATGCGCAGGAGAAATGTCATCGAGCGACACCCGAAGAGTTTCGATAGACTTTTACGTTAATTAACCAGGAAAAAAAAATGGATTTTAGTAAGAGTCAAATGAATCGCGCTACATGTATACCGGGTGTTACGATTAAAAAGTAACCACCGTAGACAATGTACTTGGCTGTCGTGATTACTTTTAATTGGACCACTCGTTATAGTCATGCCCGAATTTTTTCTTCCAATGGACGAAATAATGGCTGCTGTCTCCATTTATTTTACGTGCACCGAATATAAATACGTCATAGAGATTACGTTAGCTGTCGAAAAATTGTCAAAACGATACGACGTAGATGTCCAGCTATTCAGATATCCAGCAACCATATTGCAGATGAAACGCGTCACGCTGATGTCGTAAAGGGCAATTGAGTCTGTAAGAGTGCTAACTGAATTGGTACATTCGTTCTTCATGGGAAACAATTTTAATAGAGAAAAGATAGTAGACAATAAAAAATCTAGTTTATTCGAACCACTTTGATCCACCATGGCAAAATTGAACGAAATTCTCATTCGGATTATGTAGCTGTACGAAGGTCCAGCTGCTGTGCAGTAGCTAAGCCGTGAGCGACGCGCTGAAGGATGAGTGCGAAAAAGAGAGAGAAGAGCGAGGGTGAAGTAGTGAGAAGAGGAAGGAGAGAAATATATATAAAAAATGGACTTTTTAAAATGTACAACAAGAAAAATGAAAAAATTTCAAATATATTCAGGATTGAGGACATACAAGTATAACTGGCTGGTGGTTTGACAGCATGATGGATACTATAGATTTATATACAGTATAGGTACACGCAGAAGTTGATATAACATAAGAGAAAAAGAGTAATGCACGAGCAACGACACGCGGGGTAGTAGACATGCACCCTTGAAAAGGTATCGGGGCAATAAAATCAGTTTAATAAAATAAAATCCATGTCGGATTTTAATCGAAGTTTCGATTGGAGCATTGTTGTCGCTTTATTCCGATTGTGATTGGCTGTCGGTGTCGTCGATCGACTACTGTGAATATGTAATTTAAAAAATAAGCTAACTGCCTCAGGGAAATGTTGGATGACATTCGTCAACGATGATGAATGTTAAAATAACCTGAGAGGATGTGATACTGGATGGTAGACTTTAAAAAAATGCTGATTTATTGCAAAAAAGGTTTTCTAGATTAGAGCAATAGGTATACATATTTTGGTTATCGAACAGACTTATCGAATAGAAACTAGCTTCGGTCTCGAAATAAATTTGTTGATGTTGAAACCCTTTCTTGTACTTAAGGAGAGATAGATCGGTTTACTAGATCTAGTGCTTGTAAAATTCAAAGGGGTAGTAATGACCCTACCGATTCGAAAGGGTACGGCAGCAGTCGTTGCTCGTGTATTAAATAGAAGTATCAAGGTGAGAAAATTGACTGCTCTTACTTTCATAAAATGTGAAAGGGGTTGATGGTGCTGGGGTAATAAGAAATAGTACAAAAATGATCGGAAGACATATTTAATAAGATTAGATATTAGGGACTTGTTCGATTAAAAAAAAAAATCAATATCAGGCATCTGCAGATTAAGTAATTTTTAAATAATTTACCTCAAGATCCATGGTGGTGTAGCGACTGGGTGGAGTCCCGTATTGCCCGTGGGGTTGTGGCAGATGATGGGGATGAAGGGAATGAAGTTGCTGAGCGTTAAACTGTTGATGATGCAGGGAGGGTTGGTGATCTCCGCTGAGAGTGTGTCTTCGTGGTTCGTCCCTTGAGCGACCACCGCCACTTCCGGTACCACCGGAACCACGTGAACCACCTCCCCCACCGACGCCCAATATACCCCCACCAACGCCGCCACTTCTTCTACCGCTCGGTAGCTCGTTTGCCCCACCCTCACCCTCACCCCGGCCGGATCCGCCTGAAATCAAAGAAATTCAGTGTAATAGAATATTCCGTACGTGAGGTAAACATTATATATATATAAGACGGTATACATAAGGTATATACAAGACTTCAACGTAAACACCCAAAAGCGTTACCAGCCTTATTTACCATCGACCAAATAAGGCTGTATACATATGTATAGTCAACACTGCAAATCGTGTCTGCACGTAGTAAACGGTGAAACCTGACGTCGGTAACGTAGGAATCTGTGAAGACCAAAGTAAAATAAAAATTGAACGCTACGAGGCAAAAGATTTAAAAATTCTCAGCTCCCACTAAGTTCGTTAAATTCCTACCGAGGAGATAGAATTTTGTAAATGTATACATTCCTTTTGCTAAGGTAAACATCAAAGACCGCAGGGGGTTCCCCGGGTGTTTCTGAGGTACAGCCAGAGGATGCGTAACGTGCGAACGTTTATGGCTTCTCCGAGTGATTTTGAGGGTTTACGTGGAGGCGCATTGAATTCGTGAAGGTTTCACGAATGGCGAAAAGGATCGATAGCTGTGCTATCGGAATTCGATCGGGCGGCAAATTGTTAGAGTGTAAACTATACGTTATAGGAGGTATGAGAGATAGTCGGCCTATTTGGCAGAAACGAAGCTGCCAGGAATAACGCGTTCGTGGAAGTGGCCTTTAAATAGTGTCGCCATAGAAAAGACGCCTTGTTTATTTCGTGCCTGGTGAGCTCACGGAGACAAGAGACGCGATTTGCTCGATCGTGAAAATACGTCGCGCCGACGAACTTGGGTAAATTTGGTTATGAGTGTGAAAAATAAAGAGAGAGATGATAAAAAAAAATGGCGACCATAAGACAAGGGGGTCGACGCAAAAATAGAAGGGCTCTCGAGATTTTGAGTCAGTAGGCCCTCGAGTAGGAAGCCGTGCTTTAAATATAAAGCCTGATTCACAAGGACGTAATGATGCATGGTCGATGTCCCTTTCGAGAGTTTGACGGAGCATGTGCCTTGGCCATTGACCTCGATAAAATCCACTCAAGAAACTTAAAGCTAAAAGCGTATAGGAGGAAACTGAGCTACGAAAACTAGTCTCCCATCGTTTTACACGATCTGATTTTGCATATTACTCGATTGATCCTCGAGATCAATAATTAATCGCTTTACGACCATTCGTTCGGTTCGAAAAAAAACTTTACGAATCGATCGCGCGACTACTGGACAATTCTCTAGCATTATGCGCCAAACGGCAAATTCTTTGTGGGCAGACGAAGACACCTCTATAGGTCTGCAACCGACGCCTCCGTGAACTTATCTAATTTTAGAACGCTCCGAAGAGGCAGCCATTCCGGTATGAATATCGCGAGCGATACCAACAGTGTGAAAGCCCGAAGGTGTTCGGGCTTATAATATTATTCAAAAAAAAAAATTTTGAGAAATTCCGTCAAAATCTTATGCGTCCCGGCGCCTTCCCCAACGTACAATCAATCGTAGCTTAACAATACCCGAACCCTTTGGAATTTCATGTGTCACGAACTTCGTATGCAGATGTACGCGTTTCAAGAAAAATAACAGTAATATAAAACGAATAAAAAAAAAACAACATCAATGGATATAGAAAAACTTGCGAAATCTCCTGTATCCTAAAATAACAAAACGACTTTGCGATCCAGATGAAAACATGCAGATCGGTTTTTTGCGTTTTAACGCGTAAAATTCCAGAAAACGGAATGCCACATGGTCCGTATCTTTGCTAGGTATTTCCAGGATGCTGGAGGCGCATTCTGCATTTTAATCTATCACGTCTACCCTAGGTGCACCAAGGCGAGTCAGGAATGCAGTATCAGACCGTATCCCTGGAGGGTGATAAAAAATATTAAACATCGCACGCACACTGTAGCCCAACCCGGAAATCCTTTGCAAGACTCTGCTCCTTAGTATTTATCGGAGAAAATTTCACTCAGACGATATATATGGCGAATAAAAGAAGCAGCCGAGAAAAGGCACTAAATAATTTCAGTAAACGTCGTCATCTCAAACGAGTCTGTCGAACAGCTTAAAGATGCATCGCTAAGAATTCGTAAGCGCGTTAACACGTGCGTCAGTCGCGTCTGTTCAGCATAACTCCGTATCTGACGAAGAAAGCGCGAGGATATAAACGAGTAGAGATAACACTTAAAAAAAAAAAAAAAAACCTAACGTAAGATAGTGGTAAAAGTTGGACAGACCACGTTCATGATAAATCAGCGAGATGGATATAATGACGGTAATGAGGACGACGTTACGTCGCGTGGGGTCCAGCGTGATGCTGTGTAAAAAGTCGAGCCGTCCGATTATCTTTACAGTGCATTAACCACGAGTCTTAACTACCGTTTTAGGGCGGGTGGTAGGATCCTTTTATTTCAGTGAAAGATCGTCCCGTTTCATGCGGGTAATCCAGCAGTGTTTTCCGCGACTGCGTCCCCGTCGTGAACGGAGTTAGGAACGTCGAGGAAGCGACGCCTTAACACGGTTTGCGTCAAGATGGAGAAGTGGGTTACGGGATATTAGCCATAAAAAATTCAATAGACTATAGATGCATATGTCCCATATATGCTATATGTATATACATACATATGATGTATGTCCATAGCGTAACATCGTTCGACGTCACTTTTTATTACGTAGAATTAAATTGATCCAAGTGCAGGATGCAGTTTGAGAGGAGTACAAATTTCCATTTAAATTTTAGCGAGAAAAATTGATTGTCCAATTTACCCCCCTCCCCCCCCTCACCGCCACCAATATCCCATGGTTTTTCATAATTCGAATTTGAAACTTTCCCGCGAGAAATCCTTGAGGAAGAATCGAATCGCTATTATACATCGAGTCTGACGAGTAACGCAAAGCCGTCGACTTATCCCGAGAGCTCCGTCGACGTTCGAGGACGTCGACGAGGATGCAACGGGATGCTCGACGTTACTAATTAGGCCGATTTCGGCAAGGGTAAATAACGTCCTCCGAGGACTAACGTCGGCGCTAACGAGTCTTAATCAGGGTGGCTCTCAGCGAGTCTCCCAATCGAGTCTCGGTAATGAAGGAAGCTGCTAGTATGTATATCTATATGAGGTTTTTATACAGTGAGTATATAGATATATGGGCGTATATGATACCAAGTGAACAGAGGAATATGTATATATACATAGTACGTATATAACCTTACACACACGTGTAACGAACACTCATATACGGTCAGAGCAGAGGAATTCTGCCGCGCACGAGAGCATCGGCTAGAACCAGGTCAGCCATGATCCCCTTCAGCTCACGTGTTATCCTAAGGGCTAATTCGGTATTCGATCTCCTCACAGCTCCAGAATCGAATGGCACTTTTTCTTTGGTCGCTGACTGAAAGGTACCTCGGTATTTTGCAACGACGAGAACAAGTAAAATAAAAAATAATAATAAACGTACGAGTCTTGCGGATGCAAGAAAATCACCACGTATTTACAGGCTACACCGACTTGGCGCAGAGAGCATGAAAAATAATAGATAAAATAAAAGTAATTCCTATTATACGTACAATGAGTAAACTCATGAAAAGTTCCTGCATTTATAACTATCGTTACGCCTCTTCGCTGTTTAATGGATATTCTATTAAGACGCGAGCATCCAGTAAATCCACGCGACTTCTTGGCTGAAGTTCGCGAAGACTGAATGGTTGCGGCTGACAAGCGAAAGTTCACCAACTTCTAATAGGACACGCAGTGCCTCTGACTTTCTTCGAGGAGTTGACAATGAGTTTGGAAGTTCGACAGTTGCCATCGGCGAGTGGCTAGGTAACGTCGTTGACACGAGAGCGGGAACTTTTAAAAAATACATACAGCGCACAGTCGTTCCGATCGATGGATAGTTAAGAAGAAATAAAAAAAAAATTAAACCAATTTTTTTCCCCCAAAACTTCACACAATAGAACAATCGTCCGGTGAAAAATACGTGTTAATAATTCGCGATTTAAATCAACGTCCGCTGCAGATATTTAGCGACTATATAGAGAAAGCAGGCAAACATATTGGCTCGGGTGCCAGGAAAATTTCAATGGTAAATTCGAAACGGCGGAGAAACGCTCTTTATACCAGTGATTACCTGCTGGCCGCTTTCCTTCGGTATAGCTATAACCCTTCTGCGTATATACATATATATACTGCATTATACAAATACCGCAGCAGGAGCGTTAGGTACATTATTTGCATACTACGTAAATGGCTAATAACTTAGTACCTATGTGCCTGTTTCGTCGTCAGTCTCGCTACGTGCTTGCAAATGCAGTTAGAGCTTGGCCATGCTGGAATTAAAGCGTACGCGTATACGTATATTCAACCTGCAGCTTATACCTTGCTCGCCGTAAGTTCCCGACAGATATTTCGTGTAGTGGGTATACGTCGTATCACGCAAGCTCGCCGACTACGCTGTGGCCGTGTTAAACGCGCGTATAGCGAATTAGCAATACTGAAGAGACTAAAGAGAGTGAAGGGAGTCAAGTGACTAAAGTGACGGAGCGTGCCGGCCGACCTTGGAGGAAAGACAAACCTCGTTAAAGGGATGAAGTAACGGTAATACGTACTTACGGCACTGTACAAGGGTGACGTACAGGTAGGGTGAAAAGGTGTATGCGAAGATGAGATAGAATAAAGATAAATTCACGCGCAACTCACTACGGAAGAGTCTGTCGAATCTAAGAGGCATTAAGGTAGCTACTGCGTTAATTAAAATTGATTAACATTTGCCATGAAAATATGTCGTTTTTTTTTTCCCCTTTTGGCAGAGATATATGAAATCGAAATAGTAAAAATTGCACTTTACAGATATACTTCATACGTTGATACAGCTATAATTATTTTCTGAGATATCTCAGCTTCTAGGTGGTGAAAGAGGATGAAATTTTTAGTGCTGATGCCTCCTTAACGTGTACGATTCTACTCCAAGATAATTATGGAAAAAAAAATCAAATCGCTATTTCACCTATCGACGTCATCTTAGGCAGATAAGATTTTCGATATGAGAAAAAATAAGTCACTATTTACATACGTAAATTGAGTCTGCTGTCACGGCTGGCTATTACGTACGTATGGAATGAGTCTAAAAAATGACAGAAGTCTCTACAGGCAGGATAGGTGACTAAGAAACCTTGACCTCGTTTGCTTTGTTCTAAAGAATCGTCAGCAGCTCACGGGAATGACTGTGGAAAAGATACTGGAATTTGAGCAATTAATTTTTGTTCACATACCACATTGTACCAGGGACCGTAAGAAAATATTTGGTAATCTGGAAAGCTCGTAAGTGATAAATCTAAAGTGTTCTCTTTACGATCGCGAATTACGAGCAAAAGATTAATATTCGTAACTGACACGTACAGGGATAGAAAAAAAGAGAGAGAGAGAGAGAGAGGTACCAAGTGACGAAGGAATGAGAAATAGAAAAGAAACGTCTTTGACGGGAATGTCGTCGCGCGTGAGAATTAACAGCTCGACGCCGGATGCGACGAAATTCAATAAAAATAATCATGACAATCTAAATATTCTCGAGCACCACATCGAGTGAGTTTATTCATAGAGAAATGTACTGGGCATTGTGCGAGAGTAAAACGTGGCATATGGGTGGCGCTGGGTATTAATCTTCGTAACAAGAGTCGCCCGAGTCCCTTGGTTCGACCGATAAAATACTGTCCGATATTAACGTGCGAGAGCGAAGCGTAAGACCCGACAAAAGATATCCAGACACCGTTCATAACGTGCCACGAAAACAATTGTCTCCCTTACGCATCGCGATTATCACGTCTAAGTTGGACAATTCTATTACCAGTGACTGGTAAATTGTCTCAATGGGCCTTTGCTGCGCTTATCGATTGCACGCCGTTTGCTAGGACGCCGCCGACAAAATATTGTATACAGAAATAGTCTAACCTAAAATATAGTAAGGTCCACGCCTATCGGTTCGGAGTTTTTGGCGTCGACTGTCAATTATTATTTAAGTACAGTCCGGGCGAAAAAGTGAAGGCCCTCGATCTATGCCTCTGACTGCTTTATGATTTACGTGGACAAAATGCCTAAATAAATAAAAGGATTCGTGAGACCATATTGTTTCGTAACGAAAGGCACATTGTGGAGAGTGTATGTATAGGATACTATTAGAAAATTTCCTATGGCTTTTATATAAAATATACCAGTGCAGCAAACGTATACTAGATGCCATGGAAACATATAGGCTGGTCGACGAACCCGAGTGGAAAGGATGCGAGCTTCGCTTCCCTTTGTTAATCGATACGTGGACTCGTATCGATAGTACCGGAAGTGAGAGTAGCTAAAGTTTTGTAAAGTGTGAGATATGTCCATAGCGTTCTGACTGTCAATCGTAGTCGAGGGATTCAATTGGAAGACGCGTATGACGCGGGGAGGGGGGGGGGGGAGGTTACGAAAAAAGAGTCGCTACGAGTTTTAATTGAGAGTCTGTACAGGAAGTTACGTTTAATGGAGCCGTGAACGTAGCTGCGTATTACAGGGGTATAGACGGTACATTGAAAAAGAAAAAGAAGGGTGAAGGGTAATCGGAAGTGCCGCGTCAGCCGGGCACCCCTCCTCGCGCACCCTGAATTAAAATACAATCTCAAGTCGTACGAAGCAATAGGACGCGTGGGGCTTTAATATTTTGATAAATTGCTTCAATGATTTATGTCCGACGCTGATAATAATTATTAACACTTTTGTAGCGCGGCGATATAGGAGCTAAACCGTGAAAACGTCGTTGATTCGGCGAGGGATGAAAGAAAGAAAGAAAGAAAAAAAGGGCTCTGACGCTCCTGAGAATCCATTGTCTGGTTAAAATCGACGAATGAGAAGGTATTTCAAAAAAAAAAAAAAAAAAAAAAAGAAAAAGAAAGACTTTCGCTTCCCACGAATACAATACTGCTGGCGCGCGCAGCAAGCAAACCGTTGCCGTATTTCTTACCAGAGAAGAATGGAAGAATTCGATCGCATCTCGGTGTGAAAATATAAATGGAAGTGGGAATGATGAAAGAAGAGAAAATGAGAGAAAAAGAAAATGCATACTTGACGAAAAGTTATCCCATAGCGAATCCTCGAAATCTATGCAAATCCGCGTATAACAGGATATCGATTGATTTTAATTGCGAGAGAGGACGCTGATTCGCCAACGATTTTCTATATCCGTATACAATTGTACAAATGCAAATGAGCGTTCTATAAATTATGAATAAACATAAGCGAAGATAAAACGTGATAAAGCGATTGTCGACGATGCATCAATCACCGTGTTATTGCATAACGATGCACCGCCCGAAGAGCTCGATGCAACCCGATGCAATTTTCATGGAGATTAATTGCGAAATTATTTGTTTCCGATCTCGTGGAATAATGATAAAAATTGAAAACAAAAAAATTAAAAAATTCATCGAACAAAAATGACGAACAATAATATATATATAGGTATCAGGATATACGAAAATACTATTCACCCCCCTTTGTTTCGTTGTCCAGCGCTCTTTTAAATTACTCATGTAGTTTTTTATTTCAGTCGTCAAAGCCGATTGGGAAATGCGGGTGCCTAGCGCATCGTGAAACCTCAAATATGTTTCTATACCGAACCACGTACGCGCGTCAGACTCGTATTGCATTCCACAAGCATGTATCTAGTATCTCTACTGGCATCTATCAGGATGTACCGACACCTTCGAACACCGATATACTATATGGCAATCCAAGATGGAATAGGTACCAGACACGAATTCTAATCGAGCGCCAACCGCAACTGATGCAAGTTTATTTCCGTAAGAGGGTGCCGCGCACGGTTCGTCTGACTAGACGACGGATGTATCCCCTTTCTAGCTGCCATTCTATCCTTCGATGGAAATACGCATCCATCTTGGTGACGTTGAGCGTCCTCGTATGTATACACATAGTATATACAACGTTACGTTACGTGCACAAAGCACGTACGAATATATATGTATATAGGTATGGTTGACAAGACGTTCGATAAGGTACTCTATATAAAGCCTTTCCTCGTCGAATTCACTCTACAGGTTCATTCAGGTGTACGAAAATCACAGGGGAATTGAATATAGGTGCACATACGGTGCGTGTAGCTAAGGGGTAAAATCTATATTTCGTTAGCGAGTA
The DNA here is from genome assembly GCA_030142375.1 of Calameuta pallipes. Classification (NCBI taxonomy): domain Eukaryota; kingdom Metazoa; phylum Arthropoda; class Insecta; order Hymenoptera; family Cephidae; genus Calameuta; species Calameuta pallipes. Next base: position 3,319,997 of record JARQSW010000388.1, read on the forward strand.
AACAAAGTGTCTCGAAAGAATAGAGAAGGAAAAATGGTGGTAGAAGGAGAGTTAGAGAGAGAGAGAGGACAAATTTATTTCCCGGAGGACATCAGATAAAAGAACTTTATCGGTTTTTGATGTATGAAGATATTCAGAGAATTTAAGAGTCGAGTATATTAGCGTGTGAACTTGGGAACATTGAAACATTAACGATGCATATCGGGTGACTTTTTTCAGCTTCGTTTTCGGCTGGAGTTTGCTAATATTTTTTTTTTGGACGTCGCGTGTACGGAAAGGGCGAGATTGAAACGGTCGCCATTCCAAGAGCAAAATGAGAAGGGTTGCGCAACCCTTGACAGGGCTCGCCGCACTTCTGCCGCCGTGTGTTTCACCCTGAAAAGAGGCTGGCGACGGTTCTCTGTTATTTTATGTTTTGTTTGTTTTACAAGCACAATATACCGTGTGCTCCTGCCTGTTATTCATTGTGCAAAATTTCGTATGCTCTGGGTAGAAAGATTTCAAATGTGACCCTACGACGGCTCTGGCTGGAAATGAAGGAAACACTTAATGACACGTGGAAAGTCGCGAAAAGTCTAGAGGCAATAATTCTTTATTTGCAAAATTTAATTTTTACGACATCGTATCGTATCAAGCAAATAATACTGATTTTTTATGTATATAGAAGAAAAAGTAAAAATTGATTTTGCCTTGAATTTTGATAACGTCGCCGGTTGAGGAACTCTGTCGCCTCTGCCTTCGTACGGAAAGGAAGTAATTCTGAGGGCGATTTACTCTGACGAGCCGGAAGTGGTTCCGCCGTCTCAAATTTCTCGGGTTTCAGGGCTCGCCGATCAAAAGATCCTCCCTAGACACGTGATACTGATCGGTCGCGTTGAGAAAATCTCGGTAATAATGGCGTCTGTCTGGTATCCCGACAGCTCTATTCGTCCGGCAGTCAAACGTCACCTTTTTAAAGGTCTCGCGTGAAACGGTATACATCGCACAGTTAGTAGAAAAAACAAGCAACGTACAGAAGTAATATTTTTTATTGAACAACGTTTACTTACATTATGGTAAATCGAGTTTTTTTTTCCCCACTGAATTGATAAATCCAAAAAGCCTCGCTGCCGGATAAAATAATAACGTGAAATTGTTTAATTCGCGCACTTACTTCCGGCCGGCGTTCAGGACTAATTTAAAGAGCCGTCTAGTAGTAGCGCTCGCGCGTGTACTGCCGCCGGAGGCTGGGAGGCAAAAAAAACACTACACGGTTTTATAATCAATATTAGTTGGCTGACGTGCCGCAACGCGTCGCTAGTATCAATGAAAGCTCCGATGCACATGTGATGCCACGATCAAACCACAGTTGCTGAACAGAGTCACTCGAGGAACGTATAAAGTAATGTCTCGAAAATGACAAACGTGTAACGCGAAACATTATACGAATTGGCACGAGACGCTTCCGCGTACTTTTTCGGCGAAACTAGCGTCAGGGTGTGGCGAGGAGTTTAAAAATTCTCGAGCTTCACCCGGCGTCCGCTAGAGGCGAAGCTAAAGGGTGTCGAGCCACACTGGCGACATCTCGTTACGTGTCGATGAACTAGATCCTCGGTTAAACTGGTGCCTATGAAACGCCGAGTCCCGCCCATGAGAATCCCTCGCTATTTCTCGCTGGATAATAGGTAACATTTAATGGATATCCTGCTCGCAAAAGCTACGTTTCATGGAAATTAAATTTAATAAAGCGTCTTCTGCCATCTTAAACTTCAACGTCGCCAATCGCTATTCAAAGTTGACTGTCTTTTTCTAGCAGCTGTCAGACGACGCTTCGAACTTAACCCAAAGATTGGAATGATACTAACACAGGACAGTAAAGGAATTAACAGTAATGTCCATCAAGTGCAGATACGATGTGTTCCGTAAAATTTCACGTACGCTCGTGCACCGTACAAGCTTAATAACTCGTGTGCTCGTGAGCTTCACAGTAGAATACGACCGAGTAAAACGTTTTAATGGCCGTTGAATAGTAGGAATAACTGTATGGTAAAGGCGAGTTTGGATGGTCGGTAAGAAAGACATCTAATACCCACCCGTGACGGTGGAGAATGTGTTAAGGTTAATAATTAACTGTGAGACAGAAATTTGTATCACTTGCATCCCTTAGGAAAGACTGCGTCCTTAGAGTGCTGGAGTGAAAAAAAAGCATTAACGCGTTTAAATAGGAGGATCGAAGGTAAGGTAAATCAAATGTAAAAATCTTACTCTGTCGGTTAATCACGAATTAATTGTACAGCAAAGGTTGTTTTACGTTGGTTCTCGCGCGTTTCGCTTCGTCCAGCCACGTGTCATCCCTGTGGCGCCTCGACCGTAGTCAAAATAACCCAGGAAGTGAGTCGTCTCCATGCCAGATTGTTCAGGAGTTGCAAATACTTTACCAACCAGATTTTATCCTCACTCGTTACCAGTGATTATTCACTTTACAACCACGCAATCCTTACGTGCATACAGAGTACGAACATCATATGGGTGAATATACGCGGAAGCTGGAATATAAGGGTAGGTAGGCACGTCCCTTCGGAATCTTTTTTTTTTTCAGCAACCGTCATCATTTCCTTCCAACACGGAAGTGAGATAGTCCGCTTAACGCGGGCCTTAGATTTTCGCGAGAAATACATACTCGCGCCATCTGAGAAGAGTTTACGAGCCAAGGGTGTCTGCTAAGGGCGGCTAGATAGGTCCGCACTAGATGTTAAAGCTTTATTTTTATTTATAGGGTCATAGCCAGAGTACAGCCCGCAAACTACCCTTACCTACAGCCAAACCGGAAAACCATGTGCCACCTTCTTACCGAAGCTCTTGGACTCGACGTTTTATACCTATCATCCCCTTCCCGGTCACGTGCGAGTGGTCGAATAAAAATTTCATTTGTCAAGAGGCACAGGAAGCCGTCGCTTCTGCAAGAATCCTCTCTCCTCTCTTTCACCCCCCCCCCGCCCCCCCACCAACCAACCGAAATACCCTTACGGAACTGCACTATCGAAAATTTATACGCCACTGTGTACATTGCTCTCGTCAAGGGGATGCTCGGGGTACCTAGCCTTACCTCCTCTTTCACCCTTCCTCCAGAAACTATTTCGACATTTCTCTCGAAACGAATCCGCATCCTGAAGTTTCTCGTTCGGAAAACGTTAACGGGGTCAAAAGTAAAGCTCAAAGGGGTATGTTCGTACCGCAACCCTCCATAGCCTCGTATTGCATTATCGTACTGCACAAGCACAAGTAATGTCCGCAGGTCAGAAAGAAAAAAAAAGAATAGCCAAGGGGTTGACAGCTGCAGTTGCCACGGTGACAGTTTCAAGCGTAGGGGTGAAACTTAAACCTGGAAACCTAGCAAAGACTCAACTGATTCCAGGGGTTAAATTAGCTTATAATGTATCTGCTTTAAGAAGGAACGAAGAGGTTAGATGAAAATAAAAAAAAAAAAAAAAGACGGGATAGCTGGAAAATAGTTAACCACCAGGGAATCTATAACGACGTCCCTCTTCCTTTTTATATACATACATACGTATACAGTATATACCGTTATCATGGACAATTTTAAAACCATGTGAGAATGATGGCCGCCGTATTATCTCGGTCAGTGCTTATTTGTATCTCTTAACGGTGCACTGATCTTCCGCATAAAAGTTTCTATGCTACTATGAATTTTTTCACATTTAGATAAATATTCGACAGGTATACATATAAAGCTCAATGAGAGAGACGCCAGATCGTATCCCAGCCTATCTTAACCTAAGCTAACCTAACTCAATGCAAACTCGTGTAAACGTCGAGTCGTAATGGCCTGTCAGGTTTTGACAGCGAATCAACGCGAGCATAAGATACTATCTTCGTGTGAAGTTACAGATAGCCCAGTAATTGCGAGCGTTATGTGACGATCGGAGTAAGTATTGGGAAGTGGGGGAGGGGGGGGGGAGGACGTTAGAATTTTTCAATGCTTTGGTTGCTTGTGGAGTCGTGAGACTATTATCATTATCCCTCTCTCTCTCTTTCTCTCCTCTCTGCTCACTATCCTCTATTCTCTTTTTCCCCGTGCACGTAAAAGCATTCAGGATTATGAGACTACTAGGATACATTAGGGGTGGCGTAATCCCGGCATGGAAATGAGAAAAACGTAGGAAACGTGGTCCGATGGAATCCTGGATTAGAGAAATATGATTTGTAACTCTTCCGGTAAAAAAAGAGCCAGCTCCTTCCGGAACTGTAGTGCCGCGACCGAATAATTTTAACCGAATAAATTCGATAGCCGCGAAACTCTATTGCACAGTTACTTGAAAAGAAAAGAAAAAATCTATACGAAAAAAGCTCCGTTTCCATGGAAGTAAAAATTTTTTTTTCCAAACGATAATAACAGCGAACGTAGGACTGCAGAATGAATGAAAACGGAAGTCTTCCACGAGAGTGAAATATTACCGGAAAAACAGTTTGCGGGAAGAAAGAAGAACGCTTCGAGCGTCAGAAGCAAAAGGCTACGCGTATAAGTATAGCGTGGAAAGTAGAAGGAGAGGAAAAAACGGTGTAAATTGCGATTCGATTGAATTTCGTCAGGAGACGTGGAGGGAAAGTGAGGATAGTAGTTGGTAGGAATTCAATAAAATCCATCAGTTTTCCGAACGCCAGTTTACATTACCGAAGGAATCGCGAGCTGTTCCGTCGATCTACTTAGTTTTCCGTCATTTTTTTGTTTTTCTAAAGATGGTCTGACCCGACCTGCCCCGTCGCCGTCAAATTTACCGTCGACTATTTCCATGCGGGGCTGCCTTATTTAGATACGAGTCTATCGTAAATTATTCGGACGACGATAGGGAGCCTCGATAAAACCAAACGTAATCCGAAGTTAATACTCGTGGTTTTCGGATGGAAATCCGAAGTTCGTCCTCCAATATAAGCACGCCGACAGTCTTGAAGAGTAAAAGCGACTCTTTAAATGGAATCGACCCACAGTGCATTCGCATTCCTTCAAGAATCGACAGACTCGAATATTTTTAAATCTTATTCTCAATGCGTCGAGACACAATTAAACGTGTCGTCGAGCAAAAGCTATGAGGTTGGCTAAAGAATGGCTAGAGAATCGTTACGTCCTTGAGAATTGTACCTAACAATAGCCAAGAGTCCGACCCTCACCTGGTGTAGCGAGACGACTGAAGTTGGTAGCTGGTGGATACGAGGGCGACAGGGAGTAAGAAGACAAAGAGAGTGAATATAGTCGGTTATTCCAAAAAAAAAAGGTTGACGAATCGAAATATAGGATGAAGAAGAGTCGGGTTACAATAACGTATAGGGGACGAACGGTGGTGGTGACTAGACGTCTACATCCCCTTTTAAGAGTGAGGAATGATATTTTAAACCATTAAAATTTCAACGGGCGTCGATCGTGCGCGCCTCGGTGCTCGACAGTTTTGAACTTGGACGCGTCTGGTGGCAAGTGTGTTTGGTGATTAAAACTTTCTGAATAATTAAGAGCTCCTGGACCGTTTGGATACGTGGCAGGTAGTAGTTAGAACAGCGAGCATTTCTGAAGATCTGCAGACGTCACGAGTTACGCCGTGCACGGGTTATACGCAGCGTCTTTACGTAGTAACAATCTCTTTTAAGGTTATGTACAAGCGTACAACGCGCATGCGCGAACTTCCGACTTCGCCACAGTTTCTAATTCAGCACGCAGCTCCGTTCACAGGCCCCCTGCAGTGGTTTTCGCGAATTAATTACAAGCTTTTCAACCCTTTTACTTTCTTGCCCGTATACGTCACGTTACTTCGAGAAACTTTACTTCTTGAAACCCATAGCAAAATACCTGAATAACAAGAAAAAGAAAAAGGAAGACTCACCGGTCTCGTTGGACTGGCGTCCTTTGCCATCTGGATTCCACTCTTCGTCTGAAACATAAAGAAATTGATAACCGATTAGATACGATCGATCATGCCGATTCCTTAGCTGAAAACATGAAATGTAACGAGCTACGAGATAGAAGAGACATAAAAAGTAAACGGGAAGGATATTATCATTGAGAAACGTGGAAGCTGAAAATTTTTTTTTTTTTTTTTTTCCGTTACTTCACAGCCAATCCTTTACTGTACAGCTTCAAGACAGAGTGCCAGAAATTTTTTTTCCAAAAACAATGCCTTTCGAATAAAAGATCCTTTTAGTCGCGTTGCCACTGGACAATTTCAACTTTTTCACGATCCTCCTTTTACCACAGAGACGAACTGTAGCATACCTAACGCCGATCCTGGGATAATCTTCTATTAGAGAGCTAATCGTGAAATCGCCTGAAGGATTTCCAAGGATTACACCTTCGACCAACGGATTCCTTTTCACGCTCTTCCGTGGATCCCCATCCCCGACATACGTAACCTCTACCCACTCGGTATGACCTGGTGCAACGACCCGAGGTCTTGAGTCGTCTTGTCTACGTCATCGCCTCACCCGTATTTATATGACGTATGTATATACCCATAATGCACGTACTATACATATATCATGCAGTATGCACGATGCATGACAATCTATAAGGATCATACAATGACCCAATATATATTTCAGTATAGGTAAACCCAGCATGTCCAGTCATCTTGTACAATCGAAGATTTATTATCGATCAATCGATGTCCTCGTGTTTCTCTTTCATACAGTGAAATAGATACGAATACGCGTATCACTTAATCAGTGGATCATTCTCATATAAATCTTTACGGCCCTGATTTGCATCGGAGTATTCTCGTAGCCGAGAAGAAAAATCTCTGGAAATCCTTTTCCTGGTCGGAAAGGAAGTTGCTTCGAGGCACTGGGTTAAACAAGCTCCTTTTATTCCCACTCAAAGTCCTTTTTCCGGGCGTGAAGTCTATAGGTATACAAATCCACTGGGCTACCCGACATGCAAGAGAACATCAAGCCTGCACTTTCCGAGAGTCCAAAGTTTTTTTGTACAGCCGTACAAAAATCAACGATTCGCAACGAGTCTCTTAATATGTCTTTTTTTATTGTTGTGTATATATATATACACTATATATATATACAAATATTAATGAAGTAGTTTACCTGAGGGTTCGGAATCTGATCCCGGTGTAGGACTAGCATCCACGCTGTGCCTTGAACCTTGACAACACTCACTGCACTTGCTGCACATCGTGAACCTCGCTAAGGTCAATAATTTTCGAATTTCCTTTCTCGTCAATATGACGTATACGAAGGAAGCTAAGCGATCCGTAAAAGCGCCTTTAATTTCTTGATCGAAGAAACGTTCCGACTGCGTTGGTAAAACTCAAAACCTGTACGGTAGCCGATGGTATGAAGGTGTTAATTTTATCAAAAGAAAAAAAAAAAAATTATAAAATTCGTTGGATGGCGTAAGTGCTTTTACTGTGATTACTCTTGCATTAACTGACTCTGCTATGTCGTGACAGCCAACATGGCCGACTTGCATTACGGTAGCGAGACTATAGTGGGATTAGAGTTTTGTACCAGATGGTAGAATTCGATGGTAGAAACTAGTCGACGAGTTCGATTGAATCTGGCTGGTTGGGTACGGGGCTGTATCTCCTAATTAGAGTGGTTCGCCCACCGGTATGCTCAACACTACTGTACTATGGTATTGGTAGAGTTAGGTACGTATAGGTATACCTATGGTAACAGTAGGTGAAAACAAGTTGGTCGTACCTCATCTAGATGGAGTTGCACCTACCACGGCTAAACAATCCCTACCTTTAACTTTATGGAAGAAAGACAAAACCCTGGGAGGAGGAGCGTCAGAAGGAGGCTGTCTGGACGATTCCTTTGTTTCGCGCAATTACCGGGCTTTTTGCTGGTAAACTAATTTCTAGTGTTTACCTGTAATTAGGTCGAAATTATTCACTTGATCTAATGAACCAGGCTAATTCTCACGACAGACGAAGGTGTTAATTTCACGAGCCGACAAAAAGGGGTGCATTTGACTTATCGTCCCATCCACCGTTAACTATTATTATTATACTCGGAATAACGTAACAGATGCATAACAATGTATGACAATGATATTTATCATGTTTAATGCATGACCTTGTTGACGCAGAGTCGTATGTGTCACGTACGTAAGGGATGACAGATAGCAATTAAATAATCGTGACCGTCCAAAAATATCGTATTTTTCGTGGAAAAAAAAAAAAAAAAAAATTTCATCGATCCATAATGGATATCCAATAACGTTGAACTAGGTCAGTGAACGTTATTATCGCTAGATTAATTATCTTAAACGATCGGGTAACCTTATCGACACTAGGACGAATTGCATCCGATCGATTGGATGCAACTGGGTGTTGCCATCGAACATTTCAGTCAATTTTGGATGCTGGACTAATTGCAATTAAAGGCTAAATGAAGGCGACGGCAGCTGGTACCAGTCGAGTATAGCCGAGCAAGCCACAGTTAGGAGTTTCATCCCTTCGTGACCCGATCCAGCGCTGTCCTAATCTCTTGGCCTCCCACGTCATCCTCGTCACCCTCCTACCTCATCACAGCCACAAAAGATCCCTTAGTTATGGAATTTGATTGGCCACACTGATCCTCGTTCAGTCACTTAAGAATCCTCAATCATATCTAGACACGTTAATAGGGCTTCGGTGCTTTAGGTCAGGTTAACCAGAGGACATTGACCTGTTACGACCTTCGGTCCTTTCTCCCTAGAAAAAGACAGTAGCAGACGTCCTATAAACTCAAAAGACAGACTCCGAATTCACCGATGGCTTATCTAAATTGCATGGGCTGCGATAACGGGAAATTATAAAATTCGCAATTATAATTTAGGACAGGCAAAATTTTCGTTAATTATTTATCTAGCTGCTCATCCCTTAACCCTGTTCCAAGCTAGGCTCGTTATCCGAAAATCTATTAGCTGAGCTGCATCAAGGACTAGCTAAGGTCGATTGCTATTACTTTTTTACGTTAAGACGCAAAGCGATATCATAGTGAGAAAATTGCTGGCAAAAGTGGGAAGGGTGGTTACCATAATGTTAAGTTTCCCCTTTTTTTGACGTTCAAATAAGGGCAACTCGATGGAAAAACTTTTTTAAAGCCTGAGCACTTAACGCCGTAAGGACCCCATAGTTTATCCGTACGTAATGTGTATTACTATGGTTGATGATGTATATACATATATACATCTGTAGTATACCCCTGTGACCCTGCTAGTACATATATATATATATATATATATATATATCATTTCAACCACACTTATACCTTTATGGCATATATGCCTACGTGTAGCAACACAGCATGGCTTTTACCGAGTGACTATGTAGCAAGCTGACTAGGTACACGTCAGGGAGGGTCGTGGGTGACTAGGGCAAAGGTTCATAACCCAGTTATAAAAGCATGCTACCCCCTGAGACGCCTGCGTGCGACTATGTCGTATATACAGGATGATATCTCATCTCCGACCCCTAGCCCAACCCCACTTGTATACTATTGCTATCAATTCAACCAAAAATTACGTGAGAGTTGATCGAATATTTAAAAAAAATTTTGAAATTCGCACAGGCAACTTTGGCAGGAGATTTCAAGGAATATGGTGAGGTCTGCCTTAACAGCTGAAAATAAACAACTACTTTTTATACCACCCGTTATAATCGCTGACGACGAGCAATCGGCAAAACTTCTCCGAAATAGGGGTAGATGGGTTTGGGGTAGCGGAGAACCCAACAGCGCTGACAGAACGACAGGAGTGAACCCTGAGGAAGGTAAAGTGGGTCTGACGGGGGTGGATCGAGAGTTCCGAAGAGGACCTAGAGCCAGATCATCCACGATTGTTCAGCAGTTTTCGTTGTTTTACGAGGATCCAGCATCGGTGGCCTCCGAGGTCCTCGGCGAAATTAATTAAACTCTGGATTTCACTCTGATTGCAAATATATACATGAAATCGGTTTAATAAAAATGAGTCTACCTAAACGCTATTTGAAATAGTGAGAACAGTCTTAATAGAATTTCTGTATTCGATATATATTTATTCTATGGATATATATATATAATACGCGTACATGCTCTAATTCGATAAGGGTAGCTCTGCTCGATCGGTCCGTGAAATGATTTCCCTCTTCCACGGTTAAATTAATCCTATCTCCCATATAACGCTGTTATCGATGAATATTATTTCATCCCCCTATAGATATTCATACAATGCAGTATCTCCTTTTAGATATAGAATATACATATCAGGAGACATAGTGATAACCCGGGTACCTAGGTCATTTAAGATTTTTTCAAGTATCTCAAACTTTTTGGAAAAATCAGGATAGTGCGATATACATGAAAAAAAAAAAAAATTGCAATGGGGTCGACAAAATCGATATAATCGAATAACGTGTGAATCGTTCGATTTGTATTGGCGAATTTTGTTAACCGGCCGAGAAACGACAATAGCTCGAATTTCGATGTTGATTCGCAGCGAGAATGGAGTCTCTGGGCATTGAGGGAATCGCAGTGAATGAAGTGCGGCAGTACGGAAGATTGCGGCTAGGTCGTCTAAGGGGGGCCAGGCTAGGACAAGCGAAGGGAACAACGTTGGAATTTATAGAGGAAACTGGGTTAAGTGTTTCCGAGTTCCAGAAGGTTTTTATGCATTGGTATTTAATTAACATTACTATTAAAGCGAATATAATTGGGACATTTTTCACGCAAAGCATGACATAAAGAAGAAGGCTCGTCTCTAGTCATTCGCTCGATAACTTAACGAGTCCACGACTGCCATATAATTGACTCCTCGGTATCTAAAGAACCTGAGAAAAGGATATCGCTAATTATCAGTAAAAAAAATAATAATAAAACAAACTTTTTCTACAGAAACTCCCGATACCCATACTCCGCATATACCGGGTAACCCGAGCTATATTGAATCCTGAAAAAAAGATATTCAACCAGGTCACAAGGTCAAATGACAGGGTTGCCGCGTGAGTTTGAAGCATTTAAAGTTTTTCGAATCGGACTGGTAAGGATATCATGACGTAACGAGAGTCGCATAATCATATCCTAAAATCAAGGTAGAACGAGCACGTACGCTGCTAAAGCTGCAACATAGATAACGTATGTACGGTAAACCACATGTCAAAATTCTCGGAATATCCCTAGGCAAATGTCCGAAAGCCCAGGTGATACAGTAATAGAGCAAGAAGGGCGGATCGTTCGGATCTCCGAATTTCCGGGCAAATTATTTGCTGAGCGTAGATAAGAGAAATCAGAAGGGTTATCCCATATAGGAGCTGAGTGCGAATATAAAGGGAGGAAAAAAATTCTAAAAATTTCATGGCATTAGGGAGGAGGGGAGAGGGGGTATAAATCAGACGGGAAGTCTCGCGGCCCAGTTTACTTGGCAGATCGGGGAAGGGGTGTTTCCGGGCGCTCTTGCGAAAAAGTTGATCCTGCCGTACAGAAAACGGGAGCCAGAGAGAATCACAACGGGACGTTAGCCAAGGTCGTAAAGTTGCTGTAGCAATAACGAAGGAAGATCCGTACCCCGTTAAGGGCGCCGCGACGCTCAGTCCCAAGAGGCGTCGCGATGACTGGCTGATGGGAGACGCCTCGAGGATCTATGCGTTGCAAAAAATCCTATACCGGAACTCACTTGATTATCCCTTATTAAAAGAGGCACCGGCTTGGGTAACTATATATATATATTTTTCACCATTCAACTTCCGTGCGGATACGAATGACTTGGTAGAGACGCCAATGTAAAGCACTGGCAGTCTCGTTAAGTTGTGCCAATTTGCAAAATTGCGCAACCAAGTGCGCCCGAGTCAGTCTTAAGTGACGATTAAAGTTCGTGGGCTCCGAGCGACTTCAGTGACTTTTTCTTTGCTTCTTATTCGTCATCGTGCTCTTCCTCTTCTTTCGTGCTTTTATACTTGCTCCTCTTCTACCCGTGAGTTCCTTGAGAAGCTTAGGTTCATCTCATTACGTAAACGCTGTGGGTACGAGAGAAGTGAAACGGAAGTGGGTAAGAGACGGTGGAATAAAGAAGGAGAAAAGTAGGTAGGGAACAAAAAGAAAAAGAAGATAAGCAAATGCGTCGCCCGTTTCCGTATTAACTCCTTACTTCATTTTTTTTTTTTCTTTCTTTTTGCCATCACAAGAAAACCTCAAAGACTCGCAGAAGTAGTATTTTGCGACTGAGTTAAGAGAGGAAAAAAAAAATGCAAAAAAATCACAATATATTATTTCAAAAGGCATCGTGTGATATTGCCTCGTGAATGAAAAGGGTATGTCTATCTTTCAAGATATGGGATCACGTATATAGAATTTGGTCGGCTAACGAGATGTGTGGAATAATCCGTAACGGGCTTTTCCGAGGGTTGGCCCGGGAGAAGCTCGCTAGATAAGAAAGCGAAGTAAAGCTGGGGAATTCGTCTAGGGTATCAAGATGCTCAGCGGGCACTCGAAGCAGCAGAGGGGAAGAATTCAGTGCACGAGGGTGGATGAAGGGGAGGATAAGGGAAAAGGAAAAGACCATCGGAAAATCCTCGGGACACTCCGTTCTCTTTTCATCTGTGTTCTATTCCTCCTCTTAGTTATCTCTACGCTGGCAAACGTTCCCACGTTGGAGAAGCGATCCATCGCCAAGTTGAGAAAAGGCTCGTTAACGTCTGGATAATAGAAAAGAGGTAACAAAAAAAAAATAAAAAAAAAATTCAGCAAATCGAGTCTATCCGACTGGTCCCGCAGACACCTAACAACGGGATGCTGCAATGAGTAAGATCCAATGATAACGGATCAACGATTCGTCTAATCGCTATAGATCATATATCGGAGTATGATATCAAGGACTCGTGCCCGTGCGATCTGGGTTCGGAGCTGTGCGAGAGAAAGGTGATCGATGGTCCAGAGATCACGGATGCTGGAAGCCAGAACTTTGGCCCTGCATTGCCACGCGAGACTAGAGTGGTATAAAGACATATGATATATTCAGTTAGCTAAGGTGATTTCAATTGGAAATTAGAGTGGTCCACACCCAAGGAGATTGGAATGAGGCAGACCGGAAATAATGGGGACGTGATATCCGGTGGTAAATCTGCATATCAAGCTCGAAGATGAGTCATTGAAAATTTTAAAAAATCGACCGATTCTATTCAGAAAGTCCCATATACAGGGTACGGAAGTAGATTGAAGAATGAGGGGATGGAAAAAAAATAATCGTCTTCTCTACTATTTTCTAACAACCCTTGATAACTCGTTCTCTTCACTTTCCCGTGTATCGTCTGTACCAATGCACTTTGCAGCAAGCACATATATTTTAGAATAATGAAACTCTCGAGCGATGCATTACGACCGCCTCTTTCTTGCTTAAAGTCGATGCGTTGTGGCAGCTAGCAAAAGCGTCGTCTAGCCTACCGCCCTCGACGTCACGGGAGTTTTCAACGGCGCGACGTATCTTTATTTCAAACTTCACCCTTTGCCTTCAAACACCCTTTTTATATTATCCATGCAACGCCAGCCGACTGCTCCCTTTTTCTATATAATTGAAACGTGTGAAACCAGTCGATCCCAATACGACCAGCAAACGTCACAAGTGCGTCGTGTCTATTTCCTCCCCATCGTAACGATATTAAAATACAGATACGCCTGTACGTGTAACGGCGCGATACAGCTATTACTATACATAAACCTATAGTCCAACGTATAAGGCAACCCAGCCAGAATTCTACGGATTCACAGTAGTACAATAGCTAGAACGGTACTCCAGGTACGGTTAGACATCGACCCAGCATAACCTCACTCTAAAACGTACTGCTTAGAAAGGAGAAAGATAAACAAGAGTTAATCCAGTCTGCCATAAGAATAATAAAGGCAGTCAGATAAAGAAAAGGCCAAAGGAAATAGTCACGCGTGTCGTTCACCGATTGAATTTTTCAAAAACGAAATGCAAAGAATCGAGTCACGAATGATTTTCGATACGACGACGCGAAACCTTCTTGAAGTTGCGTACAATAGAACCGAAGTCGATTCGGGTGCTGTTAAAATATTTGGGATTGGCCAGAGGAGAGTATGTGTCGATGTTTGACAGGCACTGTTACTAACGTTTACAAATGGCACATGACACAGTTGAAACAGGATCGTAGGAGAGACGCGTCACGCGAAGCATTCAATTGCATACGAATAGTGCGAGTGGGTGATACGGTGTCCGCGTGCATACTGCTGCGGGCGCGTTACCCTCTCCAGTCTCGGCCATGACCCCCACTCCAGCTACTACGCGTCTCCGTAACCCCCTCCAACAGCCGCTATAATATCTCAGCCAATCAGCGCGTGAGTTTAGATCCCCCTTCTCTGTCTCGCAGCAGCGGACACCCACATGGCCAATATAGGGAACTATACCCCTACCGAACCCAACAGAACTACGGAACGTACTAACGTGGCGGTAGCGATGCTTTAAGATTCTGTTGTGTACACTTAATTTTCGAAGGTCAACAGAACACAGTGATATCTATAATAGAATAATACGTTCGTTATGAATAGATTAAGAGTGTTTTATAAAATAATTATTTCGAGCTGGTATCAATATTTTTTTTTTTTCGATTTTCTAAAGCATCCGAATGTGGCGCCAGTTTCCTTGCCGTTTATGCGTCTGGGAGATGCGCGAGAGACTGCTCTACGTGCCTACGCACATATTGTCCTAGGTCGTGGTACTCGGCGTCTCTCACGTTCTTGAGCTTTATAGCAAGAGACGACTTCGTGGGGTGCTGAGACAATTGAATCGACAGAGATTCTTTTTATTTTATAACGGTTTATCGTGGCGTGCTGGCACTTTTAATTTTTTTTATTCTTTAAACTTTGGTACGTTGGAGTAACTTTTTTTGTGTGTGTTGATTATATAATTATAACGTACATACAAATATATGTATTTAAAGAGGATGACTGGATTCCATTGGGAATACTTGTTAGGCCTCGAGGAAACGTGTAATTTGTCATTTCGTCAAAGGGGGATGTCATATGATTAAACGATGGTCAAGGCTTGCTTCGCATTTAAACGAGACACATTCTCCACGCTTCTATGAGAGCCCTTGCACGAGTAGCACGAGGCACGCGTTATGACGGAACGCGAGTATCTCACGTATCAGGCTATGGGATTTTGCGTGGGTTGATATAATTTCGGGAGGATTGACTGAACCATTCGAATTTTTCGGACTTTTACCAATTTACGGACGATGCTGATAACGAGTTAGCGAGTATATTTCTGCTGTCTGTAACTAACAACTAAATTGAATTTCTTCCTAGAATTTCGTACCATAAGATCTCGCCGTTCAGACCAGCCGAGAGGATTAAAAGTTCCGAGCAGAAGATTTTCCCACAGTGTCGGAGGATTTGATAAAATAGGGGGATTTCCGAAAAAATAAAAATGCATACTCTAGAAACAGATGCGCAAGTATATTTCGTATCCCCTGGTAATTTTATTACGCGAGCAATACCCCTTTCACGTTGACAGTTTCTGCAGTCTGAACTAATAAAAAAAAAGTCTCTCCACATCTTAGAGTTATACCTAACCTAGTTGCAAGTTTTAAAATCCATCTACGAAAGATCGCCTGGGGTTGTCCGTTCCTTATATTTCTATCAAAATAACGCTCTTTCGGCATCTTGGGAAACTTCCAGCCTGTCGAACTTGGCGAATCTCTCGTAACTGTCAGATGAAAAATTCTACAAGGAAATCTTCCGGGTCGATCTACCTTACCGACAGAGATCTCATCGTTCTTTTTGATCGACCGAGCTCTCCTTCCCATAGTCGACGTTTAAGTTTCTCATAGTAATGTGTATTTAGAGATATACCGAGGATACAGCCATAAGGAGAGGAAGGGTGTAAGGATTCAGATATACTATATGCACAAGACTGGAGGAACCCTGACGTCATGAGTTTCAATTGCTGTCTTGGCGCTCGGTACATAACCGACTGGATGGCTGGTTGACTCAGTGAACGGTTGGGTGGTTGGCTGACTAGCTGGCTGGCAGCAACTGCATTCCGGAATAATTGTCCTTGTAGGCAAACATACGTTGGGACAGTAGAGAGAACAATGGTAGATTCCAAAGGGAGTTTAGTTTATATTTATATTCCAAAATATAGAAGACATGTTAACATTGCCGTCCCGACCACAGCGCCGCCACGGAAGCGCGGCAATAAACGTAAACCATTGTGCTTGTTACTAGACACGTCATATTTCCCGTGACTGCGTCGTACCCTTAAGTATACTAAAAGATATAATTCACAGAAGACTAATTAATATTTCTTATTATTATCTTTTTATCCAGTTTCCTTGTTTTTCACCGTTATCAGATTACTAATCTTTTGAGACGATGCGAATCGTATAATTCCTCTTAACAATCTCGAGGTAACTTTGGGTTATCACTGTCCTTGTCTCACTATTTTGAGGTACCGGATAAAAATATTTTGTGTATTTCGTTTGTTTGTCCGATCTGCTTTAAATGAAAGCTACGCCTTTTACAGTGAGAAACTTTCGTGTTTTCAGATTCGAACGAGCAAAAATGTGGGAGATTTCGCCGAGAAGAAAAAGCTTCTGGCAGGCACGCTCGAGTAATAATGGTTCGCAGAAAAGCATTGCAGCGGCAGTATGAAATTATCTTGGCAGCAGCCAAGCTCAGGATGCTCGTACATATTTTATATAGGAATTAATACTGTTCGCCACCCTTGCAAAATGGAAGCTCCACGAGGATACCCATGCGTCTGGAAGTTAGTTGAGAAACGTCTGAGACCGCCTATTAAATGCATACGAAAATATACGAATAAAATGAAAGAAAATTATACTCCGAATCTGATCATTCAAAAATAAACAAGTATCTAGTTATCAGAATCCAGAGTAACTAAATTATCACGCGACGTCATCGACAAAATATCAAACGTCAGTAGCGAGAGACAAGAAAAGAACGAAAAAAAAAAAAAGAAGAGAGCAAAGCGTTACCCTAAAACATAAAAATAGAAGCTCAACCAAAGGAAAATATGGTCTGATTTCTATGAAAGTAAAATTTCATAAGAACTGACAGAAAGCAGAAAGTAACGTCCCACAGGTAAACCCTACACCTATGTCCCTCCTGAGAGAAACTGCCAGTACTCGTCGCAAGTCCCGAGACACCTGGGCAACGTGTCTTATGAAAGGTGAATGCAGGATCCCAAGCCCCGACCCAGACCCAGACCCAAACCCAACCCCAAGACCATCCCACGCCTCTAAAGTCCGAGGAATATAGGATGAAATGGGAACAAACCCTAACCTGTGAAAGTGTAAAGGTCGTACTCGATGGAATCGGGTGGGGCTTCGAGTCATCCGATTCAATTAGCAGAGGGTGCAATTAACAGCCATCCCCTTTCTCATCCCTTGTCTACCTTCGGAAACCTCTGACTCCTGTCTCTTCCTCTTGCCGCTAGCTAGGTGTAGAGTAGCTCAGCGAGTAGCCTTGGGTACTGCGGTACACACCGGGAAACTGGTGATGCGGCAAATTAGAGGAAGAAGATGAAAAAGAAAGAGTACAGAGAAAGTAAGAGGAAAGAGTGGCTTCGGCGGTGTCACTATTGTTTAATTAGAGAATTAAGAAAGGAAGAGCAACCTGACTCGCGGCGGAAGCGTTATTAACCGGAAGTGTGTAATGGCTGCTGCAAAGTGATCTAGAGCCGAGGATTGGAGGAACGGAAGGAACGCTGACCTCCTTCCGAAAGGAACGAGGAAACTGATACCAGTAGAGGTACGAAGCTCGATATATGTTTTAAGACACCCAGAAGAAATACAGGCTCTTCGGGCCGTCCACCTTTATCTGTCTCTGTTGGTTGTAGCAAGGAAGGAAATTGCTACCCGTATATCCGTTTAGTCCCTGGAGGAAGGGTGCGCCTTCCCTTGACACGCTAAGGTCCTCAATTGTTTCTCTCTAAGCTTGTATCAAGATGCTTATAACGGGACAATTATGTTCCTGTTCTCTCGATTCTTCAACTCCTTTAGAGACTTTAGAGACTTTGGATCCTTGGCTCAATTTTCTCTTTTAATACCTTCCTGGTCCTTTATCTACCTCCGGCTTAAAAATCCATCCACCCCTCGACCTGTGGCCAACGAACTCTCTCTCTTTGCTTACTCGAAATGAAATATAGTACATACAGTTGTTCCTGTACTTTGACCTCAACCACCTTGCAGCAAAGTGGCTTGTTCAAGTCTTCGCAAAATTACCCGCCCCCCCCCCCTCCCCTTTTAAGGGGATAAAATATTTATAAATGCTGGAAAATTTATCAAGTCAACGCTAAAGACTGTCCCGAGTGTAGAACATATGTTAACCGTATGTGCGCGTCTGTACCGGATGGAATGTCTTCAGGATTGTTCCTTGAAAGTCAATTTTACGCGATCCATGCGTGTCTTGTCGAAAATGACGACAGGAAGTAGATTAAAAATTGACGGCCGGAAATGTAAGAGACTATATCGATCAGGAAGAAAAAAAAAGAAAAAAAAATTAAATATCATATTGTGTAATATTATTCTATACCTCGTGGTTGATTCGACGACCTCGATTGGTGAAGATCAAATTTTTACAGGGGTCAATTATCTCGCTGGTACATTCATATAGAGACGTATGTATATAATACATAATCCGAATGTAGGCATGTACGTAAGTTTATATTATATCGCAGAAACTCAAGTATAAATGCAACGAAAAAAAAAAAAAAAGAAAAGAAACGAGGCTAAACCATGCATAATTTAATGTGACGCTCTTGAGTCTTGCCGTATTATTTTTTTTTTTTTTCATTTTTTTTTTAAAGCAGATATTTTAGCACCGATTTGAGTGTCATTCTTTGGATAAGCAGATGGGAGATTAACTTTACCTGTGACGATATCATTATCCACTCTTATTCAATACGTATATACGTTTAGAAATAAAAATCCCAGCAAACACCAAAAACCTGCGCCGCTCTCGACAATCTTATCTGTAAGCTCCGAATGGATCGGACAACAAAGTTGACCTAAAAGTGGAATTGGGATATCATTAGTTTTAACGTTTCCGTAATAGTCAAGATGGTTGATCGATATTTTATTATAAAATTCAATGCAATATTAACGATGAATCTTTTACTTGTAAAATATATAGAAACCCTCAAGTTAAATCCTTTAACTCAATTTTCTTAAGTTTCCTCGCCCCCGTCGCACTCTCCCGCCTCTCGACTCTCCATCCATTTAAAAGAGTGCTAACCACTCGCTAAGCTAAACCAGCCAGCCTGCCAAGTTAGTTTAAATCCAGTTTTATTATTTGGCTCTCAGCTAAGGGTTCGTCGAGC
The DNA here is from genome assembly GCA_030142375.1 of Calameuta pallipes. Classification (NCBI taxonomy): domain Eukaryota; kingdom Metazoa; phylum Arthropoda; class Insecta; order Hymenoptera; family Cephidae; genus Calameuta; species Calameuta pallipes. Next base: position 3,339,309 of record JARQSW010000388.1, read on the forward strand.
TAACTAGAGTCTTTTAAATAGGCAAAATCACTTTGGAGTACGACTCGTGTGCTTTTGCCCTTACGGTATACTGATTGCGAGTGTAGGAAAAATAAAAAAAAAAATTACGGCATAGACATACCGTATCCCATACCGATCCAAGAAACAGTTAAATTTTCTATCTTACAAATTGAATAATGAAATTTTTTATGGTAATTATTAATGTCCGATATGTGTTATGATAGTTTCAATCAAATGTCACAGACAATTATTTTGGGTAATTGTAACGTATGTGCGACTTAAATTTCTGCCAAGTAAGCTCGTAAGGACGTACTAAGGAATGGAATTCGTATATACGCGCACTAAGGGTGTTCCCGGGTCGATAACCGAGGTGGGTGCGGTCCTTGCTCGCCTCGAGCCACCGCCAGCAGCATCTCTAACCAGCCTTTCGTATTCTCACCCTTGCCAAGATAAACTCCACCCTTTCCCCCTCGCATCGGCGTCAACGAACGTCCCTCCGGTTACAGCCAACTCCCAAACAACCCTTTCGCCCTTGAAGAGAAAGAGGGGAAAGTGCGAGAGAGTGGGAGTGACTCGCCTTAAGCTTATAAGGGGTTAAGTGATCGAATTAGAATCGTCAGAAACATCTGGTGCTTCTTCTTTTTTTTTTTTTTAACAAAATCGAGCATACGATTAAACAATTAATTGGATATCAATCAACCAGTTCCGAGAAAGACAGACTAATTTCTGGTAATGAATTATAAGTGTTTATGGTCAATCTGGAACGGATGAACGAATAAATTTTGTGACAATTGAAAAAATAAAAATTTGAATTTTTTTTTCTTACGTTTTTTTTTTCTTTCTTTTTTCTTTTTATTCATGTTATCGGCTACCTTCGAAGGGGATGTAAAGGGAACCGGGAAAAGATGAGAATTTAAAAATAGTTTGATATCGATTCCTTAGTGGAAATTACACCAGAATGGAGTTCCATGTGTGACCGTAAAACTTCCCAAACCCCAGGGATAACGTGAAATTCACGAGCAGCGAGTAAATTGCAAAGTGATTTTGAAAATTCAACTTCTCAAACAAATTTCTCCTCTAGATACAGAATATTCCCTCGAATTAGACGAAGTTTTTCGCTGATCCAGATGTAGCATTAAAATATTACCCGAGTCCATTATATACTGTACACCCCGTATACGTAACACATTCAATAGCCATAACGTATCGTATATTTCCCTGGAGCCTCGTTGTCAGGTGAATTAGTTTTCAGGTCAAATATGTATCATCTGGAGACGCAACATCCGGTCTTATTAATCATTTAAGATAAACCAACAGGAGCGCGGCAGAGGATAGTAACAGCGCTGGATTGGGCATTATTTGAATTCGCTAACTTACCACACCGCAGCTCATTCAGGCGTAAGAGGAGGGAGCGATGTCGGAGAGACAGGAGGAATCGAGACAGATGAAGTAAGGAGATAAGAGATAGACGGGAAAAAAGTATCCCTATCGTTTAGGTACTGCTTGACAATAGCTGCTCTCTACAACGAATTTTCCCCGTAATTCTTAGTATTTCATGTCTGTACTCACTGTCTGTTAAATACGTCTATTTTCATCCCGACTGACTGAAGGTGGTCTGAAGTTGACGATTTCATCTCAATACAGTCTTACTTGTTAACAATGTATATGTATATTGTCACATTTAGATAATCTTGAGGGGGTGGATTCTGATGAAGGCAGGGCTGAAGAATAGACTGTGAATACGGTCCAAAGTGATCTTCGCCGTAGTTCTCAGTGTCTGTCATTAGTCTGGTCTAGTAGGGGGATGCAATTTTCGTCTTTCAGGTAACATTTGATGTAAGGGAGAAAAAAAACGACAATTATTCAAGACTTTTCGACAACATACGACAATACGAGTTTTATTAAAGGTAAAAAAATCAAGGAATGGAAATAAATTTGATTAAGGAAATTTGATTTTTTTTTTAACGTCCCTCGATTAAATTATCGATCGCACAGTGTTTCACGTATAAAAGAATAAAACGGAAGTATATAAGGAACGTAATAAAAATAATACGATGAAGAATACATTATAAAAGAGAAGCACGGTAACGAGTATCGTTTAGTTCCGCATATTATACTCTTGCGGTTTACGTAAGTAGAAAACGTCCTGGTATTATCAGACAGGTCAAGTAGTAATGTCGGTAACGGATCAGGCAAGTGTAAACTGTAGAGTGCGGATGTAATTTATAAGCACGTCGGGTAGGTAGCTGATGGCAGAACGTGTTCGGATGTCTTTACTACCTAACGGGAAAGGAGAGAGCGAGAAAGGAGACACGTCAGCTCGGCCGATATTGCAGCGACCTTTTATCCCTACTTTACCGACAGTACGACCAGTCGGTTTTCCACTGTGATTTTACCAATCTCTCCTACCAGCAGCTTTTCCATTAGCCCTTTGAGGTTATCAAGGCATCGCGACGCCTGACCTCAGTCACCGCGACGCGTTGCCTAACTTTCAGTGATTAAGACGAATGTAGTCAATTAAATCTAAACCAACGTAGTGTATCGGCGGTAGCACCGCGGATCATCTACGGGGATAAATTTAAACGTCGACCCTGCTTGAACTTTGCACTTTGAACGTTTTAGGAGAGTGGATAGAGAATCTCTGTGGTCATTCGCGGAATTAACCAGTACTTCGATACGTTGGTGCTTACGAAACTTTAGAACTTATAGGAAAATAGAAAGACGAGCTCCAGTTCGATGATCCTGAGGTATCGTTGAGGTTTGAGGTGTCCAAACTCTCGCTTTCCCATGGGAATGCGAAAGGTTTATACTAAAGGATTACCATTGTTGTTATTAGACGTCCAAGTGAATGGGTATTGAATAATTCCCCCTAATGGATGTTCTTACTTTGGAACGAGTCGAGAGACAGTGGTGCGTGTTCAGGAACCTGATGAATTTTTACAAGCAGCGCCATCTACTTGAATAATTGATGCAATCGCGTTATCGTGCGACGTCGATAATTTACATTAAAAACGTCGCGACTTCAAAATCACGAATCCCAAATTTGAACAAGATGCTCGGGTCTAGTCCTTCTTTGTGATCCTGGTGTATACCCCAAAAATTCATCTAGTGACGAGGGTCCTATTGGTGAGAAAGCGCCCGGCTGGATCTCAGCTTGCGAATAATGCAGTTGCTCTTAACGTTTTTACAATATGGATGAACGTTACCAGTCGCACATACGTGCCAGCCGCGGAGAACCATAAAGGGGTACATGGCGAGTCTGCTGGAGTTCCCACGAGTGTGAGGTTAGGCTAATCGAAGAGTTCCGAAAGAAAATATATAAAGAAGACAAACCGATAAGAAACATATGTGTACGAGTATCGATATGGGGCATCTACTATTTTTTTTTTCGCTAAAAAAAATTTTATCAGACAAAATTTCAAGAAAACCTCCCTTTGACACAGCACGGGAAAGTATAGTATGACACGTTTCAAAATTTTAATTAATTTACGTAATGCACATCCATCATACAATAGTTCGCATAACATATTCTACGCTTCAAGGCAATTAGCCTTTTCCTATACGAGTCGGTACAGTCAGGTACGCAAAAGTCTGCGTCTGGCGTACTAAAGTTTCTTGAACTCCTATAGTCAGTTTCGTAAGACGCCATTTTTAAACGTACCATCTTATACCTATATGTATAATATATGTACAGTGTATACATTGTACACGTGTAAAGTTCGAGATAGAATTAACGGTATAATTTCGCAAGGGGCACGAGATCGTGCGTAAAAGTGGATGCTGGGGTAAAGCATCCGTAAAAAAAAACGGACAGAAAAAAACAGATAGGGAAGGGAGCCTATTTCTCTCCACTTTTCTATGCCAGTGTGAACTGGCTAAGGTTTGAGGCATAGGGTATGTCTGGGAGAGGTCACCCTTCTTTCTCCGAGGGCTAAAGAGATGTTCTCCTCATAATTATTTCAAGCCACGCAAACCCTCAACGTGCGCGAGATCCTGCTTGTAGGCTTGGATATACGTGGCTGCCGGGTAGCGCTTCGAGTGAGGGTGTCGTAGCAACCCCAGGGCCATGTAACAAGGGTGACTCTGAATATTACTCGAACACGGGTTCACGTCCTAAGCGGACTGTTGCACATTGAGACAGGTAGAACAGAAAATATAAGGGCAGAAATATTCGTACGTATTGTCACTGAACGATCCTGACTAAAGGGGATGCCAAATCTTACATAGTTGACAATCATGATGTTTACCTTACCCAAACTGATTTCTCGCGTAAGGGATCCTACGGATATCTTGGATGGCGAATCGTAAGATCCCCGTGAGAAATCAACCCTTATACGAATTCAGAAGGCTGCTCGAAGCGACACCTACGCCCATTTGGTTGATTGCGTGGCGCGTGTCGGTACTGTTGGCAATGTCCTGAATAGGACCTTCACGAGACATCTTAGGGTGATTGCCAGCCTTAAAAAGTCCTTGCTACTGCTTGTCCGTTTGACTAAATAAATACAGAAGTAGGAAGTAGACATTGAGTTATCGATCACTTCCGGTACTTGTCAAACACCGGAGATTGAGTGTCAAGATAAGGGCTTAAGATCATGGAATTGGTCGAAGGTGTAGAAGCTTAACCCCCGTGCTATCCTGAGGTTGGTTAAACAAATTGGACACGTTACGAGATGAAGACATGCGCGAGGCTGCAAAATCATCAAAGAGTAAGTCTGAGGTTAGGGGTGGGATTCTGCCATTCTGAAGACCGTTCGCGTTTGTTCGGAAAAAAATAAGGGTAGATGAATGACCGAGTGGGTTTAGAGAGAGAAAAAGAGGGTGAGGCTAGTTTTTACATTTAAGGTCTACTGAAAAAGAGTCAACCCCGTGATTCATTACTTGAATAAATCTGGCTGTTAAGGGTTCAGGGTATTCGTTAGTCTGATGATAATTTCCAAGGGTAGTTGGAACATCTTCACACGTGCCGAGGGTTAACTTGTGTAGAATACAAATTTGTGGGGGAAGTCAAGATCCATGACGAGATCAGGGGTCAATTTTTGGCAAGATATAAAATTGAGACGTACATCGACTACAGAGTGTCAGACACCCTTAAGATGTTGGAAACAACGTTATATGCGAAGGGAGTAAATAAACTTGATGAAGATCAATAAATTTGATTATATGCTAAAGGGGTATTATTCATCGCCGGAGGACATCAGGTAAAACCCGACGAACGGGTCCTGCATGGTAGGGAGGAGTCAGCCCATCCTGAGGAAGCAACGATGCGCACCCTATTGTCCTAAGGGTACATTACTCTCTTGTTTTGATCGAACCCTCCCACGTCGTCGGGGTGGCTTTTCAAGTTAAATTTTATGCTTAACCAATTTCCACGAGACCTGACAATGTAAATAACTGCGTGGACCGATACATCGCCGGTACGTCGACTCCAATGGTAAGAGCCTAAATCATCAGTTACCTTAAACCGTTATAATCAACCTTTACAATATACATGTTAATTATACATAAAATTGGCTGTAATTTTAACAAAAAAAAAAAATATATGTTTAACCCCTATACCTCAGAGGTCTACGAAGCTCGTGACTTTCTGTATAAACGTACGACGGAATTTACAATATCAGGAAGGTTGGTTCATGAAAATTCAGAGAAGCGACAAAACTCCCTGAAGTGAGCCTCGGGTAGACTTTCCAATCCAATCACGAGCAGAAAATAGAACACTGCTCGGGCGTCTTTTGGCCAATCGAGGCGACTTTACCAGAAAATTAAGGATAATAGAAGTAAGGGAGAGCGATACCAAAAAAAAAGTAGAAATAAAATAAAAAGTACGAAATGCAGGAGCATTTCGAACGCTCGAAAGGTCTGGTCACGTAGACGGAACGTAGGTCGCTGCTGGGAAAGAAGTCTCCTTCCTTCGGGTAATCCTCGTTCTGGGCGGATTCGTGACCTCGGACATTCCTCTGCTGATGCTGCTGACAAGGACACGAGATCCAACGGGAAAAGAGAAAGATAAAGAGGAAGAGAGAGAGAGAAGAGAAAGAAGCATAGCTAAGAGACGTGAGTAAAAGAATATCGGGTCGAATTGTCAAAGCGACTTAATAATGAGTAACTCTAAAGCTCGATGACGTTCGTTATCGGTTTTCAGATCGGTAACAAAAAAGAAAAAAGTTATTACTGACGCGACGCGAGGAAGTTGGTACAAAAAAATAAGTTAAAAGTATCTCGCGTTTACGGATATCGAATGAATATTTCATAAGCCTTTTAAATTACGCGCTCCTGTTTCAAGAGCGATCTCATCAATGGAAGTAAGACTCTTAGGGAAAATGTGCCTGAGACGACAAACATTTTTCCGTGTTATTTCCAATGCCGGCTCAGAGACTTTTTTCTTATAATGAACCCGGTCAAAATAATAACGACTGTGTTATCGAAGAGTTCGATTCGCGAATCTGATGTGTGTGTGTGTGTGTGTCTTGCCTTAGTAAAATTCGCGGAATCGCCGAATTCCTTATACACGGTGATTTGCGAGCACTCGTAAATCCACTTGCGAAAATCGAAAACGTTGAAATGGTAAATTCACGAAATGATAATTAGCGCCAGAATGCCCGAGAAACTTTGAAGGTTCGTTTAATAGGAAAAAATTGAATTCACTTCTTATTAACGTGAAATTTTTGAAGAACCGAGAAGAAGACACCGCGAGACTGGACTCGGTCGCTATTGAATTTTTAGCGAAAACAAAATTTCTGGTTACAATGTCTCCGTGTAGATTTATAATGCTAAGAGGATTTTATTAGAGAACCGTAGCCTGAGTGCCGACCATTTCAATTATTCAAATTCACTTTTCCCGCCATCCACTTCCTTCTTCGTTTTGTACGCTCATCGTCTCCTGCGTCGGTTCGGCTCTTCCCTTTCGCTTTATCCTCGCCAATCCTTTATCTCCGGATCTTTGTAACTCTTAACGAACAAAAATATTAATTAACCATCGAAACTAAACTCTTCTACTCTGTTATCAAATCTGATAAGACTACACATGTATATTTCGAAGGGCCACTCTGCTTGCGTCGCATTCGCTCCAGTATTCATTTGATTCTCGTAGTTGTACATCATGAAGATGCATATCGTACGAATTCGTCCTGAGTCGGACGCACTTTAAGGAAGTGTATACATTGTGGCGTGATTTTTCGATTCACGGTCACAAGGCGACTCCGGTTACCGATACGGATAACGTTCTCGCTTTCCGGTTCTCTTTGGGTCGCCGCCCTGTTCAGAAGCTACGTTCTCGGGTTGATTAGTACAGTTATGCCAATGCTATGGGAAGATTTCATTATGGGTTAGTTGAGGTCAACTAGGATCTTTTTTTTTCATCCCTAACCTTCCATTCTACAGCCCGATTTGTGCCTGAAAAAATCACTTTTATTTTTCGAGGTCCGCCATTTTGTTATTTTCTGATCAAATTTAATAATCCTAGTTCCAACGAGAACGAAAATTCTATAGATTAATAATCAATTCGATTTTTTTATGTCAGATGTCCTCAAGAGCCGAAATCACCGGGGCCAGCCACGTACCTTTTTCTTGAGGCGTCTACTTTGACCATTAATAATAATAATAAAACGTTGTAAAATTAAGTCAAAAAAAAAATTTTTTTTCTAACCTTCAGATGTCAATAATAACATACTAAAAAAATAAAATCATTGAATTTTATTTTCCAATTAAAAAAAATTCCCGATAAAGACGTAAAAAAAAACGTGCAACTTACCAGACTACTACCTTAAGAAAAGAAAATACGTTACAACATATAAGGTGATTAGGTGGCTTCTGGATAACGGTAGAAATACGAAAAAAATTTTACCCTCTCAAAAGTGAGAGAAGCTCATTTTTCATTTTAATCCAAGTGACAGCAGCCCTCGCGAATATTTCGCAGAGTTGATCAAGACAGTCAGATTGTACGAAATAAAGAATTATACGAATTGATCTGAATTCCTTAAGTGACACATCTTACCCAACCTCATCTTTGTACCTTAAAACAATCTCTCAAGATAATAATTTTCCAGGAATTAGCTTGCTTCCACAGGATTCGTGCACAAGGTATATTTAGTAAGGGCGAATAAGATGAGCTTCCAGAAAAAAAAAGAATAGCAAGTAAACGGGTATGGAATGCTAATTACGTTACGTCCCCTCATCCACCCTCCCTAATGGACGAGGCAGGGGTAGCAGAGATGCTGAGGGCAACAGGGTAAAGAAATCTGATCTTTCCTGAAAATGAAGGCCGCTCCTTATACATAACACGCTAAACGTCTTATTACGCAAAGGTCGGCAGAGAACTGATCCAGCCAGTTACGCGTGTAAACCGAAAATCGGAATCCCAGCTTCAGTTGTAATCGTAAAGGATATGGCTACCCAAATCGACAAACCCATATAGAACTTCCATTAAGATAAAAGCCAGCGATACGTCATTGTCTAACATACATTCATCGAATTTTCTTTAAGAGTTCTCAGGCGCCATCTTGGAAGATGAACGTAGCTGGAATAAAATGGATAAGGAAGTGACCTTCCCGGCTGCTTTGAGTAAACGTGTCCTATGGGAATACACTTTTAAGTATACCCGGTCTCAATCTTATGTTAGTGACTAAATTTTTTATATTTTCACTTTTCCCATATATTTTTTTTCCTACTTTCTAGAGGCTCGTTCGGGTCCATTTTCAAGGAGCGGCCATCTTCTTTGCTGAGTGCAAACAAGCAGAACCTTCGACGGACACGAATAATAAATGTCATTGGGTAAACGAGTAAGGCAAACATGGTAAAGACTTTGAGTCGGCGTCGCGACGGCACCACGAACCGTTCGAAGGCATAACGTATATGTATATATATGCGTGTATATATATATATGCATCGGAATTGCATGCGTCCAGTTTACGTACGCTATAACTGCGAATAAACGAAGTCACTGCCATATAAGAGAACACCGAGGAAATGAATTAGAAATAAAATTTTTTACAAATTAATTCAACCTTGACACGATGTCCCCAGGTTAAGGAAAGATCATCAGATTCGTAAGAAGATAATGTGTACTTGGCGATAAGACCGTAATCGTATTAGCAGGACTCGCTCAGAAATTAAAAGAAAATTTTTTTACATCAAGCAAAACGGTTTTTTTTCACCGTGTCAAAGGAGTAAAACAAAGAACAATTGATCGAGAACGTAAAATCGAAATCCCCTCACCAATTAATAAATTGGGAGTCCTTACCGGAGCTGGTTCAACTGATCCGTGAAGGTTGAGAATTCCATCGAGGGGACACTCGGGTGCACACTGCACTACAGCACAGCACTGCACCTCGAAAACACAGGCAGAAAATCTATAGGATTTTCTGGATATCGCGAGAACTACATAAGCGAAAACTTTCTATACTATGCAGTATAGGAGGTAGAAAAGCTATCAACAAATAGCACGGGAGCGCGAGGCAGCTCGAGGCAACCCGATCGGTGTCCAAAGACAGACTGACTTCGACAATAGTCAAATTGGGGAGCTGGTCATTCTGATTGGCCGAGAATGCTCGACCTTATCGAACTATTCTTATCTTTTCTTTCGAATCGTCCCTTTAAACTAAATTAAGGGCGTTCATTGAAGAATCATTACGTCACTCTTGGAAATCCTCCACGGTCGCTTCTCCAGTACATCGGACGACAGCTGGGCACCGCATTCTTAACTCGGATCAGGGGGTTCCCCCCTGCCCTTAACCGTAACAAAAATCTATCTCCGCCCGCCCTACAGCCCTTTGCCTATCTAAAACGGGGCGCCGATATCTTACCCGGACCTCTGCCGGTCAGTGGAGACGTCTCCGTCGGGTGCTCTTCTCTGCCGGGCAACCCCCTACGTGGATACTATCTCTTCACGGCAGAATCGAGCACCTCGACCTCAGCTCAATAATAAAAAATCTTTCGAGAACATCGGCGTAACTGTACGAATTAATCCGAGAACGTAGCTTTTGATCAGGACGGCGAGTCTAAGGGAACCAGAAAGCGAGAACGTAATCTGAATCGGTGGCTGGAGTCGCGTTGTGAACGTGAGTAGAAAAATCACGCGATAATATAGTATATAATATATGTATGTACTATATACTCTCTCTCTCTCTCTCTCTATGAGCTTGGAGACTATCAATTCCACACCCTTTGACCTTAAGTGTCCCAAGCATTTTTCTTCAAGAACTACTCTATTGACCCTGTATGTATACATTTACTGCCCCATATACTTTTTATACATGTACTATGTATACGTAACTATATAAAATACCTTACATGTATTACCTTGATACTACAATATATACCAATATATCTACATAGGAAAGACACGGGTTAACCCCTTCAGTGGCGGAGCAAATTTTGAGTTAGATGCCACAAGTATAATAGTCGGCGCGCGACGTACACCTACGTCGCTGCCAGTGAAAGGGGTTAAGGTGTCATAAAATCATTATGCCGAATCCCCACACCGTCGCAATATAGCCATACACCGTAAAGTACCATTATCCAAAGAAAAAGGACTTCTCTTATAGTGGGTCATACGAAAGTGACAGAGCGAATTGACTGATTTAAAATTTTCGTGCTACTTCTCCGATTTCTACAGGGCACAGGGGTTGGTATATCCTTAATTGATATTGAAACAGGCCAACAGTGTTACTGAAAGACGTAAAAGTTTCTATCGTATAAAAAGAGAAAAACGATGTTTGGTAGGAATTAAATAACGTGCGAGGAAGTGAAAAAAAAAAAAAAAAGAAAAAAAAAGAGAAAATTTTACGAAAAAAAGTTAGGAAATTCAGAAAAAACTTTTTCGCAGATTAACCTCAAAAATCAATAGCACATAACTAATTAAGAGTTTGTAATATTCTATAAGAATTGCACCGTTTACAAGGAGATAACTAATATCCTTCCAGATATGTATACCTGTATCTATAGCCACTGAACAACGATGCAAAAGTTGGTAAACCGTTAAGTACCGGCTCGTAAAAGCCAGCAGTGTCATGTAGCAATGTCAAGGGGCGACTAGGTATGCGCAAGGGATGTAAAGACGAGGTTGACAGAAGGGTGTGTACTGCGCTTTGCATAATAATGAATAGATTATTAGCGATACAGTAAAGGGATGTAGTGACGCAAACACCCAGCATAAATAAATACCATAGACGTAACGCGTGAAAATGTTTTTGCATAATGACATAAATATTCATTGAAGTTATTTTCTACCAATTTTTGTTTTCAATTATCTCTGAGCTAAATAAAAATCATTATGTAAAAACCTCCTCGCGAAATTAATATGTAATCATTTTCATCTTACCATCGAGCGATACGCAATGCCTCCACACGAACATACGCATTTCTTTAAGTTTTATTTTAAAAATCAAGGGAATTATCTTTTACTCGTTTTTAAATTACGTGCGCTCTTTTTTTTTTCAAAGATATTTGGCCTTTGAATTACTGCTTTTTTTTTATAGATTATCTGAGTTTATAATATGTTATTTATAATATATATATACTTTTTCAATGTAATTATATGTATAGATATGTTTAGGGGTATATATGAAGTTTTTAAATAGTCTCTCTTGATTCTCGTTGAAAATCACGTAACAGCGATAAAGTATACAAAGAGTCTCAAATTATCACAGCGTCGAAGAATTAAATAACCGATCTCGACATTAGTCGTAATGTTAAATATCGTATAACGTTGCTGTAAATTGGTCCCTGCAACCTGCACAGGTAATATTTAACATTGATATATTATTCGTATATATTCAACTACCTATTGAGCATTTCGTTCAGGCATGTTTTTCGCGAAGTTAGGTTTAATAATTATTACTAGATTATTTAACGTTACATTTCATTTACCACGGCCGAGTAAGATAGTTTACTTTCGATCGTCCTTAATTAATTATAAGCCCAATAATTAAAAGACTCGGTGTGCCGTTGCGCGTTTCATTATTTAAAACGGGTACACGATTGTTGAAGCCGTTGTTCGCAAGACCGTCTCCACATGTATAAATAATAATTTATTGCAATACCAAAATTTGACACGATTGACGTCCATCAGTGAAATTTAATAATTTTATTAATCACACCATATACCATTGAAATTGTTTAGCTGGTCGAAATACGGGGGAAAATTTTTTTTGTCTATCATCTTCGAAATAGATATTACACAATTTTCACTGTATCTAAAAGATAATTGATACACGCGTCGAGTCACTCAGAAATTAACACCTTAATTAGCATAAAGTACTTTTATGTGAAATTTCGTAGGTGCATAAATTTTCTTCGTCTTAAATTATCATTGCATGGTGCTCTGAAATTTTAAAAAGATTTATAAAAAAAAAACTTTTTTTTTAACATTCAACCGTCAGGTATACAGATCACCGATGCTACCGACAACTCAGCTAACTAGCAAAAGATTGTCATCCCCCGATAACAAAGATATTCACTGTATTTACGTATCTCCAAACGAGTGTTCAATTGTGACGCAATGAAAGTGAAAGCACGCCGTGCCGCCATTCGACGAAAGCACTGATAACACACTTTTTCAAATTGTTCACAAACCAATCAATCCCACGTTCAATCGTACAGTCGATCTGCACCTTCACAATCACTTGCATATCCGTCCTTGGGTACTCGAAGGATCAACCTGAGCGAAAAAAATCCAACAACCCGAAAAAACGATCAGATCGAAGTGAGAGATAGATAAAAAAAAGAAAACCGTGACGCAATAATTATAAAGGATCCCTTGGATGGATCCGATCAATCACAAAGAACGATCTTTGATTAGATCTCGTGTCAAAGTGTCTTTGGTGGATGTTACTTGTCAGGCAGTTATACAGGGGATGATAATGATCTTACGTATTGGGGTGGTGCATGGGTACTGTTCCGATGAGTTCTGTTGGTACAACGCCGAAGGGTAGCGGGAGGGATCGGATGAGGTGGAAAAGGTAGGGGTGTGCACGCACCCCAGCAAACAGGAGAGGAGAGGAGAGGAGAGGAGAGGAGAGTGAGCTTGATGGGTAAAGATAGAAGGGAGAGAGAATTTCCAACCTGTGCGCAGACGCACTCCGACCCCGTTAGAGGATAGAAGGGTGGTTACATAGGGAGGTAAAGCAGGGTGTGCCACCCTTGGCGTTTTCGCTTTTTTCCTTCGCTACACCTAAGCCTACGTCTCTTTTCGCAGTCCAGGTAGACATTTAAAGTACACGATATATCTATACACCCACATATATACCCCATTTCACGGTTCCGCATATGCCGATCGTAATTGCCAATAAGAGAAGAGTCTACTGAATAATTGAAAATATTTTCCCTCCATAGTCAAGCATTCACGTACGAGATGTCTCTTTTCGAACCGTCCTTTTTCCCGCGCGGTAACAATTGACAACCGAGTCCCTACAAGGGGAATCCCCTTTACGATGTATAATAGCGAGAGATCAAGAGGCCGGGGATTCCCCGTTACCGAAGATCGTCTCCAACACCGTTACTTTGGCTCACAGTTAGTCCCAGCAAGCGTCCGTATCGATGCTGAGTTCCCATGTTACCCTGAAGCGACTTTGTCGTCCGGAGAGCATAACGATAATGATGATGAAGTCACTTAAGCGTCTTATTCCATCGTACATAACTAAGCCATAGAGCATTTGCTCTTCTTCGAGCGAACATTAATAATCATTGTATACTTACCAACCATGGGTGACGTCGCCCCCGTGGAAACTCATGGAACTCCCAGAGCTTAGCCACACCGCGGATCCCTATACTGGTATAAGGCGAACTTCCTGAGTTCCGAACCTCGTGCTAGAGCCATAATCATTTATAATGAAACGACTTTGGGGAGTTAAGTATCACCCTATGCATAACTGTCGCGATATCGCAAGACTAACAGATCCTTCTTATGCATTGTCCCGTCTTCCATTCGGAACTTTCTCGAGGAGACTATAGGTAGTGTGTCAGGTGACTAAAAATCCACTCGCCAGCATAATGACTGATAGCGTTAACAGCTTAATAGCCCTACGCGACACGCCCGGAATGTTTAGCGTCCAAAGCGAATTTTCAAATCCCTATGCGGTATATATCTATACACGTCCATGTTTTGCTATACGCTACTACCCTGTATAGGGGGGAATTAAGGGAAGGAATGAATTTTTTTCTTCCCTCTACTCAAGTCAAAATAGCCAGTGTCATTTACCGGGTGGTCGTTGGTCTCTGGATCCCAAAGGGATGACGACAGATTAGGATGAAAATCGGAAAGAGCAACCGCGTGTCAAGTATTTGCGTAAGGACTGCCGGTGAAATTGCGGTCGTGTCTTACGTGTTTATCCCGTAGGAAAGGATTAGGGGAGGCGAGGGGACTTAACGTAGCTATGAATTTACACACTTATATCGGGTGTTTCAATAGTTTAATGGATCATACGAAAAATTATGTTTCTGACTCCTGAGGCACCCTATATACCAATGTGTATATATATATATTTATATAACATACTAACCATTTATATATACCGATTCGCGAATTGTCAATCTGTCGTCATCTCAAACGTTTACGTAAGACCATCTGTGCAAGCATATCGTCGCAAGGATCATCTTCCCCGATCAATTTTACTCCTGTTTATGCAGCCGAAAATTCTGTGGGAAACCGAATCCGCCTATGGGAAATCCTCTGGGAGAAATATGCTCCGCCGAACGCTTTGTCCGATTATCAATTTCACGGAAGGGCCTTTACTGTACGCGCTATATAATGTATGTATATATATATGCACGATATATGGATATGTATACTTGAAAGATCTAAGCCGAGGACGACCCTGTTACCGATACTCCAAATCCATCGCCATTACTAAATTCGATAATTCCTTGGCGCGCAAGTCTATTACGAAAATCCCTATAGGATTCACAGCCGATATCTAATGAATATGATATGATCGATATATCTATAAATAAAGACCAGTGACGTTATCAAAGAAGAAAACACACCGATTACGTCATGTGATAAAATTTTTAGAAATTCCATATCGATTGAATGTCATAGTACCGATATTAAAATTTCGGATATGGAAAATGATTTTTTTTTCGTTACCTCAATAAACAAAATTACTTAAATGACGTAATACACGCAGCAACGTCGTCTTGATAAATAATTCATTTTTATGTTGATTGGGTCCGATGAGTCCGAATTGATTTTTTTCGTAAATTCCTCGTGTGTCTGAGATTTATCAAAGAAGGTAATATAAGCAGGGAGAGGGAACGAGCGTAGTCGGTATTAGTCAATATTATTGGCCAGCATATTGGTTTAAATTTAAAAAAAAAACTTCAAAATTCTTTTTCCTTCTTTTTAAAATCGCTCCTTCACGTTAACTTTATACCCAGGATCTGCCGCTGGGAGATGGATACCTCCTGGCAACGTAGCTAACTTATCGCGAAAATTCTTCGAGCAAAACAAGCAAGTTAACGTTGACTTTACGCAAGCATTTCGGTATCCCAGGACTTACCAATTTCTCCCAAAAATCTTGAAACCTGCCTACACACCGACTGTGGTCCAAATGACAGGTACGCGAAGGAGTATAAATGCAAAAATCCAGCACATATCAGGATCATTGATGATCAATTTGTCAATCGTTCAAAAATATCGATTTTTTCAAACAAACAAAAAATCTTAGTCGAAGTCGATAGTCCGATAACGCTATCTGTGAGTCATATTACAAACTAAAGGAAAGACGGAATTTCGATAAAGCGTATCTATACAGTGTATAAAAAAGATAGCCAAGGATTTCAGATATAAAAAAGATCCAGGTCATTTCGAGTGGAACGAGTTTCCAGGGCAGTGATAGATTTCCAATAGCGATCAAAAACTCTCTCGATTTTCAATTAGAGTTAAGCCAGCCTGCTGTCCGCGTGCGGCTCGCGCGTGGGTTGAATTACATTTTCATTAGAGAGACAGAGAGAGGGAGAGAGAGAGAGAGAGAGAGAGAGAGAGAAAGCGGCCAAAAACGATAGCGAAGGGCGGATGGGGTGGGACAGAGAATGCGATGAGGAAGATGAGAGGGAAAGATTGACGAAAAAAAAAAATGAGGAAAAAAGTTAAGCGAGGGTAAAATCACCTCGTGAACCGATGACCTGGCTAATTTATCCAAAATTAATGGCGATTCCAAGCGTCTAAACCGACGCCGGCCAAATTCGCCGGTTTCATCGCCTACTAACTTAGGACCCATTGTTGCGGGTAGCGCACGCCATTGCTTTGTGCGAGCTACCCCGAATCCCATTGTCGTCGGCATTATAAGGTGGTGCCTCTTCAACAACAAAAAGGTCGTTAGAAAGCAGCGACGCCCCCCCCCCCCTTCATCCCGCCACCGCCACGACGCAGTTAATATTTTATAGTTTCGAGACGCTTATTGGACCGCATTTTTCCCCAGCCCTCATAGCAACGATCTATTTTTATGTTTTCCAGACAAATAAAGATCGCTTGTAAGCTAATGCCTTTTTTGAATACTCATAAACGAAGTGCTGCTCTCTCTCTCTCTTTCTCTCTCTCTCTCTCTCTCTCTCTCTGTCGACAGGACGACTGGAGATAACCTAAGTATATCTTATCTTGCTCTCACCTTCTCTGCCGAACTTCCGTTTCTTCTTACTGCCGCTCCCACTTCCGGAAGAGCCCTTCCCCGAACTCTTGTCCTTGCTCTTCCACCGAGTCAGCATCTTCCTCAGGCGTTTTCAGAAACTCCAGGACATCACGATTAGTGATCGCGAATGCGCGCCAAACTCAATAGTTTTACCGGTTTCGACACTTCTTCGTACTCATTATAATTAATTCGTCTAACGATCGACGGAACGAGCGCGGCCATTATGCTACGAAAAAATTCCGCATCGGAAAACGACTGGCTGTATTAAAATAGACTCAATCGTTTCGGTCTTTGCTTAAGAATTCTTGGACGCTGTGACAAATGATAAAGAAAAGAAAAATTTAGTCAACCACTTTCACTTAATGAGAGTCAAAATCTCTGATCATTGATTAATAACGAATTAAGCTATTCGAAGGGCTGATCAAATCTGGCTGTACTTGGTTAATGTTACGATGAGTAAATTCAAGTTGCGCAGCGACACTAGCGCCATCTCTCGGGCGCGGTCATCACCACGGGATAAACTTGAATGAACGATGATGAATGAAATTTATGTGTCAGGAGGATGCAACTTGTCTAGTACATCCCACAGCGTGGTTGGTAGGCACTGACAGAACTGTCAGGAATGCCTATAGGATCGTTTATGGACTATCGATATTAATTAGTATCACTTAAAAATATTATTGATACAATCAAAGTGGAACAGCATGAAATTTTATAATTAGTGATAACTGATAAAACAAAATTGTCAAAACGAGTAAAAAAAAAAGTTTATTTATTCAAATTCAATAGAACGATAATCTTACTCGATCCTATTTCACAAAATCGCATTACAGACGAAACAGACACTTCTGAAAACTTACGCGCCGTTTGACTTTCTACGTTAGTCCAACTAACATGTCAATTATCCAAAAGTTAATTTAATCCTCATTTGATACTACAGTCCTAATTTTCAGTTTCTGTACATCACCATAGAGAAGTGGCATACGAGCGTGTTTCATTAGTAGAAAATTATGTAGTTTCTCTCGCATGAAATAGTCAAGACGGTATAAGATAATTAATGCGTACGTCTATGAAAATCGCATTTGTTTGATTAACGTTGGATCGTATACGTGATTTTCAATGCATATCGCATAATCCATATTAGTCAGTTATATATGCAAGCGTACGAGTGTTCCGGTCAGGTTATCGGTATAGAACGTAACAATGTAATCCGTTAATCCTAATTTATTGCTTTTACCATGGTAGTAGTTAATGCGAGCAGTGAAACCGAACAATTTATGAAGAACGTGCCGGACGCTCAAAAGAGAGAAAGAGATAAAAGGAAAGCAAAGCGGTAAAGAATGAAACGTAAAAGCTTAGCAATGAGTGAAAGAGAGTGAGCGAGAGAGAGAGAGAGAGAGAGAGAGAGAGAGAGAGAGAGAGAGAGAAAGAAAAGATATCCCAGAAGTCAGTATTTCAAGTCGACAGCACGCATCGTGCTGTGCCTTTGGACGATTCGTAATTAACGGGCACTACGTGAGCTCACTCTGCAATTCAAAGGGATACGATTGGCTCGATTGAGATCTGAGTAAGAAGCGAAAAGGGAAAGAAAAAAGAGCGGGAGAAACAAAATTCCCTAGAAATAAATACAATGGTCGATCGTTAATTAATTAATCGAGCAAGCTGGATAAGCCGGATTGAGAAAGGAGACATTTTTTTTTTCGTCTTTTTACACACACTGGAACGAAACAAACTCCCTAGGGATGAATAATCGGGAATCCTAATCGGTACTAATCAATCGGTTCGATCGGGCTGAACTGGGGATTAGCTGACGAAGTATCTCTCTTGAGGATACATTGAGTACTGGGAAGGAGGGACTGTCCCGACCGGAGAAATATATCTGGGAAGTTAACCAGGCGTGGAAAGAGTTCTGAAGGAAGAGGAAGAAGAAAAAAAACGGCAAGTCTCAGAGTTTCTAGTTATTTCATTGGAAAAAGTTTCACTCTATGTCTTTCCCTCGTGAGACTTGACTTTTGGCTCCTGATGCGTGACTGCATCGTCCTATATAAAGGGTATGACGTTTTTACAGGGTTTCAAATTACCGCAGGAATCTTGTCACACTTTTAGGAAATTCCTTAATAAAGTGCTATTATATATATGGGATTATACCAATTGCAGGGACGTATTTTGATCCTTTCTACTGCCTCTGTCTCTGAATGCCGATAAAAACCGCCATTATACCAAAGCCAACGTCGTACTTCCGTCGATAATATATTTTGTGACGATGCTATTCCGGGATATTATTATTATCGCATTTGTTCGAGACTTCGCATAGGACTTCGTATACCGGTACAGGAAACGCCCAGGAAAACAAATAAACGTAAAAAAAAATTCTGACAAAACGTAATATCTTTCCGATACCTATCGCACGCGACATAAGGATTAGCCATAAGACCATTGATGTTTGACAGAATAAAAATTATTTGTTTCAATGGGGAAAAAAATACAAATTTCATTAGCAAGAAAGGTATCGTATTAGCGGGAAAAGGGTACGTCTAAAAGCACCGTAGCATAACCTCGAAACGACGATTTTTCTAAAATGAGCACTACATACAAAAACAAGAAATTCTAAAAAAAGTCCTCATGTACTTGAGGGTTATCACGATTGTTGAAAAAGAAAAAAAAGGGCTAGATCCTTGATGAGAAGTTCAAAATAGAAAATTGATCAATATTTAATATTTTCTGCCATTTGCTACACACACAGCCTACGTCACTGAAATACAAGTAGAAAAGCATGGGATACCCAGAGAGCGAGTAACCAGCGTCAAGAATATTTTTCGAAAATTCTACTTTATTACGAAGTACAGCAAGTCGTTCTCCGATCCGTCACATGTCACTTCTCACGAGATAAGACATCTCCTATGAAATTATTGATACCAGGATTGATAAGCCGTTACTTATTTCTCATCCCTTTCACATTTTTTTTTCAAATTCTTCCAGATACCTTACGTTACCCTTGCGTGAATAGAAGAGATACGGGGTAAGGTTAGGTAAGCCTTATGACAGATCGAAATAAAAGGTCGAAAAAATCGTCTTACGTCTCTCTTGCTCTCTATATAAAGCGTTTAGATGCTCTCTAGGTGCTACTACGATTCACCTGGGATTCGGGCCATTAAACTATCGCGTTATCCACTCGGGCGAACACGGTGCAGTCGCAATCGCGCCGCGAACTTTTGCCCTTTTGCGCTACTGACGGCGGCGATACTTCAAGGGCCCCAGGTCACGCGCGCCACACTGACATTTCGTACTTTGGAGATACCCGTACGTCAAAGTCCACGAGGATGACGAGAACGCGCACCAGAGGGCCGCGGGGACTCTCCTACGAGAGGACGAATAATTTTTATAAAATCGCGAGGACGAGACGCGAGACGCTCTGCGATCCCGGTTGGCAGAGTCCCGGCTCGTGACGTCACGGGAGTCGGGGATCGATCCCCGTAACATCCCCCGCTTTCCTAGCAACCGTCCCGAAAACGTGGAACCTCACTGCTTACCTGGACCACGCGACTGACCCAGCGAAAAACATTCGCTTGGTTTACAAGGGTCTCTCGACTCTCTAACTCCTGGTCCTTTTACTGAGTTTCCGGGCGAACCCCTGAACCCTCTCCGAGAGCCACCAAACAAGGTGGCGACTAACCCTTTGTCTACTTTTATATTTCAAATTGTTTCTCGGCTGGTGTCAATGACCTTTTAAAGCGAGCGCTGCTCCACTGATACAGCTGAGCTTCTCTTACATTGAATTAGGACTACTTCCGGTGACTCTTAACTTGCACTATGAAAGTCCATTTTCAAAAGCCCGTATCAATGTTAAAAGAAAATTATACTATTGGCAAATACACTTGACGTTTCTTTCATTTTAAAAGTTCAACTCTTAACTTCCGTTTCCGTTGGATGGTAGCAGAAGGTCACAAACTCGTATACACTTTTCCATACGGGACCAATGCAATTTAGAATTCATATCTGTATAGTTGCACAAGAGAACGATGAAATTGGAGATTCCTTCCGTTGCATTCTTTATTAAAAAAAAAAACTCTTCCCACTGTTACCGTACTTTGAGAAAGATTCAAAGATGTTAAAAAAAAAATTGTTTTCTACCTGTAGACATTTTTGTAATTTCTTAACCCTACCTTATACCCATGTACCAGCCGTCAATACGTAGAGCGTCCTAAGCGCGAGTATTTATCGAGCCTTGCTTTACCGGCAAACAAATCCACGAACAACATACAGAGGGTAACGACAATTCAGAAGGTAACAACGTCTCCAGCCAACAGCGTCTCTACGGATAAAGAAATCCACAGACAAGCTACTGCGACAAACCGGACATTTATCAAAGTTTTGTTAGCTGGTAAAGTCGCGCTGTTCATCAACAAACGCAAAATACGATCTTCCAAGGACAAAGTATTTTCCCAGAGACGCCATTACGTTCTATGAATAGTTAGCGCGCTCCTGCACCAAAATTTGCATTATGAAAATGCAGAGGGTAACAGTGGCTTTGTATAACTAGGACTGTATACGCGAAAGAAATGCAAAGTGGCTTCCTGGACTTTTTGCTTAGGCAGACAAATAGAGGAAAAATACGCCTAAGGCCATTCAATAAGTTCATGGTAATTGAGTACGTATAATTGTACAATTGTCGAGGAAACGTCGGGCTCCTTGAAAATACGTACTCGCATTTAATTTCCGATCCATTAGTGATTTTTAAACTACCCCTTGACAATCTCTAAACGGAATCTCGGAAAGCTGTACGATAATGATTACAGACGTAGGCTGTGATTGCTTGTAATTAGTATGTTATTGATAATAGGAATACGTCCTACACCAACCGGGGTATTCGCCATCGCGGAAGACTCCAGACGTCCGACGAAAACTTGATTGCTCGCCGGGTCGAAAAGAAAAACATTGAGACAATAGTCAAAGCTAATGAAACACGTAAGCGGAAATGCGTGGGTGCAGCTGATGTGACGTCATTTTACCATGGACTTTCCGAGATCCAAGGTCACTGACCTTACTTAGGACAGAAAGGAGTAACTGCCTCGAATGCAGCTACTCCCCCGCTTCTAGACGGATGACGTCACGTCGTTAGTTACAAGGAATACGGAGAGAACAAGATAGGGGGAGAAAGGGAGAGAAAGCATCTATCTTTGTCTCAAGCTGGTATTCCCTTAATCCCTATCTCTTCCGTTATCGCACAAGTATCTATTCTTCTTATTGCATGTAAAAGAATATTTAATGAAAAAATTGCTGAAGATGGTCATAACCTAAAAAGTAGACTGATAGAATCGATTGACTTTTATTTTATTCCGTATGATCACCTTTGAACTTCCATTTTGATTCTACGAATCTCCATTGTGTCTTTTCACGAAGAGGTGTAATCGGTGATCTTATGTGTATCTGCGGTATACGGTAGCAATGTTCAAAGGTAATACGTATCTATTTATATATGTACGTATATGGAGAGGAAGAGACGAAGCACTAAACTCTCAGGCGCAAACAATGGCGATGAGCGAGAAATAGGAGTGTATGGTTTACCTTGGCTTAATTATTTGTTCTGGTTCCTTCGAGAGTAATCTTCCAGCGATGTTTTAGCTTTGGTCTTATTTACGTTGAAAATAAGAAATTGGAATGTATTCTTTGAGTTTCCATGAAAGACAATAATATTTGAGGTATTTCGAGGTTGAGAAATTTACAAAGGATTTACGGTTTCAGTATAACCATCCTGCTGTATGAAATCCTCTGTATATAACGGGCGTGTTATAAGTATTCTTATAATCAAATGGATGAAAACTTTGCGAGGCTACTCGAAAAGGCCAGACGGCTTATACGGGCTTTGAGATACTTTGAGATACATCGCGCTCATGCATATACGTGTCGTTGCGTTTTAAGTCTTCACGTTGCTAAGAAGCTCATTGAGATGCACCGTCATACACGGCTGTTTGCATTTTCTTAGGATGCGGTCGAAGCTAGATACGAGCCAGGATTAATTTAATGGAATTCACGCACACCTTTTGCGTGATTTTCACCTGAAAACTTCTTAGTGTAATTCTTGTCGCTATTTGTAAATTGCCTCGCTATAGGCAGCTATATGTATAGAATTATCTACTCGAAGAAAACAGTGCGCGTAGGGATAATATACAACTGTACAGGAATGTTAATAGATCTGATAGAATTGATAGGACTTTTGAAATATGACTCACCCTGACGTCGATGTAGAATCCGCTGCACTTCGCCAGCTTCGCTGCCACTTTCACTCTCGCTGAGTCCTGGACATTTTCTTTGCTGGTTCCCATCCTTTCTTCGTCCTGCATCAAGTTTCTCGGGTCTCGAGGATCTTCCTTGATCCTTTGTACTGGCACCAGCACGTCGCAGTAGCCAGGACGTTTCCCTAGGAGGTGGCGGCAATGGTCTGTTTGCATCGTATTCCTGGTCTAGGGACGTCGTAACTTTCTCGCTTGCATGGTCGATTCTATTTTTAACCAAGTTTACAAGATTTCCAGGAGGACTTGTAGTAGTCTGGGAAATCGACCTGGCCAGAACGTTTCCGTAAATGTTGTTGGTATTGTTCTGATTCTCTTCGTCGTGCAGGAACACTGAATCGTTCTCTGATGCGGTGGAACTTCTTGGATTGTCAATCTTGTGCTTCCTGGTTGGTGGTTCTGGTGCCATACCATGTTTTGTTGGCCAGACACCAGTACCAACCTCAGGCGAGTTTGTCTGGTTAGAGAAACTAACCCTCTTAGGACCGACCGTACCATAATCTACTGAACTGCTAGAGTTACTAATGAGACTGCCTCTCTTGAAGATTGGTGGTGGTTTCCGGTCAGCCTCGTTCTCCTCTTCATAAATCGGTCGAGCTTCCGGTTTACGAAGTGCAGCCACTGTGCTCTTCTCACGAGTATTCCTCTGGAATCCACCGTCATCAGGCTCGCTCGTTTGTCTGGGTAAACTGAGACTACGACGCTCGTCGCTTCTTGTGAAATGAGGTGAGACACTCTTTGACCTTGGGACATCCTTCTCCTGGAATTCCTGCGAGGATACCTTCTTGATAGGTTGTTCCTGTTCTTGCGGTTGAGGTCGCACAACCAGGACTGGCTGGTTTTGTCCCTTCTGACCCATTATCGGTGGCTTACCCACTGGGTTCACTTTGGAATTTTGCAACTTGCTACGCCAGTAAAGTTGTTCTGCGTTTGGTGGTAGGGACATACTTTGATTGGCCAGACTCGGACTGGAACCATGCCTGATGACTCCAGCCGTAGGCGACGTAGGTGGACTTTGCAATTTTCTTCTCCAATATAACGGATCGACTTTCTCGTCCATCATGTTCCGTTCATAAATTCGTCGTTGCTGCTCTTCATCGAGTTTTTTCAATTGCTGCCAGTAAATTGCCTCACGAACTTCAGGAGGCTCGGTTTTGTTGTCTGGATTTTGGTTAATTTTATGACTGATCTGGGTTGGCGATGTCATTGATTTTCGTTGAGCTTCAAGCGCTTTATGCTGCCAGTAGAAAGCCTCCAGGTGTTGCATAGTCTGACGTTTCGATGGTGATAACTGTCTACTAGGGTGCTGACCGTAGATGGGTTCTGAGGATCGTTGAGCATAGACGGGATCCTGTTGTTGGTGTGTATAAATGGGCTCCTGATGTCCAGACTGTCTGGACTTGTAAATCTGATCTTGGCTGGACGTGTAAATTATTTGCGGTGGTCTAGGTGTTCCTGGTTGAACACCTTCCGGTCTCCGAGAGTAAATTGGCTGCTGAGAATTATTCACAGGGGACGCACCAGGAGTTTGGACTTGCCTCTCTCCGTAAATCGGATCTACTAATTGTCTTTTAACTTCGTGGTTTCTCATTGCAGGTATCACCTGGGCTTCAGTTTGATTATGTGATTGTTGCTGTAGTTGCTGCACTGCAGCATCCTGTCTTTCAGCCGGGGAAGCTGCTCTCTGATGATTCCTAAGATCTTGAACGGGTGCTCCAACTGCGGCCAGCATCCCATTAGGCTGTCTCTGAACGTAAATGGGTTCAGGTCTCTGAATTCTGTCTGGAATAGAATTCTGGACACTTCTAGGTAAGTTCAAAGCTGGCGACAAAGGCCTGTTTTGCACAATCTTCTGCAGAGATTGTCTGCCGCCATAGACTGGCTCTGTCGGTACAGTGGAACTCTTCTGAGAGTCATGAACCAGTGGAGACTTGCAGCGTTCGAGCCTCTCGGCAACGGTTTGCTTAAGAGACTGCCTGGAACCTAAAACTTGACTCGGTGAATCTGCCATAGGAACTGGGGACTCGGGACAACTTGATTCCAATCTGTTGCCAGGACGTCTTATCTCGTAGATGGCTTCTCTCTTCGGTGAAGCTATAAGAATTTGATCGTTAGGCTGAGAACGTCTAGAGGACATCGATACATAAGATCCAGTGCTTGAACTCGTCCTGGTCTGATTCATATTTGGAGACGAAACCGGCGTCCGCATCTCATTGGGTGTCCTACCCTGACGAGGTGACATTGGTCTAGTCTGTGGAGCGACTGGTACCCTGGTAGGATGTGGTGAAATCGGACCTGACGATGCTCTCACTTGGTTCTGAGTGACTATACTCAACGGTGAAGTTATCCTCTGCATTCTTGAAGGTGACACAACCCTGGGAATATTTTGAACTGGTGATACGGCTCTTTCTCTGGAGACATCAGACATTGGCAGTGCAGATGTTACTCCTTCGATGCAACGTACTGGTGATACAACCCTTGGTGGATTCTGTTTGGAATTTTCACTAGGTCCAGTGACATTTTTCTCCTTGTAAATTCTATTTGCTACATCCGGTTCATTAACATTGTCTACAGTAGCTCTGAGTTTAGCGAGATTATTTGACATAGGAATGTTTGGCGAATTTCTTTGAACGTATATAGCATCAGCATTGGACAAAGTCTGATTAAAGATCCTGGAATTGGATGAAGATTTCTCATAGAATTCCGGCGACCTGGTCCTGTCAGGCAATGGTGACACTGGTGTCTCATCGTATACACGATCAGTCTTGGTCTCAACTTTTACAGTAGGTGAGATTGGATAAGCTCTAGGAGATGGCTGCTTGTTTTCATAAATCTGATCTCGTCTTTCAGTGAAACTGTCACTCGGAGATGTACGAGAACTTCCTCTAGGAGAATTTAGGTAGTATTCCCCACTTTTTGAACTACTCGGTGAAAATTCACTTTTCTGACTGGAATTTGGAGTGTAACTAGAGTCTGCATAGTCTCCAGATTTTTGACTCGTATTTGGTGAATATTTAGGTGACCGTCCAATGAGTGGAGCTTTTTGATTTTGATTGACAATCAATTGCCTTGTGATTTTAACCTGAGCTGAAACTGGAGTTAGATTAAATCCAGAATCAATGCTCTGATTCCTGTTGATCTCAACTTTGTCCGCGTCCATCAAGTTACCGTTTTCATATAGCCTACCGTTCTCATAGTTCTGATTATCTGTCACGTATGATTCTTGAGGATAATTATCAGTCGTACGTCTACCGCGTGGCAATTCTCGTGGCTTCTGCACGTCGTTGTGATTTTCATAGTTAGAAAATTCAACTTTTTGCGGTATAGCAGGCAACGGCCTGTCAACCGGATGCACTGCCCTGGGTCTTATCAAGAATCGTTCACTTGGAGGTGCCGAGATCCTTCCCGAAGGACCGTGGTTCCTCATGAATCTGGGTTGAGTATCTTGTAAGCTGTGCTTCCGTTCCAGACTACATTTCCGGTCATCAGCACGACGTTGCTTGATCTTTCTTAAATCCGGTGAGCCACTGATAATATTATGATCGATCCACTTGTCATCAGCTGCTATAGAGCTCAATGATGAATTAGCTGTACAGGTCCGAGCTGATCTAGCATCCTGAAGAAGACTTCGATCGCCTTGGAGAAAATGATCAGGCGTACTAGTAATGATTCCTTGTTCAGGAAACAATTCTTGCTTTATCTCATTTAATCTCTCCTCTATTATAGAACTGTTTAGACTTGTATCCAACTTAACATTTCTCTTGATATCCTCATTGAGGTTCATCGTATCCGGTGACCTGGTGTAATTGCCATTTTGTTGATGCTGCGTAAAATGCTTCTCTTCGCGTTTCTTCTTTTCCTTTTGCTCCTTCTTGTACTCCTTCCGGGAATCCTTAGGCGAGAAGAGTCCAGGAAGAAGACGTCGAAAACCCTTGCGTTTCTTCTCGTCCTTCACAGGTTTCGAAGTGCCAGCATCCATTTTGAATTCTTGTATCAGATTCGCGTATCCGTCTTTTCCTGTAGAAGGTTTCGAGATAATCTTCTCCCTCTTCCTCCGGGCAATGTCCGCCTGAGAGAATATTGAATCTTCAGGAACTTCTACCACATCAGGGTCGACTGCTGCTTCTTTATTTACTTCTTTGGAATTATTTTCTTTCAAGAAAACAGTATCTACAATTATTTTTTTCTCATCTTCGACCTTTTGTACGGTCAGTGTCGTAGATTGACATTTCTCGCTATTGACATCTTTCTCAGAAGCTTCCAAAGTGTCGATCTCTATCACAGGTCTCTGCTTTGATTCGTAATTAGCATCGTTATCACGCAAAGTACTGGAGTCATCAGTTTTACAGGACTTCACAGATGATTCCTTCAAAGTACTATTTTTCGACTCGTTTTCCGTCTCGTCAATTTCACCCTGTTCACCAGCTTTCTCTATATCTTCATCGATGGCTCTAATTCTATCCTCGAGACAGGAGTCAGAGTCCACAGTACTCACCGTATCCTCTAACACCTCATTGGATTTCCTAACAGTATCCTCGAGGTTGATGTCCAAGCGTTTCTGTACCTGCTCGACAAACCTAGAGGTACCCGTGTCCTCGACGATACTTTCATGAGAGGATATACTACCGAGTTCCTCGACGTAGGATGACTTGGATGATTCCGAAGAGTTTTGATCCAGTTGACTCTCTAAGAATTCACCAGACCATCTCTTCTCGACCTCGGTGACCTTTTTACCGTATTTGGCTGGTGCCTGCTGCCTGTCAACCTTCTCTGTATCTGACGTATAATCTAAGTCCGTTTCAAGAAGACGCTTCTCTTCTATCTCGAGCTTCTTATCGAAGTTATGTTTCTCCAGGAACTCCTTATCAAAGGACCTCTTGGTTACGTTCTCGTTAAGGTCGAGGTCACGAATGGGAACGACCTTCAATGAATGAGCCCGAAGATTTACGATCTCGTTCTTGTAAGTCTCAGCAGTGGAGGCATGAATGCTCGTACCAAGATTTCTCTGAAGTCTCTCGATCTCCGATTGACTCTTCTCCAGACGATCCTGAGCAGCACTACTTCCGCCAGAATCACTCTTACTTCCGGAACTCAACTTTGTCTCGTCTAACTTTATCAATTCACTTCCATCTTTCTTGAGTTCATCCACTATTCTTATTTTCTCCAGCTGATCCGTACCGCTTCTCGAACCTCCCCCATCGTTTTGATCTTCCCTGAATTTATCCTCGTTCCGAATATGCTTTAAATTTTTTATCCCCTCGTCTTTCTTATTCACCAACGCTTCTGAATCCTTGTTACAATCCGTCCTTGAAATCCCAACATAAGTTGATGATCCAATCTCTCTCTTGGGCTTCTGTGGCACTTTGGGTGGGATTTTACGAGCTTTGGCAGGACTCACAACTTTAAGATTTTTATTAGTCTTTATCAGACTGCCAATAGACGAGCTTTTAGTCAGTTTTATAGGACTTATACGTTTCTCATTGAGCGAAGTGACGCTTCCACTTTTTTGCACTTTCGAAACAGGAAGTCTCGATCCACCCTTCAAAATACTTTGCTTCTTCTCCGATGGTGACGATGCGCCATTGTTTCCTTGCTTCAACCTATTTCTGGTAATCGATGCATCCTTACCAGCAGATACCTTACCAGCTCCTATCTTCGTACCAAAAGATATTTTCTCCTGCACTATTTTTGGCTTCACCAGGAAGCGTTTCTTCAATTCGGCAACTTGACGCGAGCTTTCACTTTTCGTCAGAAGCACTTCGCGCGATCGTTCCGTCTCCAGAACGATTTTCTCTACCGTGACCTTATCGACCGATAGTATCCTGACTCCTTCGTCCGACGAACAGTCTCCATCTACTTCCTCCTGCCGCTTCGAAAATCCTCCCGTCGACTTATCAGGATGCACCGAGAAATCCTCCATCCTCGCGTAACCAGGAACTGCTTAGGAACTCCTGAAAGAAATAGAAAGAGAGTAAACGTGAGTCAACGCACGAAAAATATATTACCTGAATGCCATGTAAAAAAAAATAGCAGCCATGACATAACACGGACTTGTACACGTATTCAAAGATGACAAAGCCTCGAACTCGTCCTCCATATAAAATATTTAAACGTCAAGTTTACAGTCAGATCTATCACTAACTTCTACCTGCATACAAAGGAATATAACGTCGTTATTAGATGACTTAAATCGTCTTTATGGCATTGCTACTAAATGTACATATATGTATAAAACGACCCAGTGAAATTTTCTCTAGACTAAACAAATTTCCACACCCTAATCCGCATCCGAACAGGCAACTTCATTTACAAGGCGCACCCCTATGATTATAAGGTATCGCGATAGCGCCTTAATAGTGACCTCATGTATTCCAACCAAAAAAATCAACACCCCAAACTCCCCTTCGCCAATCATGAAGATCGTTTCTTTTTTTTTTATAATACCGATAAGATATTTGTCGTGACAGACTCGGATGCGACAGTCCTAACGATCACGCATACGCGCTTGCGTAAATCGCCTATTGTGAATTCCCTTGTTGCTCCTACTTCCTCGCCATTATATCCTCCCCTCATCGCGCGACGTTCGCACTACCGTCAACTATACCTATCGGCGACGCTATCGCGCAGTTCAGTCGTTCGATTTGCGCGATTGCAACGAACGATAAAGAGTTTCCATGTATCGACTATATCGCTTAGGAATGCGAAGGATCGATCCTTCGAACCCGCATCGCACGACCTTGTCTATGGGCTGATACACAAAGAAATGCAATATTCGTCACTGTAAATAAATCCAGCGGTATTGGCTTACATTTCTGTCGCGTTATGTGAACGCGGATTACGTCGGGGACGAATAAACATATGTATAAAGTAACGTCAAGCGATACTCCATTGCTCTAGAAATTCGCCCAAAGTAAAAATTCAACATCGTTGAACCAGAAACGGCTGATTCTTCTGTCCTTAACTATACCCCAGAAATGTAGGCTGATATACACGGTGACACTTTCAAAACGCGCCGTGATTTTTATCAGTTTTATCAGAGTTAATCATACCGACAAACCTAGGCAACTCAAATGTCAAATGTCAAGTAGCATTGATCTTGCTGATAAAATGGACAGAGGGTACTTAAACCGGCGAAGACAAATTTTATTCTACATTTTATCGTACAACCGATCGAGAATTTTTCATATATAACAGGTAGTACTACGAGTCGGATAATATACAATGATAAGTATATATCGTACACATGACAAACTGCATAATTGTTATTATACTAAAAAAAAAATTATACATAGACAGATTCAACATCATTGCAGACGTCTAATCAGATGTTGAAAAATCAAGGCGACAAGAGAAAAATATCGTCGAAAATAAATTGAGTTATCGGCAAAGTACCTTAAAGATCCTGACCTGCTATCGCGATACGTCCAAGTCAATAAACTCAAGTCTATCGGCGTCTTCCAGTAGCGTCACATGGTTGACGATGTTCAACGGACGCACAGTGAACTCTTATAAAACCTTAACCACTATCGCGATACACTATACAAGTCACAATTTACAAGGTAACGTAACAGACAATTATTGTATACGGTGCAGTTAGCGAAATATGAAAAAAAAACAAAAAAAAACTAAACAGCCCGATCTCAAGGTACGATCCGACGTTCATGAAATAGAGCGTGCGATTACCTTCCACGATACCGAGGGTTTCCCTCGAGACGATCGGTAGCAAGTTACCATTAAGAGAGGTACAGTAACTCTGCACGTATAATACGTGTACCGAGATAGGACTTTCTTTTCCCTCTTGGCGCCAGCATCTCAACCGGTTGCAAGAGAGGAGACGAATCCGTTCAAGTTCATCCAACCAAGAAACGTCAGTGTATCGAAATTCTTTTACCGGACTATACCTATATACATAACTGTTTACGTTAATTCCTGACACAAGATCCCAGACAGTAAGACAGGGTGAGTAGTAGAAAGTGACATTTAAGAAATTAGCAAAAAACTGAAAATCTCTACGGGGTACCTGATGATCCACCATCCCAATAGAGGTACCGCGTGATATCCTTCTCTTCAGGATGACTATTTAATCCAATTCGAATGATTTCCTCAATCTTTATATGATGACGTGCGTCACCTTATCGCGCACTGTTATTAATATTGTCACGCGAACCAACAGCACTGTTACTTCGTTGAGGTTAACGGGTCCTCGAATATTCTCGTTCTCCAGGTGAAAAGGAGTGACGGGACGTGCAAAATTGTCGAGTATAGAGAGAAAGAGAGAGAGACACGTGTTGTGAACAGCGTCTCTCTACTGACTGAGCAGTTTCGTTATAATGCACGTAGAAGCGAGGCGTAAAGAGAGAGAGAGAGAGAGAGAGAGAGAGAGAGAGAGAGAGAGAGAGAGAGAGAGAGAGAGAGAGAGAGAGAGA